>OW052184.1:47985290-48008516 GCA_932526625.1 Rhingia campestris | reverse complement strand
TGGCAAATTGATAGATTGGAAACTGTTCTTGAAAATGACATGGTATTTTTTTCAGTGGGGGGTGGTTCAAGGGGTATTAAATCAATTTTTCGTTCGGAACGTCATAACGCAAAAAGTACTAGCACGAATTGAATGAAATTTAGTTACAAGGTGTATTAAGCGTTACTCTTTAAAATGGTATAAAAAAATTTTCTATAAACTTCGAACATAAAAAAATAATCGTGAAAAATTGACCAAATTGGTACTAAAATTTGATTTTTTTCCAAAACTTTTTCCACAGAAATCCTGAATTTTTTTTTTTTTCAAATTCTTATAACTCGTAAACCACTTAATAGATTAAAATGAAATTTGGCAAATTGATAGATTGGAAACTGTTCTTGAAAATGACATGGTATTTTTTTCAGTGGGGGGTGGTTCAAGGGGTATTAAATCAATTTTTCGTTCGGAACGTCATAACGCAAAAAGTACTAGCACGAATTGAATGAAATTTAGTTACAAGGTGTATTAAGCGTTACTCTTTAAAATGGTATAAAAAAATTTTCTATAAACTTCGAACATAAAAAAATAATCGTGAAAAATTGACCAAATTGGTACTAAAATTTGATTTTTTTCCAAAACTTTTTCCACAGAAATCCTGAATTTTTTTTTTTTCAAATTCTTATAATTCGTAAACCACTTAATAGATTAAAATGAAATTTGGCAAATTGATAGATTGGAAACTGTTCTTGAAAATGACATGGTATTTTTTTCAGTGGGGGGTGGTTCAAGGGGTATTAAATCAATTTTTCGTTCGGAACGTCATAACGCAAAAAGTACTAGCACGAATTGAATGAAATTTAGTTACAAGGTGTATTAAGCGTTACTCTTTAAAATGGTATAAAAAAATTTTCTATAAACTTCGAACATAAAAAAATAATCGTGAAAAATTGACCAAATTGGTACTAAAATTTGATTTTTTTCCAAAACTTTTTCCACAGAAATCCTGAATTTTTTTTTTTTTTCAAATTCTTATAACTCGTAAACCACTTAATAGATTAAAATGAAATTTGGCAAATTGATAGATTGGAAACTGTTCTTGAAAATGACATGGTATTTTTTTCAGTGGGGGGTGGTTCAAGGGGTATTAAATCAATTTTTCGTTCGGAACGTCATAACGCAAAAAGTACTAGCACGAATTGAATGAAATTTAGTTACAAGGTGTATTAAGCGTTACTCTTTAAAATGGTATAAAAAAATTTTCTATAAACTTCGAACATAAAAAAATAATCGTGAAAAATTGACCAAATTGGTACTAAAATTTGATTTTTTTCCAAAACTTTTTCCACAGAAATCCTGAATTTTTTTTTTTTCAAATTCTTATAACTCGTAAACCACTTAATAGATTAAAATGAAATTTGGCAAATTGATAGATTGGAAACTGTTCTTGAAAATGACATGGTATTTTTTTCAGTGGGGGGTGGTTCAAGGGGTATTAAATCAATTTTTCGTTCGGAACGTCATAACGCAAAAAGTACTAGCACGAATTGAATGAAATTTAGTTACAAGGTGTATTAAGCGTTATTCTTTAAAATGGTATAAAAAAATTTTCTATAAACTTCGAACATAAAAAAATAATCGTGAAAAATTGACCAAATTGGTACTAAAATTTGATTTTTTTCCAAAACTTTTTCCACAGAAATCCTGAATTTTTTTTTTTTCAAATTCTTATAACTCGTAAACCACTTAATAGATTAAAATGAAATTTGGCAAATTGATAGATTGGAAACTGTTCTTGAAAATGACATGGTATTTTTTTCAGTGGGGGGTGGTTCAAGGGGTATTAAATCAATTTTTCGTTCGGAACGTCATAACGCAAAAAGTACTAGCACGAATTGAATGAAATTTAGTTACAAGGTGTATTAAGCGTTACTCTTTAAAATGGTATAAAAAAATTTTCTATAAACTTCGAACATAAAAAAATAATCGTGAAAAATTGACCAAATTGGTACTAAAATTTGATTTTTTTCCAAAACTTTTTCCACAGAAATCCTGAATTTTTTTTTTTTTTCAAATTCTTATAACTCGTAAACCACTTAATAGATTAAAATGAAATTTGGCAAATTGATAGATTGGAAACTGTTCTTGAAAATGACATGGTATTTTTTTCAGTGGGGGGTGGTTCAAGGGGTATTAAATCAATTTTTCGTTCGGAACGTCATAACGCAAAAAGTACTAGCACGAATTGAATGAAATTTAGTTACAAGGTGTATTAAGCGTTACTCTTTAAAATGGTATAAAAAAATTTTCTATAAACTTCGAACATAAAAAAATAATCGTGAAAAATTGACCAAATTGGTACTAAAATTTGATTTTTTTCCAAAACTTTTTCCACAGAAATCCTGAATTTTTTTTTTTTCAAATTCTTATAACTCGTAAACCACTTAATAGATTAAAATGAAATTTGGCAAATTGATAGATTGGAAACTGTTCTTGAAAATGACATGGTATTTTTTTCAGTGGGGGGTGGTTCAAGGGGTATTAAATCAATTTTTCGTTCGGAACGTCATAACGCAAAAAGTACTAGCACGAATTGAATGAAATTTAGTTACAAGGTGTATTAAGCGTTACTCTTTAAAATGGTATAAAAAAATTTTCTATAAACTTCGAACATAAAAAAATAATCGTGAAAAATTGACCAAATTGGTACTAAAATTTGATTTTTTTCCAAAACTTTTTCCACAGAAATCCTGAATTTTTTTTTTTCAAATTCTTATAACTCGTAAACCACTTAATAGATTAAAATGAAATTTGGCAAATTGATAGATTGGAAACTGTTCTTGAAAATGACATGGTATTTTTTTCAGTGGGGGGTGGTTCAAGGGGTATTAAATCAATTTTTCGTTCGGAACGTCATAACGCAAAAAGTACTAGCACGAATTGAATGAAATTTAGTTACAAGGTGTATTAAGCGTTACTCTTTAAAATGGTATAAAAAAATTTTCTATAAACTTCGAACATAAAAAAATAATCATGAAAAATTGACCAAATTGGTACTAAAATTTGATTTTTTTCCAAAACTTTTTCCACAGAAATCCTGAATTTTTTTTTTTCAAATTCTTATAACTCGTAAACCACTTAATAGATTAAAATGAAATTTGGCAAATTGATAGATTGGAAACTGTTCTTGAAAATGACATGGTATTTTTTTCAGTGGGGGGTGGTTCAAGGGGTATTAAATCAATTTTTCGTTCGGAACGTCATAACGCAAAAAGTACTAGCACGAATTGAATGAAATTTAGTTACAAGGTGTATTAAGCGTTACTCTTTAAAATGGTATAAAAAAATTTTCTATAAACTTCGAACATAAAAAAATAATCGTGAAAAATTGACCAAATTGGTACTAAAATTTGATTTTTTTCCAAAACTTTTTCCACAGAAATCCTGAATTTTTTTTTTCAAATTCTTATAACTCGTAAACCACTTAATAGATTAAAATGAAATTTGGCAAATTGATAGATTGGAAACTGTTCTTGAAAATGACATGGTATTTTTTTCAGTGGGGGGTGGTTCAAGGGGTATTAAATCAATTTTTCGTTCGGAACGTCATAACGCAAAAAGTACTAGCACGAATTGAATGAAATTTAGTTACAAGGTGTATTAAGCGTTACTCTTTAAAATGGTATAAAAAAATTTTCTATAAACTTCGAACATAAAAAAATAATCGTGAAAAATTGACCAAATTAGTACTAAAATTTGATTTTTTTCCAAAACTTTTTCCACAGAAATCCTGAATTTTTTTTTTTCAAATTCTTATAACTCGTAAACCACTTAATAGATTAAAATGAAATTTGGCAAATTGATAGATTGGAAACTGTTCTTGAAAATGACATGGTATTTTTTTCAGTGGGGGGTGGTTCAAGGGGTATTAAATCAATTTTTCGTTCGGAACGTCATAACGCAAAAAGTACTAGCACGAATTGAATGAAATTTAGTTACAAGGTGTATTAAGCGTTACTCTTTAAAATGGTATAAAAAAAATTTCTATAAACTTCGAACATCAAAAAATAATCGTGAAAAATTGACCAAATTGGTACTAAAATTTGATTTTTTTCCAAAACTTTTTCCACAGAAATCCTGAATTTTTTTTTTTCAAATTCTTATAACTCGTAAACCACTTAATAGATTAAAATGAAATTTGGCAAATTGATAGATTGGAAACTGTTCTTGAAAATGACATGGTATTTTTTTCAGTGGGGGGTGGTTCAAGGGGTATTAAATCAATTTTTTCGTTCGGAACGTCATAACGCAAAAAGTACTAGCACGAATTGAATGAAATTTAGTTACAAGGTGTATTAAGCGTTACTCTTTAAAATGGTATAAAAAAATTTTCTATTAACTTCGAACATAAAAAAATAATCGTGAAAAATTGACCAAATTGGTATTAAAATTTGATTTTTTTCCAAAGCTTTTTCCACAGAAATCCTGAATTTTTTTTTTTCAAATTCTTATAACTCGTAAACCACTTAATAGATTAAAATGAAATTTGGCAAATTGATAGATTGGAAACTGTTCTTGAAAATGACATGGTATTTTTTTCAGTGGGGGGTGGTTCAAGGGGTATTAAATCAATTTTTCGTTCGGAACGTCATAACGCAAAAAGTACTAGCACGAATTGAATGAAATTTAGTTACAAGGTGTATTAAGCGTTACTCTTTAAAATGGTATAAAAAAATTTTCTATAAACTTCGAACATAAAAAAATAATCGTGAAAAATTGATCAAATTGGTACTAAAATTTGATTTTTTTCCAAAACTTTTTCCACAGAAATCCTGAATTTTTTTTTTTTCAAATTCTTATAACTCGTAAACCACTTAATAGATTAAAATGAAATTTGGCAAATTGATAGATTGGAAACTGTTCTTGAAAATGACATGGTATTTTTTTCAGTGGGGGGTGGTTCAAGGGGTATTAAATCAATTTTTCGTTCGGAACGTCATAACGCAAAAAGTACTAGCACGAATTGAATGAAATTTAGTTACAAGGTGTATTAAGCGTTACTCTTTAAAATGGTATAAAAAAATTTTCTATAAACTTCGAACATAAAAAAATAATCGTGAAAAATTGACCAAATTGGTACTAAAATTTGATTTTTTTCCAAAACTTTTTCCACAGAAATCCTGAATTTTTTTTTTTCAAATTCTTATAACTCGTAAACCACTTAATAGATTAAAATGAAATTTGGCAAATTGATAGATTGGAAACTGTTCTTGAAAATGACATGGTATTTTTTTCAGTGGGGGGTGGTTCAAGGGGTATTAAATCAATTTTTCGTTCGGAACGTCATAACGCAAAAAGTACTAGCACGAATTGAATGAAATTTAGTTACAAGGTGTATTAAGCGTTACTCTTTAAAATGGTATAAAAAAATTTTCTATAAACTTCGAACATAAAAAAATAATCGTGAAAAATTGACCAAATTGGTACTAAAATTTGATTTTTTTCCAAAACTTTTTCCACAGAAATCCTGAATTTTTTTTTTTTTCAAATTCTTATAACTCGTAAACCACTTAATAGATTAAAATGAAATTTGGCAAATTGATAGATTGGAAACTGTTCTTGAAAATGACATGGTATTTTTTTCAGTGGGGGGTGGTTCAAGGGGTATTAAATCAATTTTTCGTTCGGAACGTCATAACGCAAAAAGTACTAGCACGAATTGAATGAAATTTAGTTACAAGGTGTATTAAGCGTTACTCTTTAAAATGGTATAAAAAAATTTTCTATAAACTTCGAACATAAAAAAATAATCGTGAAAAATTGACCAAATTGGTACTAAAATTTGATTTTTTTCCAAAACTTTTTCCACAGAAATCCTGAATTTTTTTTTTTTTCAAATTCTTATAACTCGTAAACCACTTAATAGATTAAAATGAAATTTGGCAAATTGATAGATTGGAAACTGTTCTTGAAAATGACATGGTATTTTTTTCAGTGGGGGGTGGTTCAAGGGGTATTAAATCAATTTTTCGTTCGGAACGTCATAACGCAAAAAGTACTAGCACGAATTGAATGAAATTTAGTTACAAGGTGTATTAAGCGTTACTCTTTAAAATGGTATAAAAAAATTTTCTATAAACTTCGAACATAAAAAAATAATCGTGAAAAATTGACCAAATTGGTACTAAAATTTGATTTTTTTCCAAAACTTTTTCCACAGAAATCCTGAATTTTTTTTTTTCAAATTCTTATAACTCGTAAACAACTTAATAGATTAAAATGAAATTTGGCAAATTGATAGATTGGAAACTGTTCTTGAAAATGACATGGTATTTTTTTCAGTGGGGGGTGGTTCAAGGGGTATTAAATCAATTTTTCGTTCGGAACGTCATAACGCAAAAAGTACTAGCACGAATTGAATGAAATTTAGTTACAAGGTGTATTAAGCGTTACTCTTTAAAATGGTATAAAAAAATTTTCTATAAACTTCGAACATAAAAAAATAATCGTGAAAAATTGACCAAATTGGTACTAAAATTTGATTTTTTTCCAAAACTTTTTCCAAAGAAATCCTGAATTTTTTTTTTTTTCAAATTCTTATAACTCGAAAACCACTTAATAGATTAAAATGAAATTTGGCAAATTGATAGATTGGAAACTGTTCTTGAAAATGACATGGTATTTTTTTCAGTGGGGGGTGGTTCAAGGGGTATTAAATCAATTTTTCGTTCGGAACGTCATAACGCAAAAAGTACTAGCACGAATTGAATGAAATTTAGTTACAAGGTGTATTAAGCGTTACTCTTTAAAATGGTATAAAAAAATTTTCTATAAACTTCGAACATAAAAAAATAATCGTGAAAAATTGACCAAATTGGTACTAAAATTTGATTTTTTTCCAAAACTTTTTCCACAGAAATCCTGAATTTTTTTTTTTCAAATTCTTATAACTCGTAAACCACTTAATAGATTAAAATGAAATTTGGCAAATTGATAGATTGGAAACTGTTCTTGAAAATGACATGGTATTTTTTTCAGTGGGGGGTGGTTCAAGGGGTATTAAATCAATTTTTCGTTCGGAACGTCATAACGCAAAAAGTACTAGCACGAATTGAATGAAATTTAGTTACAAGGTGTATTAAGCGTTACTCTTTAAAATGGTATAAAAAAATGTTCTATAAACTTCGAACATAAAAAAATAATCGTGAAAAATTGACCAAATTGGTACTAAAATTTGATTTTTTTCCAAAACTTTTTCCACAGAAATCCTGAATTTTTTTTTTCAAATTCTTTTAACTCGTAAACCACTTAATAGATTAAAAAGAAATTTGGCAAATTGATAGATTGGAAACTGTTCTTGAAAATGACATGGTATTTTTTTCAGTGGGGGGTGGTTCAAGGGGTATTAAATCAATTTTTCGTTCGGAACGTCATAACGCAAAAAGTACTAGCACGAATTGAATGAAATTTAGTTACAAGGTGTATTAAGCGTTACTCTTTAAAATGGTATAAAAAAATTTTCTATAAACTTCGAACATAAAAAAATAATCGTGAAAAATTGACCAAATTGGTACTAAAATTTGATTTTTTTCCAAAACTTTTTCCACAGAAATCCTGAATTTTTTTTTTTTCAAATTCTTATAACTCGTAAACCACTTAATAGATTAAAATGAAATTTGGCAAATTGATAGATTGGAAACTGTTCTTGAAAATGACATGGTATTTTTTTCAGTGGGGGGTGGTTCAAGGGGTATTAAATCAATTTTTCGTTCGGAACGTCATAACGCAAAAAGTACTAGCACGAATTGAATGAAATTTAGTTACAAGGTGTATTAAGCGTTACTCTTTAAAATGGTATAAAAAAATTTTCTATAAACTTCGAACATAAAAAAATAATCGTGAAAAATTGACCAAATTGGTACTAAAATTTGATTTTTTTCCAAAACTTTTTCCACAGAAATCCTGAATTTTTTTTTTTTTCAAATTCTTATAACTCGTAAACCACTTAATAGATTAAAATGAAATTTGGCAAATTGATAGATTGGAAACTGTTCTTGAAAATGACATGGTATTTTTTTCAGTGGGGGGTGGTTCAAGGGGTATTAAATCAATTTTTCGTTCGGAACGTCATAACGCAAAAAGTACTAGCACGAATTGAATGAAATTTAGTTACAAGGTGTATTAAGCGTTACTCTTTAAAATGGTATAAAAAAATTTTCTATAAACTTCGAACATAAAAAAATAATCGTGAAAAATTGACCAAATTGGTACTAAAATTTGATTTTTTTCCAAAACTTTTTCCACAGAAATCCTGATTTTTTTTTTTTTCAAATTCTTATAACTCGTAAACCACTTAATAGATTAAAATGAAATTTGGCAAATTGATAGATTGGAAACTGTTCTTGAAAATGACATGGTATTCTTTTCAGTGGGGGGTGGTTCAAGGGGTATTAAATCAATTTTTCGTTCGGAACGTCATAACGCAAAAAGTACTAGCACGAATTGAATGAAATTTAGTTACAAGGTGTATTAAGCGTTACTCTTTAAAATGGTATAAAAAAATTTTCTATAAACTTCGAACATAAAAAAATAATCGTGAAAAATTGACCAAATTGGTACTAAAATTTGATTTTTTTCCAAAACTTTTTCCACAGAAATCCTGAATTTTTTTTTTTCAAATTCTTATAACTTGTAAACCACTTAATAGATTAAAATGAAATTTGGCAAATTGATAGATTGGAAACTGTTCTTGAAAATGACATGGTATTTTTTTCAGTGGGGGGTGGTTCAAGGGGTATTAAATCAATTTTTCGTTCGGAACGTCATAACGCAAAAAGTACTAGCACGAATTGAATGAAATTTAGTTACAAGGTGTATTAAGCGTTACTCTTTAAAATGGTATAAAAAAATTTTCTATAAACTTCGAACATAAAAAAATAATCGTGAAAAATTGACCAAATTGGTACTAAAATTTGATTTTTTTCCAAAACTTTTTCCACAGAAATCCTGAATTTTTTTTTTCAAATTCTTATAACTCGTAAACCACTTAATAGATTAAAATGAAATTTGGCAAATTGATAGATTGGAAACTGTTCTTGAAAATGACATGGTATTTTTTTCAGTGGGGGGTGGTTCAAGGGGTATTAAATCAATTTTTCGTTCGGAACGTCATAACGCAAAAAGTACTAGCACGAATTGAATGAAATTTAGTTACAAGGTGTATTAAGCGTTACTCTTTAAAATGGTATAAAAAAATTTTCTATAAACTTCGAACATAAAAAAATAATCGTGAAAAATTGACCAAATTGGTACTAAAATTTGATTTTTTTCCAAAACTTTTTCCACAGAAATCCTGAATTTTTTTTTTTCAAATTCTTATAACTCGTAAACCACTTAATAGATTAAATGAATGAAATTTGGCAAATTGATAGATTGGAAACTGTTCTTGAAAATGACATGGTATTTTTTTCAGTGGGGGGTGGTTCAAGGGGTATTAAATCAATTTTTCGTTCGGAACGTCATAACGCAAAAAGTACTAGCACGAATTGAATGAAATTTAGTTACAAGGTGTATTAAGCGTTACTCTTTAAAATGGTATAAAAAAATTTTCTATAAACTTCGAACATAAAAAAATAATCGTGAAAAATTGACCAAATTGGTACTAAAATTTGATTTTTTTCCAAAACTTTTTCCACAGAAATCCTGAATTTTTTTTTTTTCAAATTCTTATAACTCGTAAACCACTTAATAGATTAAAATGAAATTTGGCAAATTGATAGATTGGAAACTGTTCTTGAAAATGACATGGTATTTTTTTCAGTGGGGGGTGGTTCAAGGGGTATTAAATCAATTTTTCGTTCGGAACGTCATAACGCAAAAAGTACTAGCAAGAATTGAATGAAATTTAGTTACAAGGTGTATTAAGCGTTACTCTTTAAAATGGTATAAAAAAATTTTCTATAAACTTCGAACATAAAAAAATAATCGTGAAAAATTGACCAAATTGGTACTAAAATTTGATTTTTTTCCAAAACTTTTTCCACAGAAATCCTGAATTTTTTTTTTTTTCAAATTCTTATAACTCGTAAACCACTTAATAGATTAAAATGAAATTTGGCAAATTGATAGATTGGAAACTGTTCTTGAAAATGACATGGTATTTTTTTCAGTGGGGGGTGGTTCAAGGGGTATTAAATCAATTTTTCGTTCGGAACGTCATAACGCAAAAAGTACTAGCACGAATTGAATGAAATTTAGTTACAAGGTGTATTAAGCGTTACTCTTTAAAATGGTATAAAAAAATTTTCTATAAACTTCGAACATAAAAAAATAATCGTGAAAAATTGACCAAATTGGTACTAAAATTGATTTTTTTCCAAAACTTTTTCCACAGAAATCCTGAATTTTTTTTTTCAAATTCTTATAACTCGTAACCAACTTAATAGATTAAAATGAAATTTGGCAAATTGATAGATTGGAAACTGTTCTTGAAAATGACATGGTATTTTTTTCAGTGGGGGGTGGTTCAAGGGGTATTAAATCAATTTTTCGTTCGGAACGTCATAACGCAAAAAGTACTAGCACGAATTGAATGAAATTTTAGTTACAAGGTGTATTAAGCGTTACTCTTTAAAATGGTATAAAAAAATTTTCTATAAACTTCGAACATAAAAAAATAATCGTGAAAAATTGACCAAATTGGTACTAAAATTTGATTTTTTTCCAAAACTTTTTCCACAGAAATCCTGAATTTTTTTTTTTTTCAAATTCTTATTACTCGTAAACCACTTAATAGATTAAAATGAAATTTGGCAAATTGATAGATTGGAAACTGTTCTTGAAAATGACATGGTATTTTTTTCAGTGGGGGGGTGGTTCAAGGGGTATTAAATCAATTTTTCGTTCGGAACGTCATAACGCAAAAAGTACTAGCACGAATTGAATGAAATTTAGTTACAAGGTGTATTAAGCGTTACTCTTTAAAATGGTATAAAAAAAATTTTCTATAAACTTCGAACATAAAAAAATAATCGTGAAAAATTGACCAAATTAGTACTAAAATTTGATTTTTTTCCAAAACTTTTTCCACAGAAATCCTGAATTTTTTTTTTTTCAAATTCTTATAACTCGTAAACCACTTAATAGATTAAAATGAAATTTGGCAAATTGATAGATTGGAAACTGTTCTTGAAAATGACATGGTATTTTTTTCAGTGGGGGGTGGTTCAAGGGGTATTAAATCAATTTTTCGTTCGGAACGTCATAACGCAAAAAGTACTAGCACGAATTGAATGAAATTTAGTTACAAGGTGTATTAAGCGTTACTCTTTAAAATGGTATAAAAAAATTTTCTATAAACTTCGAACATAAAAAAATAATCGTGAAAAATTGACCAAATTGGTACTAAAATTTTATTTTTTTTCCAAAACTTTTTTCCACAGAAATCCTGAATTTTTTTTTTTTTCAAATTCTTATAACTCGTAAACCACTTAATAGATTAAAATGAAATTTGGCAAATTGATAGATTGGAAACTGTTCTTGAAAATGACATGGTATTTTTTTCAGTGGGGGTGGTTCAAGGGGTATTAAATCAATTTTTCGTTCGGAACGTCATAACGCAAAAAGTACTAGCACGAATTGAATGAAATTTAGTTACAAGGTGTATTAAGCGTTACTCTTTAAAATGGTATAAAAAAATTTTCTATAAACTTCGAACATAAAAAAATAATCGTGAAAAATTGACCAAATTGGTACTAAAATTTGATTTTTTTCCAAAACTTTTTCCACAGAAATCCTGAATTTTTTTTTTTTTCAAATTCTTATAACTCGTAAACCACTTAATAGATTAAAATGAAATTTGGCAAATTGATAGATTGGAAACTGTTCTTGAAAATGACATGGTATTTTTTTCAGTGGGGGGTGGTTCAAGGGGTATTAAATCAATTTTTCGTTCGGAACGTCATAACGCAAAAAGTACTAGCACGAATTGAATGAAATTTAGTTACAAGGTGTATTAAGCGTTACTCTTTAAAATGGTATAAAAAAATTTTCTATAAACTTCGAACATAAAAAAAATAATCGTGAAAAATTGACCAAATTGGTACTAAAATTTGATTTTTTTCCAAAACTTTTTCCACAGAAATCCTGAATTTTTTTTTTTTCAAATTCTTATAACTCGTAAACCACTTAATAGATTAAAATGAAATTTGGCAAATTGATAGATTGGAAACTGTTCTTGAAAATGACATGGTATTTTTTTCAGTGGGGGGTGGTTCAAGGGGTATTAAATCAATTTTTCGTTCGGAACGTCATAACGCAAAAAGTACTAGCACGAATTGAATGAAATTTAGTTACAAGGTGTATTAAGCGTTACTCTTTAAAATGGTATAAAAAAATTTTCTATAAACTTCGAACATAAAAAAATAATCGTGAAAAATTGACCAAATTGGTACTAAAATTTGATTTTTTTCCAAAACTTTTTCCACAGAAATCCTGAATTTTTTTTTTTTCAAATTCTTATAACTCGTAAACCACTTAATAGATTAAAATGAAATTTGGCAAATTGATAGATTGGAAACTGTTCTTGAAAATGACATGGTATTTTTTTCAGTGGGGGGTGGTTCAAGGGGTATTAAATCAATTTTTCGTTCGGAACGTCATAACGCAAAAAGTACTAGCACGAATTGAATGAAATTTAGTTACAAGGTGTATTAAGCGTTACTCTTTAAAATGGTATAAAAAAATTTTCTATAAACTTCGAACATAAAAAAATAATCGTGAAAAATTGGACCAAATTGGTACTAAAATTTGATTTTTTTCCAAAACTTTTTCCACAGAAATCCTGAATTTTTTTTTTTTTTCAAATTCTTATAACTCGTAAACCACTTAATAGATTAAAATGAAATTTGGCAAATTGATAGATTGGAAACTGTTCTTGAAAATGACATGGTATTTTTTTCAGTGGGGGGTGGTTCAAGGGGTATTAAATCAATTTTTCGTTCGGAACGTCATAACGCAAAAAGTACTAGCACGAATTGAATGAAATTTAGTTACAAGGTGTATTAAGCGTTACTCTTTAAAATGGTATAAAAAAATTTTCTATAAACTTCGAACATAAAAAAATAATCGTGAAAAATTGACCAAATTGGTACTAAAATTTGATTTTTTTCCAAAACTTTTTCCACAGAAATCCTGATTTTTTTTTTTTCAAATTCTTATAACTCGTAGACCACTTAATAGATTAAAATGAAATTTGGCAAATTGATAGATTGGAAACTGTTCTTGAAAATGACATGGTATTTTTTTCAGTGGGGGGTGGTTCAAGGGGTATTAAATCAATTTTTCGTTCGGAACGTCATAACGCAAAAAGTACTAGCACGAATTGAATGAAATTTAGTTACAAGGTGTATTAAGCGTTACTCTTTAAAATGGTATAAAAAAATTTTCTATAAACTTCGAACATACAAAAATAATCGTGAAAAATTGACCAAATTGGTACTAAAATTTGATTTTTTTCCAAAACTTTTTCCACAGAAATCCTGAATTTTTTTTTTTTTCAAATTCTTATAACTCGTAAACCACTTAATAGATTAAAATGAAATTTGGCAAATTGATAGATTGGAAACTGTTCTTGAAAATGACATGGTATTTTTTTCAGTGGGGGGTGGTTCAAGGGGTATTAAATCAATTTTTCGTTCGGAACGTCATAACGCAAAAAGTACTAGCACGAATTGAATGAAATTTAGTTACAAGGTGTATTAAGCGTTACTCTTTAAAATGGTATAAAAAAATTTTCTATAAACTTCGAACATAAAAAAATAATCGTGAAAAATTGACCAAATTGGTACTAAAATTTGATTTTTTTCCAAAACTTTTTCCACAGAAATCCTGAATTTTTTTTTTTCAAATTCTTATAACTCGTAAACCACTTAATAGATTAAAATGAAATTTGGCAAATTGATAGATTGGAAACTGTTCTTGAAAATGACATGGTATTTTTTTCAGTGGGGGGTGGTTCAAGGGGTATTAAATCAATTTTTCGTTCGGAACGTCATAACGCAAAAAGTACTAGCACGAATTGAATGAAATTTAGTTACAAGGTGTATTAAGCGTTACTCTTTAAAATGGTATAAAAAAATTTTCTATAAACTTCGAACATAAAAAAATAATCGTGAAAAATTGACCAAATTGGTACTAAAATTTGATTTTTTTCCAAATCTTTTTCCACAGAAATCCTGAATTTTTTTTTTTCAAATTCTTATAACTCGTAAACCACTTAATAGATTAAAATGAAATTTGGCAAATTGATAGATTGGAAACTGTTCTTGAAAATGACATGGTATTTTTTTCAGTGGGGGGTGTTTCAAGGGGTATTAAATCAATTTTTCGTTCGGAACGTCATAACGCAAAAAGTACTAGCACGAATTGAATGAAATTTAGTTACAAGGTGTATTAAGCGTTACTCTTTAAAATGGTATAAAAAAATGTTCTATAAACTTCGAACATAAAAAAATAATCGTGAAAAATTGACCTAATTGGTACTAAAATTTGATTTTTTTCCAAAACTTTTTCCACAGAAATCCTGAATTTTTTTTTTTTTTCAAATTCTTATAACTCGTAAACCACTTAATAGATTAAAATGAAATTTGGCAAATTGATAGATTGGAAACTGTTCTTGAAAATGACATGGTATTTTTTTCAGTGGGGGGTGGTTCAAGGGGTATTAAATCAATTTTTCGTTCGGAACGTCATAACGCAAAAAGTACTAGCACGAATTGAATGAAATTTAGTTACAAGGTGTATTAAGCGTTACTCTTTAAAATGGTATAAAAAAATTTTCTATAAACTTCGAACATAAAAAAATAATCGTGAAAAATTGACCAAATTGGTACTAAAATTTGATTTTTTTCCAAAACTTTTTCCACAGAAATCCTGAATTTTTTTTTTTCAAATTCTTATAACTCGTAAACCACTTAATAGATTAAAATGAAATTTGGCAAATTGATAGATTGGAAACTGTTCTTGAAAATGACATGGTATTTTTTTCAGTGGGGGGTGGTTCAAGGGGTATTAAATCAATTTTTCGTTCGGAACGTCATAACGCAAAAAGTACTAGCACGAATTGAATGAAATTTAGTTACAAGGTGTATTAAGCGTTACTCTTTAAAATGGTATAAAAAAATTTTCTATAAACTTCGAACATAAAAAAATAATCGTGAAAAATTGACCAAATTGGTACTAAAATTTGATTTTTTTCCAAAACTTTTTCCACAGAAATCCTGAATTTTTTTTTTTCAAATTCTTATAACTCGTAAACCACTTAATAGATTAAAATGAAATTTGGCAAATTGATAGATTGGAAACTGTTCTTGAAAATGACATGGTATTTTTTTCAGTGGGGGGTGGTTCAAGGGGTATTAAATCAATTTTTCTTTCGGAACGTCATAACGCAAAAAGTACTAGCACGAATTGAATGAAATTTAGTTACAAGGTGTATTAAGCGTTACTCTTTAAAATGGTATAAAAAAATTTTCTATAAACTTCGAACATAAAAAAATAATCGTGAAAAATTGACCAAATTGGTACTAAAATTTGATTTTTTTCCAAAACTTTTTCCACAGAAATCCTGAATTTTTTTTTTCAAATTCTTATAACTCGTAAACCACTTAATAGATTAAAATGAAATTTGGCAAATTGATAGATTGGAAACTGTTCTTGAAAATGACATGGTATTTTTTTCAGTGGGGGGTGGTTCAAGGGGTATTAAATCAATTTTTCGTTCGGAACGTCATAACGCAAAAAGTACTAGCACGAATTGAATGAAATTTAGTTACAAGGTGTATTAAGCGTTACTATTTAAAATGGTATAAAAAAATGTTCTATAAACTTCGAACATAAAAAAATAATCGTGAAAAATTGACCAAATTGGTACTAAATTTTGATTTTTTTCCAAAACTTTTTCCACAGAAATCCTGAATTTTTTTTTTTTCAAATTCTTATAACTCGTAAACCACTTAATAGATTAAAATGAAATTTGGCAAATTGATAGATTGGAAACTGTTCTTGAAAATGACATGGTATTTTTTTCAGTGGGGGGTGGTTCAAGGGGTATTAAATCAATTTTTCGTTCGGAACGTCATAACGCAAAAAGTACTAGCACGAATTGAATGAAATTTAGTTACAAGGTGTATTAAGCGTTACTCTTTAAAATGGTATAAAAAAATTTTCTATAAACTTCGAACATACAAAAATAATCGTGAAAAATTGACCAAATTGGTACTAAAATTTGATTTTTTTCCAAAACTTTTTCCACAGAAATCCTGAATTTTTTTTTTTTCAAATTCTTATAACTCGTAAACCACTTAATAGATTAAAATGAAATTTGGCAAATTGATAGATTGGAAACTGTTCTTGAAAATGACATGGTATTTTTTTCAGTGGGGGGTGGTTCAAGGGGTATTAAATCAATTTTTCGTTCGGAACGTCATAACGCAAAAAGTACTAGCACGAATTGAATGAAATTTAGTTACAAGGTGTATTAAGCGTTACTCTTTAAAATGGTATAAAAAAATTTTCTATAAACTTCGAACATAAAAAAATAATCGTGAAAAATTGACCAAATTGGTACTAAAATTTGATTTTTTTCCAAAACTTTTTCCACAGAAATCCTGAATTTTTTTTTTTTCAAATTCTTATAACTCGTAAACCACTTAATAGATTAAAATGAAATTTGGCAAATTGATAGATTGGAAACTGTTCTTGAAAATGACATGGTATTTTTTTCAGTGGGGGGTGGTTCAAGGGGTATTAAATCAATTTTTCGTTCGGAACGTCATAACGCAAAAAGTACTAGCACGAATTGAATGAAATTTAGTTACAAGGTGTATTAAGCGTTACTCTTTAAAATGGTATAAAAAAATTTTCTATAAACTTCGAACATAAAAAAATAATCGTGAAAAATTGACCAAATTGGTACTAAAATTTGATTTTTTTCCAAAACTTTTTCCACAGAAATCCTGAATTTTTTTTTTTTCAAATTCTTATAACTCGTAAACCACTTAATAGATTAAAATGAAATTTGGCAAATTGATAGATTGGAAACTGTTCTTGAAAATGACATGGTATTTTTTTCAGTGGGGGGTGGTTCAAGGGGTATTAAATCAATTTTTCGTTCGGAACGTCATAACGCAAAAAGTACTAGCACGAATTGAATGAAATTTAGTTACAAGGTGTATTAAGCGTTACTCTTTAAAATGGTATAAAAAAATTTTCTATAAACTTCGAACATAAAAAAATAATCGTGAAAAATTGACCAAATTGGTACTAAAATTTGATTTTTTTCCAAAACTTTTTCCACAGAAATCCTGAATTTTTTTTTTTCAAATTCTTATAACTCGTAAACCACTTAATAGATTAAAATGAAATTTGGCAAATTGATAGATTGGAAACTGTTCTTGAAAATGACATGGTATTTTTTTCAGTGGGGGGTGGTTCAAGGGGTATTAAATCAATTTTTCGTTCGGAACGTCATAACGCAAAAAGTACTAGCACGAATTGAATGAAATTTAGTTACAAGGTGTATTAAGCGTTACTCTTTAAAATGGTATAAAAAAATTTTCTATAAACTTCGAACATAAAAAAATAATCGTGAAAAATTGACCAAATTGGTACTAAAATTTGATTTTTTTCCAAAACTTTTTCCACAGAAATCCTGAATTTTTTTTTTTTTTCAAATTCTTATAACTCGTAGACCACTTAATAGATTAAAATGAAATTTGGCAAATTGATAGATTGGAAACTGTTCTTGAAAATGACATGGTATTTTTTTCAGTGGGGGGTGGTTCAAGGGGTATTAAATCAATTTTTCGTTCGGAACGTCATAACGCAAAAAGTACTAGCACGAATTGAATGAAATTTAGTTACAAGGTGTATTAAGCGTTACTCTTTAAAATGGTATAAAAAAATTTTCTATAAACTTCGAACATACAAAAATAATCGTGAAAAATTGACCAAATTGGTACTAAAATTTGATTTTTTTCCAAAACTTTTTCCACAGAAATCCTGAATTTTTTTTTTTTCAAATTCTTATAAGTCGTAAACCACTTAATAGATTAAAATGAAATTTGGCAAATTGATAGATTGGAAACTGTTCTTGAAAATGACATGGTATTTTTTTCAGTGGGGGGTGGTTCAAGGGGTATTAAATCAATTTTCGTTCGGAACGTCATAACGCAAAAAGTACTAGCACGAATTGAATGAAATTTAGTTACAAGGTGTATTAAGCGTTACTCTTTAAAATGGTATAAAAAAATTTTCTATAAACTTCGAACATAAAAAAATAATCGTGAAAAATTGACCAAATTGGTACTAAAATTTGATTTTTTTTCCAAAACTTTTTCCACAGAAATCCGGAATTTTTTTTTTTTCAAATTCTTATAACTCGTAAACCACTTAATAGATTAAAATGAAATTTGGCAAATTGATAGATTGGAAACTGTTCTTGAAAATGACATGGTATTTTTTTCAGTGGGGGGTGGTTCAAGGGGTATTATATCAATTTTTCGTTCGGAACGTCATAACGCAAAAAGTACTAGCACGAATTGAATGAAATTTAGTTACAAGGTGTATTAAGCGTTACTCTTTAAAATGGTATAAAAAAATTTTCTATAAACTTCGAACATAAAAAAATAATCGTGAAAAATTGACCAAATTGGTACTAAAATTTGATTTTTTTCCAAAACTTTTTCCACAGAAATCCTGAATTTTTTTTTTTCAAATTCTTATAACTCGTAAACCACTTAATAGATTAAAATGAAATTTGGCAAATTGATAGATTGGAAACTGTTCTTGAAAATGACATGGTATTTTTTTCAGTGGGGGGTGGTTCAAGGGGTATTAAATCAATTTTTCGTTCGGAACGTCATAACGCAAAAAGTACTAGCACGAATTGAATGAAATTTAGTTACAAGGTGTATTAAGCGTTACTCTTTAAAATGGTATAAAAAAAATTTTCTATAAACTTCGAACATAAAAAAATAATCGTGAAAAATTGACCAAATTGGTACTAAAATTTGATTTTTTTCCAAAACTTTTTCCACAGAAATCCTGAATTTTTTTTTTTTTTTCAAATTCTTATAACTCGTAGACCACTTAATAGATTAAAATGAAATTTGGCAAATTGATAGATTGGAAACTGTTCTTGAAAATGACATGGTATTTTTTTCAGTGGGGGGTGGTTCAAGGGGTATTAAATCAATTTTTCGTTCGGAACGTCATAACGCAAAAAGTACTAGCACGAATTGAATGAAATTTAGTTACAAGGTGTATTAAGCGTTACTCTTTAAAATGGTATAAAAAAATTTTCTATAAACTTCGAACATACAAAAATAATCGTGAAAAATTGACCAAATTGGTACTAAAATTTGATTTTTTTCCAAAACTTTTTCCACAGAAATCCTGAATTTTTTTTTTTTCAAATTCTTATAACTCGTAAACCACTTAATAGATTAAAATGAAATTTGGCAAATTGATAGATTGGAAACTGTTCTTGAAAATGACATGGTATTTTTTTCAGTGGGGGGTGGTTCAAGGGGTATTAAATCAATTTTTCGTTCGGAACGTCATAACGCAAAAAGTACTAGCACGAATTGAATGAAATTTAGTTACAAGGTGTATTAAGCGTTACTCTTTAAAATGGTATAAAAAAATTTTCTATAAACTTCGAACATAAAAAAATAATCGTGAAAAATTGACCAAATTGGTACTAAAATTTGATTTTTTTCCAAAACTTTTTCCACAGAAATCCTGAATTTTTTTTTTTCAAATTCTTATAACTCGTAAACCACTTAATAGATTAAAATGAAATTTGGCAAATTGATAGATTGGAAACTGTTCTTGAAAATGACATGGTATTTTTTTCAGTGGGGGGTGGTTCAAGGGGTATTAAATCAATTTTTCGTTCGGAACGTCATAACGCAAAAAGTACTAGCACGAATTGAATGAAATTTAGTTACAAGGTGTATTAAGCGTTACTCTTTAAAATGGTATAAAAAAATTTTCTATAAACTTCGAACATAAAAAAATAATCGTGAAAAATTGACCAAATTGGTACTAAAATTTGATTTTTTTCCAAATTATTTTCCACAGAAATCCTGAATTTTTTTTTTTCAAATTCTTATAACTCGTAAACCACTTAATAGATTAAAATGAAATTTGGCAAATTGATAGATTGGAAACTGTTCTTGAAAATGACATGGTATTTTTTTCAGTGGGGGGTGTTTCAAGGGGTATTAAATCAATTTTTCGTTCGGAACGTCATAACGCAAAAAGTACTAGCACGAATTGAATGAAATTTAGTTAAAAGGTGTATTAAGCGTTACTCTTTAAAATGGTATAAAAAAATGTTCTATAAACTTCGAACATAAAAAAATAATCGTGAAAAATTGACCTAATTGGTACTAAAATTTGATTTTTTTCCAAAACTTTTTCCACAGAAATCCTGAATTTTTTTTTTTTTCAAATTCTTATAACTCGTAAACCACTTAATAGATTAAAATGAAATTTGGCAAATTGATAGATTGGAAACTGTTCTTGAAAATGACATGGTATTTTTTTCAGTGGGGGGTGGTTCAAGGGGTATTAAATCAATTTTCGTTCGGAACGTCATAACGCAAAAAGTACTAGCACGAATTGAATGAAATTTAGTTACAAGGTGTATTAAGCGTTACTCTTTAAAATGGTATAAAAAAATTTTCTATAAACTTCGAACATAAAAAAATAATCGTGAAAAATTGACCAAATTGGTACTAAAATTTGATTTTTTTCCAAAACTTTTTCCACAGAAATCCTGAATTTTTTTTTTTTCAAATTCTTATAACTCGTAAACCACTTAATAGATTAAAATGAAATTTGGCAAATTGATAGATTGGAAACTGTTCTTGAAAATGACATGGTATTTTTTTCAGTGGGGGGTGGTTCAAGGGGTATTAAATCAATTTTTCGTTCGGAACGTCATAACGCAAAAAGTACTAGCACGAATTGAATGAAATTTAGTTACAAGGTGTATTAAGCGTTACTCTTTAAAATGGTATAAAAAAATTTTCTATAAACTTCGAACATAAAAAAATAATCGTGAAAAATTGACCAAATTGGTACTAAAATTTGATTTTTTTCCAAAACTTTTTCCACAGAAATCCTGAATTTTTTTTTTTCAAATTCTTATAACTCGTAAACCACTTAATAGATTAAAATGAAATTTGGCAAATTGATAGATTGGAAACTGTTCTTGAAAATGACATGGTATTTTTTTCAGTGGGGGGTGGTTCAAGGGGTATTAAATCAATTTTTCTTTCGGAACGTCATAACGCAAAAAGTACTAGCACGAATTGAATGAAATTTAGTTACAAGGTGTATTAAGCGTTACTCTTTAAAATGGTATAAAAAAATTTTCTATAAACTTCGAACATAAAAAAATAATCGTGAAAAATTGACCAAATTGGTACTAAAATTTGATTTTTTTCCAAAACTTTTTCCACAGAAATCCTGAATTTTTTTTTTTCAAATTCTTATAACTCGTAAACCACTTAATAGATTAAAATGAAATTTGGCAAATTGATAGATTGGAAACTGTTCTTGAAAATGACATGGTATTTTTTTCAGTGGGGGGTGGTTCAAGGGGTATTAAATCAATTTTTCGTTCGGAACGTCATAACGCAAAAAGTACTAGCACGAATTGAATGAAATTTAGTTACAAGGTGTATTAAGCGTTACTCTTTAAAATGGTATAAAAAAATTTTCTATAAACTTCGAACATAAAAAAATAATCGTGAAATATTGACCAAATTGGTACTAAAATTTGATTTTTTTCCAAAACTTTTTCCACAGAAATCCTGAATTTTTTTTTTTTCAAATTCTTATAACTCGTAAACCACTTAATAGATTAAAATGAAATTTGGCAAATTGATAGATTGGAAACTGTTCTTGAAAATGACATGGTATTTTTTTCAGTGGGGGGTGGTTCAAGGGGTATTAAATCAATTTTTCGTTCGGAACGTCATAACGCAAAAAGTACTAGCACGAATTGAATGAAATTTAGTTACAAGGTGTATTAAGCGTTACTCTTTAAAATGATATAAAAAAATTTTCTATAAACTTCGAACATAAAAAAATAATCGTGAAAAATTGACCAAATTGGTACTAAAATTTGATTTTTTTCCAAAACTTTTTCCACAGAAATCCTGAATTTTTTTTTTTTTCAAATTCTTATAACTCGTAAACCACTTAATAGATTAAAATGAAATTTGGCAAATTGATAGATTGGAAACTGTTCTTGAAAATGACATGGTATTTTTTTCAGTGGGGGGTGGTTCAAGGGGTATTAAATCAATTTTTCGTTCGGAACGTCATAACGCAAAAAGTACTAGCACGAATTGAATGAAATTTAGTTACAAGGTGTATTAAGCGTTACTCTTTAAAATGGTATAAAAAAATTTTCTATAAACTTCGAACATAAAAAAATAATCGTGAAAAATTGACCAAATTGGTACTAAAATTTGATTTTTTTCCAAAACTTTTTCCACAGAAATCCTGAATTTTTTTTTTTCAAATTCTTATAACTCGTAAACCACTTAATAGATTAAAATGAAATTTGGCAAATTGATAGATTGGAAACTGTTCTTGAAAATGACATGGTATTTTTTTCAGTGGGGGGTGGTTCAAGGGGTATTAAATCAATTTTTCGTTCGGAACGTCATAACGCAAAAAGTACTAGCACGAATTGAATGAAATTTAGTTACAAGGTGTATTAAGCGTTACTCTTTAAAATGGTATAAAAAAATTTTCTATAAACTTCGAACATAAAAAAATAATCGTGAAAAATTGACCAAATTGGTACTAAAATTTGATTTTTTTCCAAAACTTTTTCCACAGAAATCCTGAATTTTTTTTTTTTCAAATTCTTATAACTCGTAGACCACTTAATAGATTAAAATGAAATTTGGCAAATTGATAGATTGGAAACTGTTCTTGAAAATGACATGGTATTTTTTTCAGTGGGGGGTGGTTCAAGGGGTATTAAATCAATTTTTCGTTCGGAACGTCATAACGCAAAAAGTACTAGCACGAATTGAATGAAATTTAGTTACAAGGTGTATTAAGCGTTACTCTTTAAAATGGTATAAAAAAATTTTCTATAAACTTCGAACATACAAAAATAATCGTGAAAAATTGACCAAATTGGTACTAAAATTTGAT
>OW052184.1:47542404-47985090 GCA_932526625.1 Rhingia campestris | reverse complement strand
CCAAATTTCATTTTAATCTATTAAGTGGTTTACGAGTTATAAGGATTTGAAAAAAAAAAATTCAGGATTTCTATGGAAAAAGTTTTGGAAAAAAATCAAATTTTAGTACCAATTTGGTCAATTTTTCACGATTATTTTTTTATGTTCGAAGTTTATAGAAAATTTTTTTATACCATTTTAAAGAGTAACGCTTAATACACCTTGTAACTAAATTTCATTCAATTCGTGCTAGTACTTTTTGCGTTATGCCGTTCCGAACGAAAAATTGATGTTATACCCCTTGAACCACCCCCCACTGAAAAAAATACCATGTCATTTTCAGGAACAGTTTCCAATCTATCAATTTGCCAAATTTCATTTTAATCTATTAAGTGGTTTACGAGTTATAAGGATTTGAAAAAAAAAAATTCAGGATTTCTATGGAAAAAGTTTTGGAAAAAAATCAAATTTTAGTACCAATTTGGTCAATTTTTCACGATTATTTTTTTATGTTCGAAGTTTATAGAAAATTTTTTTATACCATTTTAAAGAGTAACGCTTAATACACCTTGTAACTAAATTTCATTCAATTCGTGCTAGTACTTTTTGCGTTATGCCGTTCCGAACGAAAAATTGATTTTATACCCCTTGAACCACCCCCCACTGAAAAAAAAACCATTTCATTTTCAAGAACAGTTTCCAATCTATCAATTTGCCAAATTTCATTTTAATCTATTAAGTGGTTTACGAGTTATAAGGATTTGAAAAAAAAAAAAATTCAGGATTTCTATGGAAAAAGTTTTGGAAAAAAATCAAATTTTAGTACCAATTTGGTCAATTTTTCACGATTATTTTTTTATGTTCGAAGTTTATAGAAAATTTTTTTATACCATTTTAAAGAGTAACGCTTAATACACCTTGTAACTAAATTTCAGTCAATTCGTGCTAGTACTTTTTGCGTTATGCCGTTCCGAACGAAAAATTGATGTTATACCCCTTGAACCACCCCCCACTGAAAAAAATACCATGTCATTTTCAAGAACAGTTTCCAATCTATCAATTTGCCAAATTTCATTTTAATCTATTAAGTGGTTTACGAGTTATAAGGATTTGAAAAAAAAAAAAATTCAGGATTTCTATGGAAAAAGTTTTGGAAAAAAATCAAATTTTAGTACCAATTTGGTCAATTTTTCACGATTATTTTTTTATGTTCGAAGTTTATAGAAAATTTTTTTATACCATTTTAAAGAGTAACGCTTAATACACCTTGTAACTAAATTTCATTCAATTCGTGCTAGTACTTTTTGCGTTATGCCGTTCCGAACGAAAAATTGATTTTATACCCCTTGAACCACCCCCCACTGAAAAAAAAACCATTTCATTTTCAAGAACAGTTTCCAATCTATCAATTTGCCAAATTTCATTTTAATCTATTAAGTGGTTTACGAGTTATAAGGATTTGAAAAAAAAAAATTCAGGATTTCTATGGAAAAAGTTTTGGAAAAAAATCAAATTTTAGTACCAATTTGGTCAATTTTTCACGATTATTTTTTTATGTTCGAAGTTTATACCATTTTAAAGAGTAACGCTTAATACACCTTGTAACTAAATTTCATTCAATTCGTGCTAGTACTTTTTGCGTTATGCCGTTCCGAACGAAAAATTGATTTTATACCCCTTGAACCACCCCCCACTGAAAAAAAAAAAATGTCATTTTCAAGAACAGTTTCCAATCTATCAATTTGCCAAATTTCATTTTAATCTATTAAGTGGTTTACGAGTTATAAGGATTTGAAAAAAAAAATTCAGGATTTCTATGAAAAAGTTTTGGAAAAAAATCAAATTTTAGTACCAATTTGGTCAATTTTTCACGATTATTTTGTTATGTTCGAAGTTTATAGAAAGTTTTTTTATACCATTTTAAAGAGTAACGCTTAATACACCTTGTAACTAAATTTCATTCAATTCGTGCTAGTACTTTTTGCGTTATGCCGTTCCGAACGAACAATTGATTTTATACCCCTTGAACCACCCCCCACTGAAAAAAATACCATGTCATTTTCAAGAACAGTTTCCAATCTATCAATTTGCCAAATTTCATTTTAATCTATTAAGTGGTTTACGAGTTATAAGGATTTGAAAAAAAAAATTCAGGATTTCTATGGAAAAAGTTTTGGAAAAAAATCAAATTTTAGTACCAATTTGGTCAATTTTTCACGATTATTTTTTTATGTTCGAAGTTTATAGAAAATTTTTTTATACCATTTTAAAGAGTAACGCTTAATACACCTTGTAACTAAATTTCATTCAATTCGTGCTAGTACTTTTTGCGTTATGCCGTTCCGAACGAAAAATTGATTTTATACCCCTTGAACCACCCCCCACTGAAAAAAATACCATGTCATTTTCAAGAACAGTTTCCAATCTATCAATTTGCCAAATTTCATTTAATCTATTAAGTGGTTTACGAGTTATAAGAATTTGAAAAAAAAAAATTCAGGATTACTGTGGAAAAAGTTTTGGAAAAAAATCAAATTTTAGTACCAATTTGGTCAATTTTTCACGATTATTTTTTTATGTTCGAAGTTTATAGAAAATTTTTTTATACCATTTTGAAGAGTAACGCTTAATACACCTTGTAACTAAATTTCATTCAATTCGTGCTAGTACTTTTTGCGTTATGACGTTCCGAACGAAAAATTGATTTAATACCCCTTGAACCTCCCCCCACTGAAAAAAATACCATGTCATTTTCAAGAACAGTTTCCAATCTATCAATTTGCCAAATTTCATTTTAATCTATTAAGTGGTTTACGAGTTATAAGAATTTGAAAAAAAAAAAAATTCAGGATTTCTGTGGAAAAAGTTTTGGAAAAAAATCAAATTTTAGTACCAATTTGGTCAATTTTTCACGATTATTTTTTTATGTTCGAAGTTTATAGAAAATTTTTTTATACCATTTTAAAGAGTAACGCTTAATACACCTTGTAACTAAATTTCATTCAATTCGTGCTAGTACTTTTTGCGTTATGACGTTCCGAACGAAAAATTGATTTAATACCCCTTGAACCACCCCCCACTGAAAAAAATACCATGTCATTTTCAAGAACAGTTTCCAATCTATCAATTTGCCAAATTTCATTTTAATCTATTAAGTGGTTTACGAGTTATAAGAATTTGAAAAAAAAAAATTCAGGATTTCTGTGGAAAAAGTTTTGGAAAAAAATCAAATTTTAGTACCAATTTGGTCAATTTTTCACGATTATTTTTTTATGTTCGAAGTTTATAGAAAATTTTTTTATACCATTTTAAAGAGTAACGCTTAATACACCTTGTAACTAAATTTCATTCAATTCGTGCTAGTACTTTTTGCGTTATGACGTTCCGAACGAAAAATTGATTTAATACCCCTTGAACCACCCCCCACTGAAAAAAATACCATGTCATTTTCAAGAACAGTTTCCAATCTATCAATTTGCCAAATTTCATTTTAATCTATTAAGTGGTTTACGAGTTATAAGAATTTGAAAAAAAAAAATTCAGGATTTCTGTGGAAAAAGTTTTGGAAAAAAATCAAATTTTAGTACCAATTTGGTCAATTTTTCACGATTATTTTTTTATGTTCGAAGTTTATAGAAAATTTTTTTATACCATTTTAAAGAGTAACGCTTAATACACCTTGTAACTAAATTTCATTCAATTCGTGCTAGTACTTTTTGCGTTATGACGTTCCGAACGAAAAATTGATTTAATACCCCTTGAACCACCCCCCACTGAAAAAAATACCATGTCATTTTCAAGAACAGTTTCCAATCTATCAATTTGCCAAATTTCATTTTAATCTATTAAGTGGTTTACGAGTTATAAGAATTTGAAAAAAAAAAAATTCAGGATTTCTGTGGAAAAAAATCAAATTTTAGTACCAATTTGGTCAATTTTTCACGATTATTTTTTTATGTTCGAAGTTTATAGAAAATTTTTTTATACCATTTTAAAGAGTAACGCTTAATACACCTTGTAACTAAATTTCATTCAATTCGTGCTAGTACTTTTTGCGTTATGACGTTCCGAACGAAAAATTGATTTAATACCCCTTGAACCACCCCCCACTGAAAAAAATACCATGTCATTTTCAAGAACAGTTTCCAATCTATCAATTTGCCAAATTTCATTTTAATCTATTAAGTGGTTTACGAGTTATAAGAATTTGAAAAAAAAAAAAAAATTCAGGATTTCTGTGGAAAAAGTTTTGGAAAAAAATCAAATTTTAGTACCAATTTGGTCAATTTTTCACGATTATTTTTTTATGTTCGAAGTTTATAGAAAATTTTTTTATACCATTTTAAAGAGTAACGCTTAATACACCTTGTAACTAAATTTCATTCAATTCGTGCTAGTACTTTTTGCGTTATGACGTTCCGAACGAAAAATTGATTTAATACCCCTTGAACCACCCCCCACTGAAAAAAATACCATGTCATTTTCAAGAACAGTTTCCAATCTATCAATTTGCCAAATTTCATTTTAATCTATTAAGTGGTTTACGAGTTATAAGAATTTGAAAAAAAAAAAAATTCAGGATTTCTGTGGAAAAAGTTTTGGAAAAAAATCAAATTTTAGTACCAATTTGGTCAATTTTTCACGATTATTTTTTTATGTTCGAAGTTTATAGAAAATTTTTTTATACCATTTTAAAGAGTAACGCTTAATACACCTTGGAACTAAATTTCATTCAATTCGTGTTAGTACTTTTTGCGTTATGACGTTCCGAACGAAAAATTGATTTAATACCCCTTGAACCACCCCCCACTGAAAAAAATACCATGTCATTTTCAAGAACAGTTTCCAATCTATCAATTTGCCAAATTTCATTTTAATCTATTAAGTGGTTTACGAGTTATAAGAATTTGAAAAAAAAAAATTCAGGATTTCTGTGGAAAAAGTTTTGGAAAAAAATCAAATTTTAGTACCAATTTGGTCAATTTTTCACGATTATTTTTTTATGTTCGAAGTTTATAGAAAATTTTTTTATACCATTTTAAAGAGTAACGCTTAATACACCTTGTAACTAAATTTCATTCAATTCGTGCTAGTACTTTTTGCGTTATGACGTTCCGAACGAAAAATTGATTTAATACCCCTTGAACCACCCCCCACTGAAAAAAATACCATGTCATTTTCAAGAACAGTTTCCAATCTATCAATTTGCCAAATTTCATTTTAATCTATTAAGTGGTTTACGAGTTATAAGAATTTGAAAAAAAAAAAATTCAGGATTTCTGTGGAAAAAGTTTTGGAAAAAAATCAAATTTTAGTACCAATTTGGTCAATTTTTCACGATTATTTTTTTATGTTCGAAGTTTATAGAAAATTTTTTTATACCATTTTAAAGAGTAACGCTTAATACACCTTGTAACGAAATTTCATTCAATTCGTGCTAGTACTTTTTGCGTTATGACGTTCCGAACGAAAAATTGATTTAATACCCCTTGAACCACCCCCCACTGAAAAAAATACCATGTCATTTTCAAGAACAGTTTCCAATCTATCAATTTGCCAAATTTCATTTTAATCTATTAAGTGTTTTACGAGTTATAAGAATTTGAAAAAAAAAAAATTCAGGATTTCTGTGGAAAAAGTTTTGGAAAAAAATCAAATTTTAGTACCAATTTGGTCAATTTTTCACGATTATTTTTTTATGTTCGAAGTTTATAGAAAATTTTTTTATACCATTTTAAAGAGTAACGCTTAATACACCTTGTAACTAAATTTCATTCAATTCGTGCTAGTACTTTTTGCGTTATGACGTTCCGAACGAAAAATTGATTTAATACCCCTTGAACCTACCCCCACTGAAAAAAATACCATGTCATTTTCAAGAACAGTTTCCAATCTATCAATTTGCCAAATTTCATTTTAATCTATTAAGTGGTTTACGAGTTATAAGAATTTGAAAAAAAAAAATTCAGGATTTCTGTGGAAAAAGTTTTGGAAAAAAATCAAATTTTAGTACCAATTTGGTCAATTTTTCACGATTATTTTTTTATGTTCGAAGTTTATAGAAAATTTTTTTATACCATTTTAAAGAGTAACGCTTAATACACCTTGTAACTAAATTTCATTCAATTCGTGCTAGTACTTTTTGCGTTATGACGTTCCGAACGAAAAATTGATTTAATACCCCTTGAACCACCCCCCACTGAAAAAAATACCATGTCATTTTCAAGAACAGTTTCCAATCTATCAATTTGCCAAATTTCATTTTAATCTATTAAGTGGTTTACGAGTTATAAGAATTTGAAAAAAAAAAATTCAGGATTTCTGTGGAAAAAGTTTTGGAAAAAAATCAAATTTTAGTACCAATTTGGTCAATTTTTCACGATTATTTTTTTATGTTCGAAGTTTATAGACAATTTTTTTATACCATTTTAAAGAGTAACGCTTAATACACCTTGTAACTAAATTTCATTCAATTCGTGCTAGTACTTTTTGCGTTATGACGTTCCGAACGAAAAATTGATTTAATACCCCTTGAACCTACCCCCACTGAAAAAAATACCATGTCATTTTCAAGAACAGTTTCCAATCTATCAATTTGCCAAATTTCATTTTAATCTATTAAGTGGTTTACGAGTTATAAGAATTTGAAAAAAAAAAATTCAGGATTTCTGTGGAAAAAGTTTTGGAAAAAAATCAAATTTTAGTACCAATTTGGTCAATTTTTCACGATTATTTTTTTATGTTCGAAGTTTATAGAAAATTTTTTTATACCATTTTAAAGAGTAACGCTTAATACACCTTGTAACTAAATTTCATTCAATTCGTGCAAGTACTTTTTGCGTTATGACGTTCCGAACGAAAAATTGATTTAATACCCCTTGAACCACCCCCCACTGAAAAAAATACCATGTCATTTTCAAGAACAGTTTCCAATCTATCAATTTGCCAAATTTCATTTTAATCTATTAAGTGGTTTACGAGTTATAAGAATTTGAAAAAAAAAAATTCAGGATTTCTGTGGAAAAAGTTTTGGAAAAAAATCAAATTTTAGTACCAATTTGGTCAATTTTTCACGATTATTTTTTTATGTTCGAAGTTTATAGACAATTTTTTTATACCATTTTAAAGAGTAACGCTTAATACACCTTGTAACTAAATTTCATTCAATTCGTGCTAGTACTTTTTGCGTTATGACGTTCCGAACGAAAAATTGATTTAATACCCCTTGAACCACCCCCCACTGAAAAAAATACCATGTCATTTTCAAGAACAGTTTCCAATCTATCAATTTGCCAAATTTCATTTTAATCTATTAAGTGGTTTACGAGTTATAAGAATTTGAAAAAAAAAAAAAAATTCAGGATTTCTGTGGAAAAAGTTTTGGAAAAAAATCAAATTTTAGTACCAATTTGGTCAATTTTTCACGATTATTTTTTTATGTTCGAAGTTTATAGAAAATTTTTTTATACCATTTTAAAGAGTAACGCTTAATACACCTTGTAACTAAATTTCATTCAATTCGTGCTAGTACTTTTTGCGTTATGACGTTCCGAACGAAAAATTGATTTAATACCCCTTGAACCACCCCCCACTGAAAAAAATACCATGTCATTTTCAAGAACAGTTTCCAATCTATCAATTTGCCAAATTTCATTTTAATCTATTAAGTGGTTTACGAGTTATAAGAATTTGAAAAAAAAAAAAATTCAGGATTTCTGTGGAAAAAGTTTTGGAAAAAAATCAAATTTTAGTACCAATTTGGTCAATTTTTCACGATTATTTTTTTATGTTCGAAGTTTATAGAAAATTTTTTTATACCATTTTAAAGAGTAACGCTTAATACACCTTGTAACTAAATTTCATTCAATTCGTGCTAGTACTTTTTGCGTTATGACGTTCCGAACGAAAAATTGATTTAATACCCCTTGAACCACCCCCCACTGAAAAAAATACCATGTCATTTTCAAGAACAGTTTCCAATCTATCAATTTGCCAAATTTCATTTTAATCTATTAAGTGGTTTACGAGTTATAAGAATTTGAAAAAAAAAAAATTCAGGATTTCTGTGGAAAAAGTTTTGGAAAAAAATCAAATTTTAGTACCAATTTGGTCAATTTTTCACGATTATTTTTTTATGTTCGAAGTTTATAGAAAATTTTTTTATACCATTTTAAAGAGTAACGCTTAATACACCTTGTAACTAAATTTCATTCAATTCGTGCTAGTACTTTTTGCGTTATGACGTTCCGAACGAAAAATTGATTTAATACCCCTTGAACCACCCCCCACTGAAAAAAATACCATGTCATTTTCAAGAACAGTTTCCAATCTATCAATTTGCCAAATTTCATTTTAATCTATTAAGTGGTTTACGAGTTATAAGAATTTGAAAAAAAAAAAAAATTCAGGATTTCTGTGGAAAAAGTTTTGGAAAAAAATCAAATTTTAGTACCAATTTGGTCAATTTTTCACGATTATTTTTTTATGTTCGAAGTTTATAGAAAATTTTTTTATACCATTTTAAAGAGTAACGCTTAATACACCTTGTAACTAAATTTCATTCAATTCGTGCTAGTACTTTTTGCGTTATGACGTTCCGAACGAAAAATTGATTTAATACCCCTTGAACCACCCCCCACTGAAAAAAATACCATGTCATTTTCAAGAACAGTTTCCAATCTATCAATTTGCCAAATTTCATTTTAATCTATTAAGTGGTTTACGAGTTATAAGAATTTGAAAAAAAAAAAAAAATCAGGATTTCTGTGGAAAAAGTTTTGGAAAAAAATCAAATTTTAGTACCAATTTGGTCAATTTTTCACGATTATTTTTTTATGTTCGAAGTTTATAGAAAAATTTTTTATACCATTTTAAAGAGTAACGCTTAATACACCTTGTAACTAAATTTCATTCAATTCGTGCTAGTACTTTTTGCGTTATGACGTTCCGAACGAAAAATTGATTTAATACCCCTTGAACCACCCCCCACTGAAAAAAATACCATGTCATTTTCAAGAACAGTTTCCAATCTATCAATTTGCCAAATTTCATTTTAATCTATTAAGTGGTTTACGAGTTATAAGAATTTGAAAAAAAAAAATTCAGGATTTCTGTGGAAAAAGTTTTGGAAAAAAATCAAATTTTAGTACCAATTTGGTCAATTTTTCACGATTATTTTTTTATGTTCGAAGTTTATAGAAAATTTTTTTATACCATTTTAAAGAGTAACGCTTAATACACCTTGTAACTAAATTTCATTCAATTCGTGCTAGTACTTTTTGCGTTATGACGTTCCGAACGAAAAATTGATTTAATACCCCTTGAACCACCCCCCACTGAAAAAAATACCATGTCATTTTCAAGAACAGTTTCCAATCTATCAATTTGCCAAATTTCATTTTAATCTATTAAGTGGTTTACGAGTTATAAGAATTTGAAAAAAAAAAATTCAGGATTTCTGTGGAAAAAGTTTTGGAAAAAAATCAAATTTTAGTACCAATTTGGTCAATTTTTCACGATTATTTTTTTATGTTCGAAGTTTATAGAAAATTTTTTTATACCATTTTAAAGAGTAACGCTTAATACACCTTGTAACTAAATTTCATTCAATTCGTGCTAGTACTTTTTGCGTTATGACGTTCCGAACGAAAAATTGATTTAATACCCCTTGAACCACCCCCCACTGAAAAAAATACCATGTCATTTTCAAGAACAGTTTCCAATCTATCAATTTGCCAAATTTCATTTTAATCTATTAAGTGGTTTACGAGTTATAAGAATTTGAAAAAAAAAAAAAAATTCAGGATTTCTGTGGAAAAAGTTTTGGAAAAAAATCAAATTTTAGTACCAATTTGGTCAATTTTTCACGATTATTTTTTTATGTTCGAAGTTTATAGAAAATTTTTTTATACCATTTTAAAGAGTAACGCTTAATACACCTTGTAACTAAATTTCATTCAATTCGTGCTAGTACTTTTTGCGTTATGACGTTCCGAACGAAAAATTGATATAATACCCCTTGAACCTACCCCCACTGAAAAAAATACCATGTCATTTTCAAGAACAGTTTCCAATCTATCAATTTGCCAAATTTCATTTTAATCTATTAAGTGGTTTACGAGTTATAAGAATTTGAAAAAAAAAAAAATTCAGGATTTCTGTGGAAAAAGTTTTGGAAAAAAATCAAATTTTAGTACCAATTTGGTCAATTTTTCACGATTATTTTTTTATGTTCGAAGTTTATAGAAAATTTTTTTATACCATTTTAAAGAGTAACGCTTAATACACCTTGTAACTAAATTTCATTCAATTCGTGCTAGTACTTTTTGCGTTATGACGTTCCGAACGAAAAATTGATTTAATACCCCTTGAACCACCCCCCACTGAAAAAAATACCATGTCATTTTCAAGAACAGTTTCCAATCTATCAATTTGCCAAATTTCATTTTAATCTATTAAGTGGTTTACGAGTTATAAGAATTTGAAAAAAAAAAATTCAGGATTTCTGTGGAAAAAGTTTTGGAAAAAACTCAAATTTTAGTACCAATTTGGTCAATTTTTCACGATTATTTTTTTATGTTCGAAGTTTATAGAAAATTTTTTTATACCATTTTAAAGAGTAACGCTTAATACACCTTGTAACTAAATTTCATTCAATTCGTGCTAGTACTTTTTGCGTTATGACGTTCCGAACGAAAAATTGATTTAATACCCCTTGAACCACCCCCCACTGAAAAAAATACAATGTCATTTTCAAGAACAGTTTCCAATCTATCAATTTGCCAAATTTCATTTTAATCTATTAAGTGGTTTACGAGTTATAAGAATTTGAAAAAAAAAAAAATTCAGGATTTCTGTGGAAAAAGTTTTGGAAAAAAATCAAATTTTAGTACCAATTTGGTCAATTTTTCACGATTATTTTTTTATGTTCGAAGTTTATAGAAATTTTTTTTATACCATTTTAAAGAGTAACGCTTAATACACCTTGTAACTAAATTTCATTCAATTCGTGCTAGTACTTTTTGCGTTATGACGTTCCGAACGAAAAATTGATTTAATACCCCTTGAACCACCCCCCACTGAAAAAAATACCATGTCATTTTCAAGAACAGTTTCCAATCTATCAATTTGCCAAATTTCATTTTAATCTATTAAGTGGTTTACGAGTTATAAGAATTTGAAAAAAAAAAAATTCAGGATTTCTGTGGAAAAAGTTTTGGAAAAAAATCAAATTTTAGTACCAATTTGGTCAATTTTTCACGATTATTTTTTTATGTTCGAAGTTTATAGAAATTTTTTTTATACCATTTTAAAGAGTAACGCTTAATACACCTTGTAACTAAATTTCATTCAATTCGTGCTAGTACTTTTTGCGTTATGACGTTCCGAACGAAAAATTGATTTAATACCCCTTGAACCACCCCCCACTGAAAAAAATACCATGTCATTTTCAAGAACAGTTTCCAATCTATCAATTTGCCAAATTTCATTTTAATCTATTAAGTGGTTTACGAGTTATAAGAATTTGAAAAAAAAAAAAATTCAGGATTTCTGTGGAAAAAGTTTTGGAAAAAAATCAAATTTTAGTACCAATTTGGTCAATTTTTCACGATTATTTTTTTATGTTCGAAGTTTATAGAAAATTTTTTTATACCATTTTAAAGAGTAACGCTTAATACACCTTGTAACTAAATTTCATTCAATTCGTGCTAGTACTTTTTGCGTTATGACGTTCCGAACGAAAAATTGATTTAATACCCCTTGAACCACCCCCCACTGAAAAAAATACCATGTCATTTTCAAGAACAGTTTCCAATCTATCAATTTGCCAAATTTCATTTTAATCTATTAAGTGGTTTACGAGTTATAAGAATTTGAAAAAAAAAAAAAATTCAGGATTTCTGTGGAAAAAGTTTTGGAAAAAAATCAAATTTTAGTACCAATTTGGTCAATTTTTCACGATTATTTTTTTATGTTCGAAGTTTATAGAAAAATTTTTTATACCATTTTAAAGAGTAACGCTTAATACACCTTGTAACTAAATTTCATTCAATTCGTGCTAGTACTTTTTGCGTTATGACGTTCCGAACGAAAAATTGATTTAATACCCCTTGAACCACCCCCCACTGAAAAAAATACCATGTCATTTTCAAGAACAGTTTCCAATCTATCAATTTGCCAAATTTCATTTTAATCTATTAAGTGGTTTACGAGTTATAAGAATTTGAAAAAAAAAAAAATTCAGGATTTCTGTGGAAAAAGTTTTGGAAAAAAATCAAATTTTAGTACCAATTTGGTCAATTTTTCACGATTATTTTTTTATGTTCGAAGTTTATAGAAAATTTTTTTATACCATTTTAAAGAGTAACGCTTAATACACCTTGTAACTAAATTTCATTCAATTCGTGCTAGTACTTTTTGCGTTATGACGTTCCGAACGAAAAATTGATTTAATACCCCTTGAACCACCCCCCACTGAAAAAAATACCATGTCATTTTCAAGAACAGTTTCCAATCTATCAATTTGCCAAATTTCATTTTAATCTATTAAGTGGTTTACGAGTTATAAGAATTTGAAAAAAAAAAAAAAATTCAGGATTTCTGTGGAAAAAGTTTTGGAAAAAAATCAAATTTTAGTACCAATTTGGTCAATTTTTCACGATTATTTTTTTATGTTCGAAGTTTATAGAAAATTTTTTTATACCATTTTAAAGAGTAACGCTTAATACACCTTGTAACTAAATTTCATTCAATTCGTGCTAGTACTTTTTGCGTTATGACGTTCCGAACGAAAAATTGATTTAATACCCCTTGAACCACCCCCCACTGAAAAAAATACCATGTCATTTTCAAGAACAGTTTCCAATCTATCAATTTGCCAAATTTCATTTTAATCTATTAAGTGGTTTACGAGTTATAAGAATTTGAAAAAAAAAAAAATTCAGGATTTCTGTGGAAAAAGTTTTGGAAAAAAATCAAATTTTAGTACCAATTTGGTCAATTTTTCACGATTATTTTTTTATGTTCGAAGTTTATAGAAAAATTTTTTATACCATTTTAAAGAGTAACGCTTAATACACCTTGTAACTAAATTTCATTCAATTCGTGCTAGTACTTTTTGCGTTATGACGTTCCGAACGAAAAATTGATTTAATACCCCTTGAACCACCCCCCACTGAAAAAAATACCATGTCATTTTCAAGAACAGTTTCCAATCTATCAATTTGCCAAATTTCATTTTAATCTATTAAGTGGTTTACGAGTTATAAGAATTTGAAAAAAAAAAAATTCAGGATTTCTGTGGAAAAAGTTTTGGAAAAAAATCAAATTTTAGTACCAATTTGGTCAATTTTTCACGATTATTTTTTTATGTTCGAAGTTTATAGAAAATTTTTTTATACCATTTTAAAGAGTAACGCTTAATACACCTTGTAACTAAATTTCATTCAATTCGTGCTAGTACTTTTTGCGTTATGACGTTCCGAACGAAAAATTGATTTAATACCCCTTGAACCACCCCCCACTGAAAAAAATACCATGTCATTGTCAAGAACAGTTTCCAATCTATCAATTTGCCAAATTTCATTTTAATCTATTAAGTGGTTTACGAGTTATAAGAATTTGAAAAAAAAAAAATTCAGGATTTCTGTGGAAAAAGTTTTGGAAAAAATCAAACTTTAGTACCAATTTGGTCAATTTTTCACGATTATTTTTTTATGTTCGAAGTTTATAGAAAATTTTTTTATACCATTTTAAAGAGTAACGCTTAATACACCTTGTAACTAAATTTCATTCAATTCGTGCTAGTACTTTTTGCGTTATGACGTTCCGAACGAAAAATTGATTTAATACCCCTTGAACCACCCCCCACTGAAAAAAATACCATGTCATTTTCAAGAACAGTTTCCAATCTATCAATTTGCCAAATTTCATTTTAATCTATTAAATGGTTTACGAGTTATAAGAATTTGAAAAAAAAAATTCAGGATTTCTGTGGAAAAAGTTTTGGAAAAAAATCAAATTTTAGTACCAATTTGGTCAATTTTTCACGATTATTTTTTTATGTTCGAAGTTTATAGAAAATTTTTTTATACCATTTTAAAGAGTAACGCTTAATACACCTTGTAACTAAATTTCATTCAATTCGTGCTAGTACTTTTTGCGTTATGACGTTCCGAACGAAAAATTGATTTAATACCCCTTGAACCTACCCCCACTGAAAAAAATACCATGTCATTTTCAAGAACAGTTTCCAATCTATCAATTTGCCAAATTTCATTTTAATCTATTAAGTGGTTTACGAGTTATAAGAATTTGAAAAAAAAAAAAATTCAGGATTTCTGTGGAAAAAGTTTTGGAAAAAAATCAAATTTTAGTACCAATTTGGTCAATTTTTCACGATTATTTTTTTATGTTCGAAGTTTATAGAAAATTTTTTTATACCATTTTAAAGAGTAACGCTTAATACACCTTGTAACTAAATTTCATTCAATTCGTGCTAGTACTTTTTGCGTTATGACGTTCCGAACGAAAAATTGATTTAATACCCCTTGAACCACCCCCCACTGAAAAAAATACCATGTCATTTTCAAGAACAGTTTCCAATCTATCAATTTGCCAAATTTCATTTTAATCTATTAAGTGGTTTACGAGTTATAAGAATTTGAAAAAAAAAAATTCAGGATTTCTGTGGAAAAAGTTTTGGAAAAAAATCAAATTTTAGTACCAATTTGGTCAATTTTTCACGATTATTTTTTTATGTTCGAAGTTTATAGAAAATTTTTTTATACCATTTTAAAGAGTAACGCTTAATACACCTTGTAACTAAATTTCATTCAATTCGTGCTAGTACTTTTTGCGTTATGACGTTCCGAACGAAAAATTGATTTAATACCCCTTGAACCACCCCCCACTGAAAAAAATACCATGTCATTTTCAAGAACAGTTTCCAATCTATCAATTTGCCAAATTTCATTTTAATCTATTAAGTGGTTTACGAGTTATAAGAATTTGAAAAAAAAAAAAATTCGGGATTTCTGTGGAAAAAGTTTTGGAAAAAAATCAAATTTTAGTACCAATTTGGTCAATTTTTCACGATTATTTTTTTATGTTCGAAGTTTATAGAAATTTTTTTTATACCATTTTAAAGAGTAACGCTTAATACACCTTGTAACTAAATTTCATTCAATTCGTGCTAGTACTTTTTGCGTTATGACGTTCCGAACGAAAAATTGATTTAATACCCCTTGAACCACCCCCCACTGAAAAAAATACCATGTCATTTTCAAGAACAGTTTCCAATCTATCAATTTGCCAAATTTCATTTTAATCTATTAAGTGGTTTACGAGTTATAAGAATTTGAAAAAAAAAAAAATTCAGGATTTCTGTGGAAAAAGTTTTGGAAAAAAATCAAATTTTAGTACCAATTTGGTCAATTTTTCACGATTATTTTTTTATGTTCGAAGTTTATAGAAAATTTTTTATACCATTTTAAAGAGTAACGCTTAATACACCTTGTAACTAAATTTCATTCAATTCGTGCTAGTACTTTTTGCGTTTATGACGTTCCGAACGAAAAATTGATTTAATACCCCTTGAACCACCCCCCACATGAAAAAAATACCATGTCATTTTCAAGAACAGTTTCCAATCTATCAATTTGCCAAATTTCATTTTAATCTATTAAGTGGTTTACGAGTTATAAGAATTTGAAAAAAAAAAAATTCAGGATTTCTGTGGAAAAAGTTTTGGAAAAAAATCAAATTTTAGTACCAATTTGGTCAATTTTTTCACGATTATTTTTTTATGTTCGAAGTTTATAGAAAATTTTTTTATCCATTTTAAAGAGTAACGCTTAATACACCTTGTAACTAAATTTCATTCAATTCGTGCTAGTACTTTTTGCGTTATGACGTTTCCGAACGAAAAATTGATTTAATACCCCTTGAACCACCCCCCACTGAAAAAAATACCATGTCATTTTCAAGAACAGTTTCCAATCTATCAATTTGCCAAATTTCATTTTAATCTATTAAGTGGTTTACGAGTTATAAGAATTTGAAAAAAAAAAATTCAGGATTTCTGTGGAAAAAGTTTTGGAAAAAAATCAAATTTTAGTATCAATTTGGTCAATTTTCACGATTATTTTTTTTATGTTCGAAGTTTATAGAAATTTTTTTTATACCATTTTAAAGAGTAACGCTTAATACACCTTGTAACTAAATTTCATTCAATTCGTGCTAGTACTTTTTGCGTTATGACGTTCCGAACGAAAAATTGATTTAATAACCCCTTGAACCACCCCCCACTGAAAAAAATACCATGTCATTTTCAAGAACAGTTTCCAATCTATCAATTTGCCAAATTTCATTTTAATCTATTGAGTGGTTTACGAGTTATAAGAATTTGAAAAAAAAAAATTCAGGATTTCTGTGGAAAAAGTTTTGGAAAAAAAATCAAATTTTAGTACCAATTTGGTCAATTTTTCACGATTATTTTTTTATGTTCGAAGTTTATAGAAATTTTTTTATACCATTTTAAAGAGTAACGCTTAATACACCTTGTAACTAAATTTCATTCAATTCGTGCTAGTACTTTTTGCGTTATGACGTTCCGAACGAAAAATTGATTTAATACCCCTTGAACCACCCCCCACTGAAAAAAATACCATGTCATTTTCAAGAACAGTTTCCAATCTATCAATTTGCCAAATTTCATTTTAATCTATTAAGTGGTTTACGAGTTATAAGAATTTGAAAAAAAAAAAATTCAGGATTTCTGTGGAAAAAGTTTTGGAAAAAATCAAATTTTAGTACCAATTTGGTCAATTTTTCACGATTATTTTTTTATGTTCGAAGTTTATAGAAAATTTTTTTATACCATTTTAAAGAGTAACGCTTAATACACCTTGTAACTAAATTTCATTCAATTCGTGCTAGTACTTTTTGCGTTATGACGTTCCGAACGAAAAATTGATTTAATACCCCTTGAACCACCCCCCACTGAAAAAAAATACCATGTCATTTTCAAGAACAGTTTCCATCTATCAATTTGCCAAATTTCATTTTAATCTATTAAATGGTTTCGAGTTATAAGAATTTGAAAAAAAAAATTCAGGATTTCTGTGGAAAAAGTTTTGGAAAAAAAATCAAATTTTAGTACCAATTTTGGTCAATTTTTCACGATTATTTTTTTATGTTCGAAGTTTATAGAAAATTTTTTTATACCATTTTAAAGAGTAACGCTTAATACACCTTGTAACTAAATTTCATTCAATTCGTGCTAGTACTTTTTTGCGTTATGACGTTCCGAACGAAAAATTGATTTAATACCCCTTGAACCTACCCACCACTGAAAAAAAATACCATGTCATTTTCAAGAACAGTTTCCAATCTATCAATTTGCCAAATTCATTTTAATCTATTAAAGTGGTTTACGAGTTATAAGAATTGAAAAAAAAAAAAATTCAGGATTTCTGTGGAAAAAGTTTTGGAAAAAAATCAAATTTTAGTACCAATTTGGTCAATTTTTCACGATTATTTTTTTATGTTCGAAGTTTATAGAAAATTTTTTTATACCATTTTAAAGAGTAACGCTTAATACACCTTGTAACTAAATTTCATTCAATTCGTGCTAGTACTTTTTGCGTTATGGACGTTCCGAACGAAAAATTGATTTAATACCCCTTGAACCACCCCCCCACTGAAAAAAATACCATGTCATTTTCAAGAACAGTTTCCAATCTATCAATTTGCCAAATTTCATTTTAATCTATTAAGTGGTTTACGAGTTATAAGAATTTGAAAAAAAAAAATTCAGGATTTCTGTGGAAAAAGTTTTTGGAAAAAAATCAAATTTTAGTACCATTTGGTCAATTTTTCACGATATTTTTTAAGTTCGAAGTTTATAGAAAATTTTTTTATACCATTTTAAAGAGTAACGCTTAATACACCTTGTAACTAAATTTCATTCAATTCGTGCTAGTACTTTTTGCGTTATGACGTTCCGAACGAAAAATTGATTTAATACCCCTTGAACCACCACCCCACTGAAAAAAATACCATTGTCATTTTCAAGAAACAGTTTCCAATCTATCAATTTGCCAAATTTCATTTTAATCTATTAAGTGGTTTACGAGTTATAAGAATTTGAAAAAAAAAAAAAATCGGGATTTTTGTGGAAAAAGTTTTGGAAAAAAATCAAATTTTAGTACCAATTTGGTCAATTTTTCACGATTATTTTTTTTATTTTCGAAGTTTATAGAAATTTTTTTTATACCATTTTAAAGAGTAACGCTTAATACACCTTGTAAACTAAATTTCATTCAATTCGTGCTAGTACTTTTTGCGTTATGACGTTCCGAACGAAAAATTGATTTAATACCCCTTGAACCACCCCCCACTGAAAAAAATACCATGTCATTTTCAAGAACAGTTTCCAATCTATCAATTTGCCAAATTTCATTTTAATCTATTAAGTGGTTTACGAGTTATAAGAATTTGAAAAAAAAAAAAATTCAGGATTTCTGTGGAAAAAGTTTTGGAAAAAAATCAAATTTTAGTACCAATTTGGTCAATTTTTCACGATTATTTTTTTATGTTCGAAGTTTATAGAAAATTTTTTTATACCATTTTAAAGAGTAACGCTTAATACACCTTGTAACTAAATTTCATTCAATTCGTGCTAGTACTTTTTGCGTTATGACGTTCCGAACGAAAAATTGATTTAATACCCCTTGAACCACCCCCCACTGAAAAAAATACCATGTCATTTTCAAGAACAGTTTCCAATCTATCAATTTGCCAAATTTCATTTTAATCTATTAAGTGGTTTACGAGTTATAAGAATTTGAAAAAAAAAAAAAATTCAGGATTTCTGTGGAAAAAGTTTTGGAAAAAAATCAAATTTTAGTACCAATTTGGTCAATTTTTCACGATTATCTTTTTATGTTCGAAGTTTATAGAAAATTTTTTTATACCATTTTAAAGAGTAACGCTTAATACACCTTGTAACTAAATTTCATTCAATTCGTGCTAGTACTTTTTGCGTTATGACGTTCCGAACGAAAAATTGATTTAATACCCCTTGAACCACCCCCCACTGAAAAAAATACCATGTCATTTTCAAGAACAGTTTCCAATCTATCAATTTGCCAAATTTCATTTTAATCTATTAAGTGGTTTACGAGTTATAAGAATTTGAAAAAAAAAAATTCAGGATTTCTGTGGAAAAAGTTTTGGAAAAAAAATCAAATTTTAGTATCAATTTGGTCAATTTTTCACGATTATTTTTTTATGTTCGAAGTTTATAGAAATTTTTTTTATACCATTTTAAAGAGTAACGCTTAATACACCTTGTAACTAAATTTCATTCAATTCGTGCTAGTACTTTTTGCGTTATGACGTTCCGAACGAAAAATTGATTTAATACCCCTTGAACCACCCCCCACTGAAAAAAATACCATGTCATTTTCAAGAACAGTTTCCAATCTATCAATTTGCCAAATTTCATTTTAATCTATTAAGTGGTTTACGAGTTATAAGAATTTGAAAAAAAAAAAATTCAGGATTTCTGTGGAAAAAGTTTTGGAAAAAAATCAAATTTTAGTACCAATTTGGTCAATTTTTCACGATTATTTTTTTATGTTCGAAGTTTATAGAAAATTTTTTTATACCATTTTAAAGAGTAACGCTTAATACACCTTGTAACTAAATTTCATTCAATTCGTGCTAGTACTTTTTGCGTTATGACGTTCCGAACGAAAAATTGATTTAATACCCCTTGAACCACCCCCCACTGAAAAAAATACCATGTCATTTTCAAGAACAGTTTCCAATCTATCAATTTGCCAAATTTCATTTTAATCTATTAAGTGGTTTACGAGTTATAAGAATTTGAAAAAAAAAAAATTCAGGATTTCTGTGGAAAAAGTTTTGGAAAAAAATCAAATTTTAGTACCAATTTGGTCAATTTTTCACGATTATTTTTTTATGTTCGAAGTTTATAGAAAATTTTTTTTTATACCATTTAAAGAGTAAACGCTTAATACACCTTGTAACTAAATTTCATTCAATTCGTGCTAGTACTTTTTGCGTTATGGACGTTCCGAACGAAAAATTGATTTAATACCCCTTGAACCACCCCCCACTGAAAAAAATACCATGTCATTTTCAAGAACAGTTTCCAATCTATCAATTTGCCAAATTTCATTTTAATCTATTAAGTGGTTTACGAGTTATAAGAATTTGAAAAAAAAAAAAAATTCAGGATTTCTGTGGAAAAAGTTTTGGAAAAAAATCAAATTTTAGTACCAATTTGGTCAATTTTTTCACGATTATTTTTTTATGTTCGAAGTTTATAGAAAATTTTTTTATACCATTTTAAAGAGTAACGCTTAATACACCTTGTAACTAAATTTCATTCAATTCGTGCTAGTACTTTTTGCGTTATGACGTTCCGAACGAAAAATTGATTTAATACCCCTTGAACCACCCCCCACTGAAAAAAATACCATGTCATTTTCAAGAACAGTTTTCCAATCTATCAATTTGCCAAATTTCATTTTAATCTATTAAGTGGTTTACGAGTTATAAGAATTTGAAAAAAAAAAAAATTCAGGATTTCTGTGGAAAAAGTTTTGGAAAAAAATCAAATTTTAGTACCAATTTGGTCAATTTTTCACGATTATTTTTTTATGTTCGAAGTTTATAGAAAATTTTTTTATACCATTTTAAAGAGTAACGCTTAATACACCTTGTAACTAAATTTCATTCAATTCGTGCTAGTACTTTTTGCGTTATGACGTTCCGAACGAAAAATTGATTTAATACCCCTTGAACCACCCCCCACTGAAAAAAATACCATGTCATTTTCAAGAACAGTTTCCAATCTATCAATTTGCCAAATTTCATTTTAATCTATTAAGTGGTTTACGAGTTATAAGAATTTGAAAAAAAAAAAAAAATTCAGGATTTCTGTGGAAAAAGTTTTGGAAAAAAATCAAATTTTAGTACCAATTTGGTCAATTTTTCACGATTATTTTTTTATGTTCGAAGTTTATAGAAAATTTTTTTATACCATTTTAAAGAGTAACGCTTAATACACCTTGTAACTAAATTTCATTCAATTCGTGCTAGTACTTTTTGCGTTATGACGTTCCGAACGAAAAATTGATTTAATACCCCTTGAACCACCCCCCACTGAAAAAAATACCATGTCATTTTCAAGAACAGTTTCCAATCTATCAATTTGCCAAATTTCATTTTAATCTATTAAGTGGTTTACGAGTTATAAGAATTTGAAAAAAAAAAATTCAGGATTTCTGTGGAAAAAGTTTTGGAAAAAAATCAAATTTTAGTACCAATTTGGTCAATTTTTCACGATTATTTTTTTATGTTCGAAGTTTATAGACAATTTTTTTATACCATTTTAAAGAGTAACGCTTAATACACCTTGTAACTAAATTTCATTCAATTCGTGCTAGTACTTTTTGCGTTATGACGTTCCGAACGAAAAATTGATTTAATACCCCTTGAACCACCCCCCACTGAAAAAAATACCATGTCATTTTCAAGAACAGTTTCCAATCTATCAATTTGCCAAATTTCATTTTAATCTATTAAGTGGTTTACGAGTTATAAGAATTTGAAAAAAAAAAAAAAATTCAGGATTTCTGTGGAAAAAGTTTTGGAAAAAAAATCAAATTTTAGTACCAATTTGGTCAATTTTTCACGATTATTTTTTTATGTTCGAAGTTTATAGAAAATTTTTTTATACCATTTTAAAGAGTAACGCTTAATACACCTTGTAACTAAATTTCATTCAATTCGTGCTAGTACTTTTTGCGTTATGACGTTCCGAACGAAAAATTGATTTAATACCCCTTGAACCACCCCCCACTGAAAAAAATACCATGTCATTTTCAAGAACAGTTTCCAATCTATCAATTTGCCAAATTTCATTTTAATCTATTAAGTGGTTTACGAGTTATAAGAATTTGAAAAAAAAAAAAATTCAGGATTTCTGTGGAAAAAGTTTTGGAAAAAATCAAATTTTAGTACCAATTTGGTCAATTTTTCACGATTATTTTTTTATGTTCGAAGTTTATAGAAAATTTTTTTATACCATTTTAAAGAGTAACGCTTAATACACCTTGTAACTAAATTTCATTCAATTCGTGCTAGTACTTTTTGCGTTATGACGTTCCGAACGAAAAATTGATTTAATACCCCTTGAACCACCCCCCACTGAAAAAAATACCATGTCATTTTCAAGAACAGTTTCCAATCTATCAATTTGCCAAATTTCATTTTAATCTATTAAGTGGTTTACGAGTTATAAGAATTTGAAAATAAAAAAAATTCAGGATTTCTGTGGAAAAAGTTTTGGAAAAAAATCAAATTTTAGTACCAATTTGGTCAATTTTTCACGATTATTCTTTTATGTTCGAAGTTTATAGAAAATTTTTTTATACCATTTTAAAGAGTAACGCTTAATACACCTTGTAACTAAATTTCATTCAATTCGTGCTAGTACTTTTTGCGTTATGACGTTCCGAACGAAAAATTGATTTAATACCCCTTGAACCACCCCCCACTGAAAAAAATACCATGTCATTTTCAAGAACAGTTTCCAATCTATCAATTTGCCAAATTTCATTTTAATCTATTAAGTGGTTTACGAGTTATAAGATTTTGAAAAAAAAAAAAAAATTCAGGATTTCTGTGGAAAAAGTTTTGGAAAAAAAATCAAATTTTAGTACCAATTTGGTCAATTTTTCACGATTATTTTTTTATGTTCGAAGTTTATAGAAAATTTTTTTATACCATTTTAAAGAGTAACGCTTAATACACCTTGTAACTAAATTTCATTCAATTCGTGCTAGTACTTTTTGCGTTATGACGTTCCGAACGAAAAATTGATTTAATACCCCTTGAACCACCCCCCACTGAAAAAAATACCATGTCATTTTCAAGAACAGTTTCCAATCTATCAATTTGCCAAATTTCATTTTAATCTATTAAGTGGTTTACGAGTTATAAGAATTTGAAAAAAAAAAAAATTCAGGATTTCTGTGGAAAAAGTTTTGGAAAAAAATCAAATTTTAGTACCAATTTGGTCAATTTTTCACGATTATTTTTTTATGTTCGAAGTTTATAGAAAATTTTGTTATACCATTTTAAAGAGTAACGCTTAATACACCTTGTAACTAAATTTCATTCAATTCGTGCTAGTACTTTTTGCGTTATGACGTTCCGAACGAAAAATTGATTTAATACCCCTTGAACCACCCCCCACTGAAAAAAATACCATGTCATTTTCAAGAACAGTTTCCAATCTATCAATTTGCCAAATTTCATTTTAATCTATTAAGTGGTTTACGAGTTATAAGAATTTGAAAAAAAAAAAATTCAGGATTTCTGTGGAAAAAGTTTTGGAAAAAAATCAAATTTTAGTACCAATTTGGTCAATTTTTCACGATTATTTTTTTATGTTCGAAGTTTATAGAAAATTTTTTTATACCATTTTAAAGAGTAACGCTTAATACACCTTGTAACTAAATTTCATTCAATTCGTGCTAGTACTTTTTGCGTTATGACGTTCCGAACGAAAAATTGATTTAATACCCCTTGAACCACCCCCCACTGAAAAAAATACCATGTCATTTTCAAGAACAGTTTCCAATCTATCAATTTGCCAAATTTCATTTTAATCTATTAAATGGTTTACGAGTTATAAGAATTTGAAAAAAAAAATTCAGGATTTCTGTGGAAAAAGTTTTGGAAAAAAAATCAAATTTTAGTACCAATTTGGTCAATTTTTCACGATTATTTTTTTATGTTCGAAGTTTATAGAAAATTTTTTTATACCATTTTAAATAGTAACGCTTTATACACCTTGTAACTAAATTTCATTCAATTCGTGCTAGTACTTTTTGCGTTATGACGTTCCGAACGAAAAATTGATTTAATACCCCTTGAACCTACCCCCACTGAAAAAAATACCATGTCATTTTCAAGAACAGTTTCCAATCTATCAATTTGCCAAATTTCATTTTAATCTATTAAGTGGTTTACGAGTTATAAGAATTTGAAAAAAAAAAAATTCAGGATTTCTGTGGAAAAAGTTTTGGAAAAAAATCAAATTTTAGTACCAATTTGGTCCATTTTTCACGATTATTTTTTTATGTTCGAAGTTTATAGAAAATTTTTTTATACCATTTTAAAGAGTAACGCTTAATACACCTTGTAACTAAATTTCATTCAATTCGTGCTAGTACTTTTTGCGTTATGACGTTCCGAACGAAAAATTGATTTAATACCCCTTGAACCACCCCCCACTGAAAAAAAATACCATGTCATTTTCAAGAACAGTTTCCAATCTATCAATTTGCCAAATTTCATTTTAATCTATTAAGTGGTTTACGAGTTATAAGAATTTGAAAAAAAAAATTCAGGATTTCTGTGGAAAAAGTTTTGGAAAAAAATCAAATTTTAGTACCAATTTGGTCAATTTTTCACGATTATTTTTTTATGTTCGAAGTTTATAGAAAATTTTTTTATACCATTTTAAAGAGTAACGCTTAATACACCTTGTAACTAAATTTCATTCAATTCGTGCTAGTACTTTTTGCGTTATGACGTTCCGAACGAAAAATTGATTTAATACCCCTTGAACCACCCCCCACTGAAAAAAATACCATGTCATTTTCAAGAACAGTTTCCAATCTATCAATTTGCCAAATTTCATTTTAATCTATTAAGTGGTTTACGAGTTATAAGAATTTGAAAAAAAAAAAAATTCAGGATTTCTGTGGAAAAAGTTTTGGAAAAAAATCAAATTTTAGTACCAATTTGGTCAATTTTTCACGATTATTTTTTTATGTTCGAAGTTTATAGAAAATTTTTTTATACCATTTTAAAGAATAACGCTTAATACACCTTGTAACTAAATTTCATTCAATTCGTGCTAGTACTTTTTGCGTTATGACGTTCCGAACGAAAAATTGATTTAATACCCCTTGAACCACCCCCCACTGAAAAAAATACCATGTCATTTTCAAGAACAGTTTCCAATCTATCAATTTGCCAAATTTCATTTTAATCTATTAAGTGGTTTACGAGTTATAAGAATTTGAAAAAAAAAAATTCAGGATTTCTTTTAAAAAAGTTTTGGAAAAAAATCAAATTTTAGTACCAATTTGGTCAATTTTTCACGATTATTTTTTTATGTTCGAAGTTTATAGACAATTTTTTTATACCATTTTAAAGAGTAACGCTTAATACACCTTGTAACTAAATTTCATTCAATTCGTGCTAGTACTTTTTGCGTTATGACGTTTCCGAACGAAAAATTGATTTAATACCCCTTGAACCACCCCCCACTGAAAAAAATACCATGTCATTTTCAAGAACAGTTTCCAATCTATCAATTTGCCAAATTTCATTTTAATCTATTAAGTGGTTTACGAGTTATAAGAATTTGAAAAAAAAAAAAATTCAGGATTTCTGTGGAAAAAGTTTTGGAAAAAAATCAAATTTTAGTACCAATTTGGTCAATTTTTCACGATTATTTTTTTATGTTCGAAGTTTATAGAAAATTTTTTTATACCATTTTAAAGAGTAACGCTTAATACACCTTGTAACTAAATTTCATTCAATTCGTGCTAGTACTTTTTGCGTTATGACGTTCCGAACGAAAAATTGATTTAATACCCCTTGAACCACCCCCCACTGAAAAAAATACCATGTCATTTTCAAGAACAGTTTCCAATCTATCAATTTGCCAAATTTCATTTTAATCTATTAAGTGGTTTACGAGTTATAAGAATTTGAAAAAAAAAAAAATTCAGGATTTCTGTGGAAAAAGTTTTGGAAAAAATCAAATTTTAGTACCAATTTGGTCAATTTTTCACGATTATTTTTTTATGTTCGAAGTTTATAGAAAATTTTTTTATACCATTTTAAAGAGTAACGCTTAATACACCTTGTAACTAAATTTCATTCAATTCGTGCTAGTACTTTTTGCGTTATGACGTTCCGAACGAAAAATTGATTTAATACCCCTTGAACCACCCCCCACTGAAAAAAATACCATGTCATTTTCAAGAACAGTTTCCAATCTATCAATTTGCCAAATTTCATTTTAATCTATTAAGTGGTTTACGAGTTATAAGAATTTGAAAATAAAAAAAAATTCAGGATTTCTGTGGAAAAAGTTTTGGAAAAAAATCAAATTTTAGTACCAATTTGGTCAATTTTTCACGATTATTTTTTTATGTTCGAAGTTTATAGAAAATTTTTTTATACCATTTTAAAGAGTAACGCTTAATACACCTTGTAACTAAATTTCATTCAATTCGTGCTAGTACTTTTTGCGTTATGACGTTCCGAACGAAAAATTGATTTAATACCCCTTGAACCACCCCCCACTGAAAAAAATACCATGTCATTTTCAAGAACAGTTTCCAATCTATCAATTTGCCAAGTTTCATTTTAATCTATTAAGTGGTTTACGAGTTATAAGAATTTGAAAAAAAAAAAAAATTCAGGATTTCTGTGGAAAAAGTTTTGGAAAAAAATCAAATTTTAGTACCAATTTGGTCAATTTTTCACGATTATTTTTTTATGTTCGAAGTTTATAGAAAATTTGTTTATACCATTTTAAAGAGTAACGCTTAATACACCTTGTAACTAAATTTCATTCAATTCGTGCTAGTACTTTTTGCGTTATGACGTTCCGAACGAAAAATTGATTTAATACCCCTTGAACCACCCCCCACTGAAAAAAATACCATGTCATTTTCAAGAACAGTTTCCAATCTATCAATTTGCCAAATTTCATTTTAATCTATTAAGTGGTTTACGAGTTATAAGAATTTGAAAAAAAAAAAATTCAGGATTTCTGTGGAAAAAGTTTTGGAAAAAAATCAAATTTTAGTACCAATTTGGTCAATTTTTCACGATTATTTTTTATGTTCGAAGTTTATAGAAAATTTTGTTATACCATTTTAAAGAGTAACGCTTAATACACCTTGTAACTAAATTTCATTCAATTCGTGCTAGTACTTTTTGCGTTATGACGTTCCGAACGAAAAATTGATTTAATACCCCTTGAACCACCCCCCACTGAAAAAAATACCATGTCATTTTCAAGAACAGTTTCCAATCTATCAATTTGCCAAATTTCATTTTAATCTATTAAGTGGTTTACGAGTTATAAGAATTTGAAAAAAAAAAAATTCAGGATTTCTGTGGAAAAAGTTTTGGAAAAAAATAAAATTTTAGTACCAATTTGGTCAATTTTTCACGATTATTTTTTTATGTTCGAAGTTTATAGAAAATTTTTTTATACCATTTTAAAGAGTAACGCTTAATACACCTTGTAACTAAATTTCATTCAATTCGTGCTAGTACTTTTTGCGTTATGACGTTCCGAACGAAAAATTGATTTAATACCCCTTGAACCACCCCCCACTGAAAAAAATACCATGTCATTTTCAAGAACAGTTTCCAATCTATCAATTTGCCAAATTTCATTTTAATCTATTAAATGGTTTACGAGTTATAAGAATTTGAAAAAAAAAAATTCAGGATTTCTGTGGAAAAAGTTTTGGAAAAAAATCAAATTTTAGTACCAATTTGGTCAATTTTTCACGATTATTTTTTTATGTTCGAAGTTTATAGAAAATTTTTTTATACCATTTTAAATAGTAACGCTTTATACACCTTGTAACTAAATTTCATTCAATTCGTGCTAGTACTTTTTGCGTTATGACGTTCCGAACGAAAAATTGATTTAATACCCCTTGAACCTACCCCCACTGAAAAAAATACCATGTCATTTTCAAGAACAGTTTCCAATCTATCAATTTGCCAAATTTCATTTTAATCTATTAAGTGGTTTACGAGTTATAAGAATTTGAAAAAAAAAAATTCAGGATTTCTGTGGAAAAAGTTTTGGAAAAAAAATCAAATTTTAGTACCAATTTGGTCAATTTTTCACGATTATTTTTTTATGTTCGAAGTTTATAGAAAATTTTTTTATACCATTTTAAAGAGTAACGCTTAATACACCTTGTAACTAAATTTCATTCAATTCGTGCTAGTACTTTTTGCGTTATGACGTTCCGAACGAAAAATTGATTTAATACCCCTTGAACCACCCCCCACTGAAAAAAATACCATGTCATTTTCAAGAACAGTTTCCAATCTATCAATTTGCCAAATTTCATTTTAATCTATTAAGTGGTTTACGAGTTATAAGAATTTGAAAAAAAAAATTCAGGATTTCTGTGGAAAAAGTTTTGGAAAAAAATCAAATTTTAGTACCAATTTGGTCAATTTTTCACGATTATTTTTTTATGTTCGAAGTTTATAGAAAATTTTTTTATACCATTTTAAAGAGTAACGCTTAATACACCTTGTAACTAAATTTCATTCAATTCGTGCTAGTACTTTTTGCGTTATGACGTTCCGAACGAAAAATTGATTTAATACCCCTTGAACCACCCCCCACTGAAAAAAATACCATGTCATTTTCAAGAACAGTTTCCAATCTATCAATTTGCCAAATTTCATTTTAATCTATTAAGTGGTTTACGAGTTATAAGAATTTGAAAAAAAAAAAAAATTCAGGATTTCTGTGGAAAAAGTTTTGGAAAAAAATCAAATTTTAGTACCAATTTGGTCAATTTTTCACGATTATTTTTTTATGTTCGAAGTTTATAGAAAATTTTTTTATACCATTTTAAAGAGTAACGCTTAATACACCTTGTAACTAAATTTCATTCAATTCGTGCTAGTACTTTTTGCGTTATGACGTTCCGAACGAAAAATTGATTTAATACCCCTTGAACCACCCCCCACTGAAAAAAATACCATGTCATTTTCAAGAACAGTTTCCAATCTATCAATTTGCCAAATTTCATTTTAATCTATTAAGTGGTTTACGAGTTATAAGAATTTGAAAAAAAAAAAAATTCAGGATTTCTGTGGAAAAAGTTTTGGAAAAAAATCAAATTTTAGTACCAATTTGGTCAATTTTTCACGATTATTTTTTTATGTTCGAAGTTTATAGAAAATTTTTTTATACCATTTTAAAGAGTAACGCTTAATACACCTTGTAACTAAATTTCATTCAATTCGTGCTAGTACTTTTTGCGTTATGACGTTCCGAACGAAAAATTGATTTAATACCCCTTGAACCACCCCCCACTGAAAAAAATACCATGTCATTTTCAAGAACAGTTTCCAATCTATCAATTTGCCAAATTTCATTTTAATCTATTAAGTGGTTTACGAGTTATAAGAATTTGAAAAAAAAAAATTCAGGATTTCTGTGGAAAAAGTTTTGGAAAAAAATCAAATTTTAGTATCAATTTGGTCAATTTTTCACGATTATTTTTTTATGTTCGAAGTTTATAGAAAATTTTTTTATACCATTTTAAAGAGTAACGCTTAATACACCTTGTAACTAAATTTCATTCAATTCGTGCTAGTACTTTTTGCGTTATGACGTTCCGAACGAAAAATTGATTTAATACCCCTTGAACCTACCCCCACTGAAAAAAATACCATGTCATTTTCAAGAACAGTTTCCAATCTATCAATTTGCCAAATTTCATTTTAATCTATTAAGTGGTTTACGAGTTATAAGAATTTGAAAAAAAAAAAATTCAGGATTTCTGTGGAAAAAGTTTTGGAAAAAAATCAAATTTTAGTACCAATTTGGTCAATTTTTCACGATTATTTTTTTATGTTCGAAGTTTATAGAAAATTTTTTTATACCATTTTAAAGAGTAACGCTTAATACACCTTGTAACTAAATTTCATTCAATTCGTGCTAGTACTTTTTGCGTTATGACGTTCCGAACGAAAAATTGATTTAATACCCCTTGAACCACCCCCCACTGAAAAAAAATACCATGTCATTTTCAAGAACAGTTTCCAATCTATCAATTTGCCAAATTTCATTTTAATCTATTAAGTGGTTTACGAGTTATAAGAAGTTGAAAAAAAAAAAATTCAGGATTTCTGTGGAAAAAGTTTTGGAAAAAAATCAAATTTTAGTACCAATTTGGTCAATTTTTCACGATTATTTTTTTATGTTCGAAGTTTATAGAAAATTTTTTTATACCATTTTAAAGAGTAACGCTTAATACACCTTGTAACTAAATTTCATTCAATTCGTGCTAGTACTTTTTGCGTTATGACGTTCCGAACGAAAAATTGATTTAATACCCCTTGAACCACCCCCCACTGAAAAAAATACCATGTCATTTTCAAGAACAGTTTCCAATCTATCAATTTGCCAAATTTCATTTTAATCTATTAAGTGGTTTACGAGTTATAAGAAGTTGAAAAAAAAAAAATTCAGGATTTCTGTGGAAAAAGTTTTGGAAAAAAATCAAATTTTAGTACCAATTTGGTCAATTTTTCACGATTATTTTTTTATGTTCGAAGTTTATAGAAAATTTTTTTATACCATTTTAAAGAGTAACGCTTAATACACCTTGTAACTAAATTTCATTCAATTCGTGCTAGTACTTTTTGCGTTATGACGTTCCGAACGAAAAATTGATTTAATACCCCTTGAACCACCCCCCACTGAAAAAAATACCATGTCATTTTCAAGAACAGTTTCCAATCTATCAATTTGCCAAATTTCATTTTAATCTATTAAGTGGTTTACGAGTTATAAGAATTTGAAAAAAAAAAAATTCAGGATTTCTGTGGAAAAAGTTTTGGAAAAAAATCAAATTTTAGTACCAATTTGGTCAATTTTTCACGATTATTTTTGTATGTTCGAAGTTTATAGAAAATTTTTTTATACCATTTTAAAGAGTAACGCTTAATACACCTTGTAACTAAATTTCATTCAATTCGTGCTAGTACTTTTTGCGTTATGACGTTCCGAACGAAAAATTGATTTAATACCCCTTGAACCACCCCCCACTGAAAAAAATACCATGTCATTTTCAAGAACAGTTTCCAATCTATCAATTTGCCAAATTTCATTTTAATCTATTAAGTGGTTTACGAGTTATAAGAATTTGAAAAAAAAAAAAATTCAGGATTTCTGTGGAAAAAGTTTTGGAAAAAAATCAAATTTTAGTACTAATTTGGTCAATTTTTCACGATTATTTTTTTATGTTCGAAGTTTATAGAAAATTTTTTTATACCATTTTAAAGAGTAACGCTTAATACACCTTGTAACTAAATTTCATTCAATTCGTGCTAGTACTTTTTGCGTTATGACGTTCCGAACGAAAAATTGATTTAATACCCCTTGAACCACCCCCCACTGAAAAAAATACCATGTCATTTTCAAGAACAGTTTCCAATCTATCAATTTGCCAAATTTCATTTTAATCTATTAAGTGGTTTACGAGTTATAAGAATTTGAAAAAAAAAAAAATTCAGGATTTCTGTGGAAAAAGTTTTGGAAAAAAATCAAATTTTAGTACCAATTTGGTCAATTTTTCACGATTATTTTTTTATGTTCGAAGTTTATCGAAAATTTTTTTATACCATTTTAAAGAGTAACGCTTAATACACCTTGTAACTAAATTTCATTCAATTCGTGCTAGTACTTTTTGCGTTATGACGTTCCGAACGAAAAATTGATTTAATACCCCTTGAACCACCCCCCACTGAAAAAAATACCATGTCATTTTCAAGAACAGTTTCCAATCTATCAATTTGCCAAATTTCATTTTAATCTATTAAGTGGTTTACGAGTTATAAGAATTTGAAAAAAAAAAAAATTCAGGATTTCTGTGGAAAAAGTTTTGGAAAAAAATCAAATTTTAGTACCAATTTGGTCAATTTTTTCACGATTATTTTTTTATGTTCGAAGTTTATAGAAAATTTTTTTTATACCATTTTAAAGAGTAACGCTTAATACACCTTGTAACTAAATTTCATTCAATTCGTGCTAGTACTTTTTGCGTTATGACGTTCCGAACGAAAACTTGATTTAATACCCCTTGAACCACCCCCCACTGAAAAAAATACCATGTCATTTTCAAGAACAGTTTCCAATCTATCAATTTGCCAAATTTCATTTTAATCTATTAAGTGGTTTACGAGTTATAAGAATTTGAAAAAAAAAAAATTCAGGATTTCTGTGGAAAAAGTTTTGGAAAAAAATCAAATTTTAGTACCAATTTGGTCAATTTTTCACGATTATTTTTTTATGTTCGAAGTTTATAGAAAATTTTTTTATACCATTTTAAAGAGTAACGCTTAATATACCTTGTAACTAAAATTCATTCAATTCGTGCTAGTACTTTTTGCGTTATGACGTTCCGAACGAAAAATTGATTTAATACCCCTTGAACCACCCCTCACTGAAAAAAATACCATGTCATTTTCAAGAACAGTTTCCAATCTATCAATTTGCCAAATTTCATTTAAATCTATTAAGTGGTTTACGAGTTATAAGAATTTGAAAAAAAAAAAAATTCAGGATTTCTGTGGAAAAAGTTTTGGAAAAAAATCAAATTTTAGTACCAATTTGGTCAATTTTTCACGATTATTTTTTTATGTTCGAAGTTTATAGAAAATTTTTTTATACCATTTTAAAGAGTAACGCTTAATACACCTTGTAACTAAAATTCATTCAATTCGTGCTAGTACTTTTTGCGTTATGACGTTCCGAACGAAAAATTGATTTAATACCCCTTGAACCACCCCCCACTGAAAAAAATACCATGTCATTTTCAAGAACAGTTTCCAATCTATCAATTTGCCAAATTTCATTTTAATCTATTAAGTGGTTTACGAGTTATAAGAATTTGAAAAAAAAAAATCAGGATTTCTGTGGAAAAAGTTTTGGAAAAAAATCAAATTTTAGTACCAATTTGGTCAATTTTTCACGATTATTTTTTTATGTTCGAAGTTTAAGAAAAATTTTTTATACCATTTTAAAGAGTAACGCTTAATACACCTTGTAACTAAATTTCATTCAATTCATGCTAGTACTTTTTGCGTTATGACGTTCCGAACGAAAAATTGATTTAATACCCCTTGAACCACCCCCCACTGAAAAAAATACCATGTCATTTTCAAGAACAGTTTCCAATCTATCAATTTGCCAAATTTCATTTTAATCTATTAAGTGGTTTACGAGTTATAAGAATTTGAAAAAAAAAAAATTCAGGATTTCTGTGGAAAAAGGTTTGGAAAAAAATCAAATTTTAGTACCAATTTGGTCAATTTTTCACGATTATTTTTTTATGTTCGAAGTTTATAGAAAATTTTTTTATACCATTTTAAAGAGTAACGCTTAATACACCTTGTAACTAAATTTCATTCAATTCGTGCTGGTACTTTTTGCGTTATGACGTTCCGAACGAAAAATTGATTTAATACCCCTTGAACCACCCCCCACTGAAAAAAATACCATGTCATTTTCAAGAACAGTTTCCAATCTATCAACTTGCCAAATTTCATTTAAATCTATTAAGTGGTTTACGAGTTATAAGAATTTGAAAAAAAAAAAAATTCAGGATTTCTGTGGAAAAAGTTTTGGAAAAAAATCAAATTTTAGTACCAATTTGGTCAATTTTTCACGATTATTTTTTTATGTTCGAAGTTTATAGAACATTTTTTTATACCATTTTAAAGAGTAACGCTTAATACACCTTGTAACTAAAATTCATTCAATTCGTGCTAGTACTTTTTGCGTTATGACGTTCCGAACGAAAAATTGATTTAATACCCCTTGAACCACCCCCCACTGAAAAAAATACCATGTCATTTTCAAGAACAGTTTCCAATCTATCAATTTGCCAAATTTCATTTTAATCTATTAAGTGGTTTACGAGTTATAAGAATTTGAAAAAAAAAAAAATCAGGATTTCTGTGGAAAAAGTTTTGGAAAAAAAATCAAATTTTAGTACCAATTTGGTCAATTTTTCACGATTATTTTTTTATGTTCGAAGTTTATAGAAAAATTTTTTATACCATTTTAAAGAGTAACGCTTAATACACCTTGTAACTAAATTTCATTCAATTCGTGCTAGTACTTTTTGCGTTATGACGTTCCGAACGAAAAATTGATTTAATACCCCTTGAACCACCCCCCACTGAAAAAAATACCATGTCATTTTCAAGAACAGTTTCCAATCTATCAATTTGCCAAATTTTCATTTTAATCTATTAAGTGGTTTACGAGTTATAAGAATTTGAAAAAAAAAAATTCAGGATTTCTGTGGAAAAAGTTTTGGAAAAAAATCAAATTTTAGTACCAATTTGGTCAATTTTGCACGATTATTTTTTTATGTTCGAAGTTTATAGAAAATTTTTTTATACCATTTTAAAGAGTAACGCTTAATACACCTTGTAACTAAATTTCATTCAATTCGTGCTAGTACTTCTTGCGTTATGACGTTCCGAACGAAAAATTGATTTAATACCCCTTGAACCACCCCCCACTGAAAAAAATACCATGTCATTTTCAAGAACAGTTTCCAATCTATCAATTTGCCAAATTTCATTTTAATCTATTAAGTGGTTTACGAGTTATAAGAATTTGAAAAAAAAAAAATTCAGGATTTCTGTGGAAAAAGTTTTGGAAAAAAATCAAATTTTAGTACCAATTTGGTCAATTTTTCACGATTATTTTTTTATGTTCGAAGTTTATAGAAAATTTTTTTATACCATTTTAAAGAGTAACGCTTAATACACCTTGTCACTAAATTTCATTCAATTCGTGCTAGTACTTTTTGCGTTATGACGTTTCCGAACGAAAAATTGATTTAATACCCCTTGAACCACCCCCCACTGAAAAAAATACCATGTCATTTTCAAGAACAGTTTCCAATCTATCAATTTGCCAAATTTCATTTTAATCTATTAAGTGGTTTACGAGTTATAAGAATTTGAAAAAAAAAAAATTCAGGATTTCTGTGGAAAAAGTTTTGGAAAAAAATCAAATTTTAGTACCAATTTGGTCAATTTTTCACGATTATTTTTGTATGTTCGAAGTTTATAGAAAATTTTTTTATACCATTTTATAGAGTAACGCTTAATACACCTTGTAACTAAATTTCATTCAATTCGTGCTAGTACTTTTTGCGTTATGACGTTCCGAACGAAAAATTGATTTAATACCCCTTGAACCACCCCCCACTGAAAAAAATACCATGTCATTTTCAAGAACAGTTTTCCAATCTATCAATTTGCCAAATTTCATTTTAATCTATTAAGTGGTTTACGAGTTATAAGAATTTGAAAAAAAAAAAATTCAGGATTTCTGTGGTAAAAGTTTTGGAAAAAAATCAAATTTTAGTACCAATTTGGTCAATTTTTCACGATTATTTTTTTATGTTCGAAGTTTATAGAAAATTTTTTTATACCATTTTAAAGAGTAACGCTTAATACACCTTGTAACTAAATTTCATTCAATTCGTGCTAGTACTTTTTGCGTTATGACGTTCCGAACGAAAAATTGATTTAATGCCCCTTGAACCACCCCCCACTGAAAAAAATACCATGTCGTTTCCAATCTATCAATTTGCCAAATTTCATTTTAATCTATTAAGTGGTTTACGAGTTATAAGAATTTGAAAAAAAAAAAAAATTCAGGATTTCTGTGGAAAAAGTTTTGGAAAAAAATCAAATTTTAGTACCAATTTGGTCAATTTTTCACGATTATTTTTTTATGTTCGAAGTTTATAGAAAAATTTTTTATACCATTTTAAAGAGTAACGCTTAATACACCTTGTAACTAAATTTCATTCAATTCGTGCTAGTACTTTTTTGCGTTATGACGTTCCGAACGAAAAATTGATTTAATACCCCTTGAACCACCCCCCACTGAAAAAAATACCATGTCATTTTCAAGAACAGTTTCCAATCTATCAATTTGCCAAATTTCATTTTAATCTATTAAGTGGTTTACGAGTTATAAGAATTTGAAAAAAAAAAAAATTCTGGATTTCTGTGGAAAAAGTTTTGGAAAAAAATCAAATTTTAGTACCAATTTGGTCAATTTTTCACGATTATTTTTTTATGTTCGAAGTTTATAGAAAATTTTTTTATACCATTTTAAAGAGTAACGCTTAATACACCTTGTAACTAAATTTCATTCAATTCGTGCTAGTACTTTTTGCGTTATGACGTTCCGAACGAAAAATTGATTTAATACCCCTTGAACCACCCCCCCACTGAAAAAAATACCATGTCATTTTCAAGAACAGTTTCCAATCTATCAATTTGCCAAATTTCATTTTAATCTATTAAGTGGTTTACGAGTTATAAGAATTTGAAAAAAAAAAATTCAGGATTTCTGTGGAAAAAGTTTTGGAAAAAAATCAAATTTTAGTACCAATTTGGTCAATTTTTCACGATTATTTTTTTATGTTCGAAGTTTATAGAAAATTTTTTTATACCATTTTAAAGAGTAACGCTTAATACACCTTGTAACTAAATTTCATTCAATTCGTGCTAGTACTTTTTGCGTTATGACGTTCCGAACGAAAAATTGATTTAATACCCCTTGAACCACCCCCCACTGAAAAAAATACCATGTCACTTTCAAGAACAGTTTCCAATCTATCAATTTGCCAAATTTCATTTTAATCTATTAAGTGGTTTACGAGTTATAAGAATTTGAAAAAAAAAAAAATTCAGGATTTCTGTGGAAAATGTTTTGGAAAAAAAATCAAATTTTAGTACCAATTTGGTCAATTTTTCACGATTATTTTTTTATGTTCGAAGTTTATAGAAAATTGTTTTATACCATTTTAAAGAGTAACGCTTAATACACCTTGTAACTAAATTTCATTCAATTCGTGCTAGTACTTTTTGCGTTATGACGTTCCGAACGAAAAATTGATTTAATACCCCTTGAACCACCCACCACTGAAAAAAATACCATGTCATTTTCAAGAACAGTTTCCAATCTATCAATTTGCCAAATTTCATTTTAATCTATTAAGTGGTTTACGAGTTATAACGATTTGAAAAAAAAAATTCAGGATTTCTATGGAAAAAGTTTTGGAAAAAAATCTAATTTTAGTACCAATTTGGTCAATTTTTCACGATTATTTTTTTATGTTCGAAGTTTATAGAAAATTTTTTTATACCATTTTAAAGAGTAACGCTTAATACACCTTGTAACTAAATTTCATTCAATTCGTGCTAGTACTTTTTGGGTTATGACGTTCCGAACGAAAAATTGATTTAATACCCCTTGAACCACCCCCCACTGAAAAAAATACCATTTCATTTTCAAGAACAGTTTCCAATCTATCAATTTGCCAAATTTCATTTTAATCTATTAAGTGGTTTACGAGTTATAAGAATTTGAAAAAAAAAAAATTCAGGATTTCTGTGGAAAAAGTTTTGGAAAAAAATCAAATTTTAGTACCAATTTGGTCAATTTTTCACGATTATTTTTTTATGTTCGAAGTTTATAGAAAATTTTTTTATACCATTTTAAAGAGTAACGCTTAATACACCTTGTAACTAAATTTCATTCAATTCGTGCTAGTACTTTTTGCGTTATGACGTTCCGAACGAAAAATTGATTTAATACCCCTTGAACCACCCCCCACTGAAAAAAATACCATGTCATTTTCAAGAACAGTTTCCAATCTATCAATTTGCCAAATTTCATTTTAATCTATTAAGTGGTTTACGAGTTATAAGAATTTGAAAAAAAAAAAAAATTCAGGATTTCTGTGGAAAAAGTTTTGGAAAAAAATCAAATTTTAGTACCAATTTGGTCAATTTTTCACGATTATTTTTTTATGTTCGAAGTTTATAGAAAATTTTTTTATACCATTTTAAAGAGTAACGCTTAATACACCTTGTAACTAAATTTCATTCAATTCGTGCTAGTACTTTTTGCGTTATGACGTTCCGAACGAAAAATTGATTTAATACCCCTTGAACCACCCCCCACTGAAAAAAATACCATGTCATTTTCAAGAACAGTTTCCAATCTATCAATTTGCCAAATTTCATTTTAATCTATTAAGTGGTTTACGAGTTATAAGAATTTGAAAAAAAAAAATTCAGGATTTCTGTGGAAAAAGTTTTGGAAAAAAATCAAATTTTAGTACCAATTTGGTCAATTTTTCACGATTATTATTTATGTTCGAAGTTTATAGAAAATTTTTTTATACAATTTTAAAGAGTAACGCTTAATACACCTTGTAACTAAATTTCATTCAATTCGTGCTAGTACTTTTTGCGTTATGACGTTCCGAACGAAAAATTGATTTAATACCCCTTGAACCACCCCCCACTGAAAAAAATACCATGTCATTTTCAAGAACAGTTTCCAATCTATCAATTTGCCAAATTTCATTTTAATCTATTAAGTGGTTTACGACGAGTTATAAGAATTTGAAAAAAAAAAAATTCAGGATTTCTGTGGAAAAAGTTTTGGAAAAAAATCAAATTTTAGTACCAATTTGGTCAATTTTTCACGATTATTTTTTTATGTTCGAAGTTTATAGAAATTTTTTTATACCATTTTAAAGAGTAACGCTTAATACACCTTGTAACTAAATTTCATTCAATTCGTGCTAGTACTTTTTGCGTTATGACGTTCCGAACGAAAAATTGATTTAATACCCCTTGAACCACCCCCCACTGAAAAAAATACCATGTCATTTTCAAGAACAGTTTCCAATCTATCAATTTGCCAAATTTCATTTTAATCTATTAAGTGGTTTACGAGTTATAAGAATTTGAAAAAAAAAAAAAATTCAGGATTTCTGTGGAAAAAGTTTTGGAAAAAAATCAAATTTTAGTACCAATTTGGTCAATTTTTCACGATTATTTTTTTATGTTCGAAGTTTATAGAAAATTTTTTTATACCATTTTAAAGAGTAACGCTTAATACACCTTGTAACTAAATTTCATTCAATTCGTGCTAGTACTTTTTGCGTTATGACGTTCCGAACGAAAAATTGATTTAATACCCCTTGAACCACCCCCCACTGAAATAAATACCATGTCATTTTCAAGAACAGTTTCCAATCTATCAATTTGCCAAATTTCATTTTAATCTATTAAGTGGTTTACGAGTTATAAGGATTTGAAAAAAAAAATTCAGGATTTCTATGGAAAAAGTTTTGGAAAAAAATCAAATTTTAGTACCAAGTTGGTCAATTTTTCACGATTATTTTTTTATGTTCGAAGTTTATAGAAAATTTTTTTATACCATTTTAAAGAGTAACGCTTAATACACCTTGTAACTAAATTTCATTCAATTCGTGCTAGTACTTTTTGCGTTATGACGTTCCGAACGAAAAATTGATTTAATACCCCTTGAACCACCCCCCACTAAAAAAAAATACCATGTCATTTTCAAGAACAGTTTCCAATCTATCAATTTGCCAAATTTCATTTTAATCTATTAAGTGGTTTACGAGTTATAAGGATTTGAAAAAAAAAATTCAGGATTTCTATGGAAAAAGTTTTGGAAAAAAATCAAATTTTAGTACCAATTTGGTCAATTTTTCACGATTATTTTTTTATGTTCGAAGTTTATAGAAAATTTTTTTATACCATTTTAAAGAGTAACGCTTAATACACCTTGTAACTAAATTTCATTCAATTCGTGCTAGTACTTTTTGCGTTATGACGTTCCGAACGAAAAATTGATTTAATACCCCTTGAACCACCCCCCACTGAAAAAAATACCATGTCATTTTCAAGAACAGTTTTCAATCTATCAATTTGCCAAATTTCATTTTAATCTATTAAGTGGTTTACGAGTTATAAGAATTTGAAAAAAAAAAAAATTCAGGATTTCTATGGAAAAAGTTTTGGAAAAAAATCAAATTTTAGTACCAATTTGGTCAATTTTTCACGATTATTTTTTTATGTTCGAAGTTTATAGAAAATTTTTTTATACCATTTTAAAGAGTAACGCTTAATACACCTTGTAACTAAATTTCATTCAATTCGTGCTAGTACTTTTTGCGTTATGACGTTCCGAACGAAAAATTGATTTAATACCCCTTGAACCACCCCCCACTGAAAAAAATACCATGTCATTTTCAAGAACAGTTTCCAATCTATCAATTTGCCAAATTTCATTTTAATCTATTAAGTGGTTTACGAGTTATAAGAATTTGAAAAAAAAAAAAAATTCAGGATTTCTGTGGAAAAAGTTTTGGAAAAAAATCAAATTTTAGTACCAATTTGGTCAATTTTTCACGATTATTTTTTTATGTTCGAAGTTTATAGAAAATTTTTTTTATACCATTTTAAAGAGTAACGCTTAATACACCTTGTAACTAAATTTCATTCAATTCGTGCTAGTACTTTTTGCGTTGAATTTGAAAAAAAAAAATTCAGGATTTCTGTGGAAAAAGTTTTGGAAAAAAATCAAATTTTAGTACCAATTTGGTCAATTTTTCACGATTATTTTTTATGTTCGAAGTTTATAGAAAATTTTTTTATACCATTTTAAAGAGTAACGCTTAATACACCTTGTAACTAAATTTCATTCAATTCGTGCTAGTACTTTTTGCGTTATGACGTTCCGAACGAAAAATTGATTTAATACCCCTTGAACCACCCCCCCACTGAAAAAAATACCATGTCATTTTCAAGAACAGTTTCCAATCTATCAATTTGCCAAATTTCATTTTAATCTATTAAGTGGTTTACGAGTTATAAGAATTTGAAAAAAAAAAAAAATTCAGGATTTCTGTGGAAAAAGTTTTGGAAAAAAAATCAAATTTTAGTACCAATTTGGTCAATTTTTCACGATTATTTTTTTATGTTCGAAGTTTATAGAAAAATTTTTTATACCATTTTAAAGAGTAACGCTTAATACACCTTGTAACTAAATTTCATTCAATTCGTGCTAGTACTTTTTGCGTTATGACGTTCCGAACGAAAAATTGATTTAATACCCCCTTAAAACCACCCCCCCACTGAAAAAAATACCCATGTCATTTTCAAGAACAGTTTCCAATCTATCAATTTGCCAAATTTCATTTTAATCTATTAAGTGGTTTACGAGTTATAAGAATTTGAAAAAAAAAAATTCAGGATTTCTGTGGAAAAAGTTTTGGAAAAAAATCAAATTTTAGTACCAATTTGGTCAATTTTTCACGATTATTTTTTTATGTTCGAAGTTTATAGAAAATTTTTTTATACCATTTTAAAGAGTAACGCTTAATACACCTTGTAACTAAATTTCATTCAATTCGTGCTAGTACTTTTTGCGTTATGACGTTCCGAACGAAAAATTGATTTAATACCCCTTGAACCACCCCCCACTGAAAAAAAAATACCATGTCATTTTCAAGAACAGTTTCCAATCTATCAATTTGCCAAATTTCATTTTAATCTATTAAGTGGTTTACGAGTTATAAGAATTTGAAAAAAAAAATTCAGGATTTCTGTGGAAAAAGTTTTGGAAAAAAATCAAATTTTAGTACAAATTTGGTCAATTTTTCACGATTATTATTTATGTTCGAAGTTTATAGAAAATTTTTTTATACAATTTTAAAGAGTAACGCTTAATACACCTTGTAACTAAATTTCATTCAATTCGTGCTAGTACTTTTTGCGTTATGACCGTTCCGAACGAAAAAATTGATTTAATACCCCCTTGAACCACCCCCACTGAAAAAAATACCATGTCATTTTCAAGAACAGTTTCCAATCTATCAATTTGCCAAATTTCATTTTAATCTATTAAGTGGTTTACGAGTTATAAGAATTTGAAAAAAAAAAAAATTCAGGATTTCTGTGGAAAAAGTTTTGAAAAAAAATCAAATTTTAGTACCAATTTGGTCAATTTTTCACGATTATTTTTTTATGTTCGAAGTTTATAGAAAATTTTTTATACCATTTTAAAGAGTAACGCTTAATACACCTTGTAACTAAATTTCATTCAATTCGTGCTAGTACTTTTTGCGTTATGACGTTCCGAACGAAAAATTGATTTAATACCCCTTGAACCACCCCCCACTGAAAAAAATACCATGTCATTTTCAAGAACAGTTTCCAATCTATCAATTTGCCAAATTTCATTTTAATCTATTAAGTGGTTTACGAGTTATAAGAATTTGAAAAAAAAAAAATTCAGGATTTCTGTGGAAAAAGTTTTGGAAAAAAATCAAATTTTAGTACCAATTTGGTCAATTTTTCACGATTATTTTTTTATGTTCGAAGTTTATAGAAAATTTTTTTATACCATTTTAAAGAGTAACGCTTAATACACCTTGTAACTAAATTTCATTCAATTCGTGCTAGTACTTTTTGCGTTATGACGTTCCGAACGAAAAATTGATTTAATACCCCTTGAACCACCCCCCACTGAAAAAAATACCATGTCATTTTCAAGAACAGTTTCCAATCTATCAATTTGCCAAATTTCATTTTAATCTATTAAGTGGTTTACGAGTTATAAGGATTTGAAAAAAAAAATTCAGGATTTCTATGGAAAAAGTTTTGGAAAAAAATCAAATTTTAGTACCAATTTGGTCAATTTTTCACGATTATTTTTTTATGTTCGAAGTTTATAGAAAATTTTTTTATACCATTTTAAAGAGTAACGCTTAATACACCTTGTAACTAAATTTCATTCAATTCGTGCTAGTACTTTTTGCGTTATGACGTTCCGAACGAAAAATTGATTTAATACCCCTTGAACCACCCCCCACTGAAAAAAATACCATGTCATTTTCAAGAACAGTTTCCAATCTATCAATTTGCCAAATTTCATTTTAATCTATTAAGTGGTTTACGAGTTATAAGGATTTGAAAAAAAAAATTCAGGATTTCTATGGAAAAAGTTTTGGAAAAAAATCAAATTTTAGTACCAATTTGGTCAATTTTTCACGATTATTTTTTTATGTTCGAAGTTTATAGAAAATTTTTTATACCATTTTAAAGAGTAACGCTTAATACACCTTGTAACTAAATTTCATTCAATTCGTGCTAGTACTTTTTGCGTTATGACGTTCCGAACGAAAAATTGATTTAATACCCCTTGAACCACCCCCCACTGAAAAAAATACCATGTCATTTTCAAGAACAGTTTTCAATCTATCAATTTGCCAAATTTCATTTTAATCTATTAAGTGGTTTACGAGTTATAAGAATTTGAAAAAAAAAAAAATTCAGGATTTCTATGGAAAAAGTTTTGGAAAAAAATCAAATTTTAGTACCAATTTGGTCAATTTTTCACGATTATTTTTTTATGTTCGAAGTTTATAGAAAATTTTTTTATACCATTTTAAAGAGTAACGCTTAATACACCTTGTAACTAAATTTCATTCAATTCGTGCTAGTACTTTTTGCGTTATGACGTTCCGAACGAAAAATTGATTTAATACCCCTTGAACCACCCCCCACTGAAAAAAATACCATGTCATTTTCAAGAACAGTTTCCAATCTATCAATTTGCCAAATTTCATTTTAATCTATTAAGTGGTTTACGAGTTATAAGAATTTGAAAAAAAAAAAATTCAGGATTTCTGTGGAAAAAGTTTTGGAAAAAAATCAAATTTTAGTACCAATTTGGTCAATTTTTCACGATTATTTTTTTATGTTCGAAGTTTATAGAAAATTTTTTTATACCATTTTAAAGAGTAACGCTTAATACACCTTGTAACTAAATTTCATTCAATTCGTGCTAGTACTTTTTGCGTTATGACTTTGATGAATTTGAAAAAAAAAAATTCAGGATTTCTGTGGAAAAAGTTTTGGAAAAAAATCAAATTTTAGTACCAATTTGGTCAATTTTTCACGATTATTTTTTTATGTTCGAAGTTTATAGAAAATTTTTTTATACCATTTTAAAGAGTAATGCTTAATACACCTTGTAACTAAATTTCATTCAATTCGTGCTAGTACTTTTTGCGTTATGACGTTCCGAACGAAAAATTGATTTAATACCCCTTGAACCACCCCCCACTGAAAAAAATACCATGTCATTTTCAAGAACAGTTTCCAATCTATCAATTTGCCAAATTTCATTTTAATCTATTAAGTGGTTTACGAGTTATAAGAATTTGAAAAAAAAAAATTCAGGATTTCTGTGGAAAAAGTTTTGGAAAAAAATCAAATTTTAGTACCAATTTGGTCAATTTTTCACGATTATTTTTTTATGTTCGGAGTTTATAGAAAATTTTTTTATACCATTTTAAAGAGTAACGCTTAATACACCTTGTAACTAAATTTCATTCAATTCGTGCTAGTACTTTTTGCGTTATGACGTTCCGAACGAAAAATTGATTTAATACCCCTTGAACCACCCCCCACTGAAAAAAATACCATGTCATTTTCAAGAACAGTTTCCAATCTATCAATTTGCCAAATTTCATTTTAATCTATTAAGTGGTTTACGAGTTATAAGAATTTGAAAAAAAAAAAAAATTCAGGATTTCTGTGGAAAAAGTTTTGGAAAAAAATCAAATTTTAGTACCAATTTGGTCAATTTTTCACGATTATTTTTTTATGTTCGAAGTTTATAGAAAAATTTTTTATACCATTTTAAAGAGTAACGCTTAATACACCTTGTAACTAAATTTCATTCAATTCGTGCTAGTACTTTTTGCGTTATGACGTTCCGAACGAAAAATTGATTTAATACCCCTTGAACCACCCCCCACTGAAAAAAATACCATGTCATTTTCAAGAACAGTTTCCAATCTATCAATTTGCCAAATTTCATTTTAATCTATTAAGTGGTTTACGAGTTATAAGAATTTGAAAAAAAAAAAATTCAGGATTTCTGTGGAAAAAGTTTTGGAAAAAAATCAAATTTTAGTACCAATTTGGTCAATTTTTCACGATTATTTTTTTATGTTCGAAGTTTATAGAAAATTTTTTTATACCATTTTAAAGAGTAACGCTTAATACACCTTGTAACTAAATTTCATTCAATTCGTGCTAGTACTTTTTGCGTTATGACGTTCCGAACGAAAAATTGATTTAATACCCCTTGAACCACCCCCCACTGAAAAAAATACCATGTCATTTTCAAGAACAGTTTCCAATCTATCAATTTGCCAAATTTCATTTTAATCTATTAAGTGGTTTACGAGTTATAAGAATTTGAAAAAAAAAAAAATTCAGGATTTCTGTGGAAAAAGTTTTGGAAAAAAATCAAATTTTAGTACCAATTTGGTCAATTTTTCACGATTATTTTTTTATGTTCGAAGTTTATAGAAAATTTTTTTATACCATTTTAAAGAGTAACGCTTAATACACCTTGTAACTAAATTTCATTCAATTCGTGCTAGTACTTTTTGCGTTATGACGTTCCGAACGAAAAATTGATTTAATACCCCTTGAACCACCCCCCACTGAAAAAAATACCATGTCATTTTCAAGAACAGTTTCCAATCTATCAATTTGCCAAATTTCATTTTAATCTATTAAGTGGTTTACGAGTTATAAGAATTTGAAAAAAAAAAAAATTCAGGATTTCTGTGGAAAAAGTTTTGGAAAAAAATCAAATTTTAGTACCAATTTGGTCAATTTTTCACGATTATTTTTTTATGTTCGAAGTTTATAGAAAATTTTTTTATACCATTTTAAAGAGTAACGCTTAATACACCTTGTAACTAAATTTCATTCAATTCGTGCTAGTACTTTTTGCGTTATGACGTTCCGAACGAAAAATTGATTTAATACCCCTTGAACCACCCCCCACTGAAAAAAATACCATGTCATTTTCAAGAACAGTTTCCAATCTATCAATTTGCCAAATTTCATTTTAATCTATTAAGTGGTTTACGAGTTATAAGAATTTGAAAAAAAAAAAAATCAGGATTTCTGTGGAAAAAGTTTTGGAAAAAAATCAAATTTTAGTACCAATTTGGTCAATTTTTCACGATTATTTTTTTATGTTCGAAGTTTATAGAAAATTTTTTTATACCATTTTAAAGAGTAACGCTTAATACACCTTGTAACTAAATTTCATTCAATTCGTGCTAGTACTTTTTGCGTTATGACGTTCCGAACGAAAAATTGATTTAATACCCCTTGAACCACCCCCCACTGAAAAAAATACCATGTCATTTTCAAGAACAGTTTCCAATCTATCAATTTGCCAAATTTCATTTTAATCTATTAAGTGGTTTACGAGTTATAAGAATTTGAAAAAAAAAAATTCAGGATTTCTGTGGAAAAAGTTTTGGAAAAAAATCAAATTTTAGTACCAATTTGGTCAATTTTTCACGATTATTTTTTTATGTTCGAAGTTTATAGAAAATTTTTTTATACCATTTTAAAGAGTAACGCTTAATACACCTTGTAACTAAATTTCATTCAATTCGTGCTAGTACTTTTTGCGTTATGACGTTCCGAACGAAAAATTGATTTAATACCCCTTGAACCACCCCCCACTGAAAAAAATACCATGTCATTTTCAAGAACAGTTTCCAATCTGTCAATTTGCCAAATTTCATTTTAATCTATTAAGTGGTTTACGAGTTATAAGGATTTGAAAAAAAAATTCAGGATTTCTATGGAAAAAGTTTTGGAAAAAAATCAAATTTTAGTACCAATTTGGTCAATTTTTCACGATTATTTTTTTATGTTCGAAGTTTATAGAAATTTTTTTTATACCATTTTAAAGAGTAACGCTTAATACACCGTGTAACTAAATTTCATTCAATTCGTGCTAGTACTTTTTGCGTTATGACGTTCCGAACGAAAAATTGATTTAATACCCCTTGAACCACCCCCCACTGAAAAAAATACCATGTCATTTTCAAGAACAGTTTCCAATCTATCAATTTGCCAAATTTCATTTTAATCTATTAAGTGGTTTACGAGTTATAAGAATTTGAAAAAAAAAAAAAAAATTCAGGATTTCTGTGGAAAAAGTTTTGGAAAAAAATCAAATTTTAGTACCAATTTGGTAAATTTTTCACGATTATTTTTTTATGTTCGAAGTTTATAGAAAATTTTTTTATACCATTTTAAAGAGTAACGCTTAATACACCTTGTAACTAAATTTCATTCAATTCGTGCTAGTACTTTTTGCGTTATGACGTTCCGAACGAAAAATTGATTTAATACCCCTTGAACCACCCCCCACTGAAAAAAATACCATGTCATTTTCAAGAACAGTTTCCAATCTATCAATTTGCCAAATTTCATTTTAATCTATTAAGTGGTTTACGAGTTATAAGAATTTGAAAAAAAAAAAAAAATTCAGGATTTCTGTGGAAAAAGTTAATACACCTTGTAACTAAATTTCATTCAATTCGTGCTAGTACTTTTTGCGTTATGACGTTCCGAACGAAAAATTGATTTAATACCCCTTGAACCACCCCCCACTGAAAAAAATACCATGTCATTTTCAAGAACAGTTTCCAATCTATCAATTTGCCAAATTTCATTTTAATCTATTAAGTGGTTTACGAGTTATAAGAATTTGAAAAAAAAAAAAAAAATTCAGGATTTCTGTGGAAAAAGTTTTGGAAAAAAATCAAATTTTAGTACCAATTTGGTAAATTTTTCACGATTATTTTTTTATGTTCGAAGTTTATAGAAAATTTTTTTATACCATTTTAAAGAGTAACGCTTAATACACCTTGTAACTAAATTTCATTCAATTCGTGCTAGTACTTTTTGCGTTATGACGTTCCGAACGAAAAATTGATTTAATACCCCTTGAACGACCCCCCACTGAAAAAAATACCATGTCATTTTCAAGAACAGTTTCCAATCTATCAATTTGCCAAATTTCATTTTAATCTATTAAGTGGTTTACGAGTTATAAGGATTTGAAAAAAAAAAATTCAGGATTTCTATGGAAAAAGTTTTGGAAAAAAATCAATTTTTAGTACCAATTTGGTCAATTTTTCACGATTATTTTTTTATGTTCGAAGTTTAAGAACATTTTTTTATACCATTTTAAAGAGTAACGCTTAATACACCTTGTAACTAAATTTCATTCAATTCGTGCTAGTACTTTTTGCGTTATGACGTTCCGAAAGAAAAATTGATTTAATACCCCTTGAACCACCCCCCCACTGAAAAAAATACCATGTCATTTTCAAGAACAGTTTCCAATCTATCAATTTGCCAAATTTCATTTTAATCTATTAAGTGGTTTACGAGTTATAACGATTTGAAAAAAAAAATTCAGGATTTCTATGGAAAAAGTTTTGGAAAAAAATCAAATTTTAGTACCAATTTGGTCAATTTTTCACGATTATTTTTTTATGTTCGAAGTTTATAGAAAATTTTTTTATACCATTTTAAAGAGTAACGCTTAATACACCTTGTAACTAAATTTCATTCAATTCGTGCTAGTACTTTTTACGTTATGACGTTCCGAACGAAAAATTGATTTAATACCCCTTGAACCACCCCCCACTGAAAAAAATACCATGTCATTTTCAAGAACAGTTTCCAATCTATCAATTTGCCAAATTTCATTTTAATCTATTAAGTGGTTTACGAGTTATAAGAATTTGAAAAAAAAAAATTCAGGATTTCTGTGGAAAAAGTTTTGGAAAAAAATCAAATTTTAGTACCAATTTGGTCAATTTTTCACGATTATTTTTTTATGTTCGAAGTTTATAGAAAATTTTTTTATACCATTTTAAAGAGTAACGCTTAATACACCTTGTAACTAAATTTCATTCAATTCGTGCTAGTACTTTTTGCGTTATGACGTTCCGAACGAAAAATTGATTTAATACCCCTTGAACCACCACCAACTGAAAAAAATACCATGTCATTTTCAAGAACAGTTTCCAATCTATCAATTTGCCAAATTTCATTTTAATCTATTAAGTGGTTTACGAGTTATAAGGATTTGAAAAAAAAAATTCAGGATTTCTATGGAAAAAGTTTTGGAAAAAAATCAAATTTTAGTACCAATTTGGTCAATTTTTCACGATTATTTTTTTATGTTCGAAGTTTATAGAAAATTTTTTTATACCATTTTAAAGAGTAACGCTTAATACACCTTGTAACTAAATTTCATTCAATTCGTGCTAGTACTTTTTGCGTTATGACGTTCCGAACGAAAAATTGATTTAATACCCCTTGAACCACCCCCCACTGAAAAAAATACCATGTCATTTTCAAGAACAGTTTCCAATCTATCAATTTGCCAAATTTCATTTTAATCTATTAAGTGGTTTACGAGTTATAAGAATTTGAAAAAAAAAAAAAAATTCAGGATTTCTGTGGAAAAACGTTTGGAAAAAAATCAAATTTTAGTACCAATTTGGTCAATTTTTCACGATTATTTTTTTATGTTCGAAGTTTATAGAAAATTTTTTTATACCATTTTAAAGAGTAACGCTTAATACACCTTGTAACTAAATTTCATTCAATTCGTGCTAGTACTTTTTGCGTTATGACGTTCCGAACGAAAAATTGATTTAATACCCCTTGAACGACCCCCCACTGAAAAAAATACCATGTCATTTTCAAGAACAGTTTCCAATCTATCAATTTGCCAAATTTCATTTTAATCTATTAAGTGGTTTACGAGTTATAAGGATTTGAAAAAAAAAATTCAGGATTTCTATGGAAAAAGTTTTGGAAAAAAATCAAATTTTAGTACCAATTTGGTCAATTTTTCACGATTATTTTTTTATGTTCAAAGTTTATAGAAAATTTTTTTATACCATTTTAAAGAGTAACGCTTAATACACCTTGTAACTAAATTTCATTCAATTCGTGCTAGTACTTTTTGCGTTATGACGTTCCGAACGAAAAATTTATTTAATACCCCTTGAACCACCCCCCACTGAAAAAAATACCATGTCATTTTGAAGAACAGTTTCCAATCTATCAATTTGCCAAATTTCATTTTAATCTATTAAGTGGTTTACGAGTTATAAGGATTTGAAAAAAAAAATTCAGGATTTCTATGGAAAAAGTTTTGGAAAAAAATCAAATTTTAGTACCAATTTGGTCAATTTTTCACGATTATTTTTTTATGTTCGAAGTTTATAGAAAATTTTTTTATACCATTTTAAAGAGTAACGCTTAATACACCTTGTAACTAAATTTCATTCAATTAGTGCTAGTACTTTTTGCGTTATGACGTTCCGAACGAAAAATTGATTTAATACCCCTTGAACCACCCCCCACTGAAAAAAATACGTCATTTTCAAGAACAGTTTCCAATCTATCAATTTGCCAAATTTCATTTTAATCTATTAAGTGGTTTACGAGTTATGAGAATTTGAAAAAAAAAAAAATTCAGGATTTCTGTGGAAAAAGTTTTGGAAAAAAATCAAATTTTAGTACCAATTTGGTCAATTTTTCACGATTATTTTTTTATGTTCGAAGTTTATAGAAAATTTTTTTATACCATTTTAAAGAGTAACGCTTAATACACCTTGTAACTAAATTTCATTCAATTCGTGCTAGTACTTTTTGCGTTATGACGTTCCGAACGAAAAATTGATTTAATACCCCTTGAACCACCCCCCACTGAAAAAAATACCATGTCATTTTCAAGAACAGTTTCCAATCTATCAATTTGCCAAATTTCATTTTAATCTATTAAGTGGTTTACGAGTTATAAGAATTTGAAAAAAAAAAAATTCAGGATTTCTGTGGAAAAAGTTTTGGAAAAAAATCAAATTTTAGTACCAATTTGGTCAATTTTTCACGATTATTTTTTTATGTTCGAAGTTTATGGAAAATTTTTTTATACCATTTTAAAGAGTAACGCTTAATACACCTTGTAACTAAATTTCATTCAATTCGTGCTAGTACTTTTTGCGTTATGACGTTCCGAACGAAAAATTGATTTAATACCCCTTGAACCACCCCCCACTGAAAAAAATACCATGTCATTTTCAAGAACAGTTTCCAATCTATCAATTTGCCAAATTTCATTTTAATCTATTAAGTGGTTTACGAGTTATAAGAATTTGAAAAAAAAAAATTCAGGATTTCTGTGGAAAAAGTTTTGGAAAAAAATCAAATTTTAGTACCAATTTGGTCAATTTTTCACGATTATTTTTTTATGTTCGAAGTTTATAGAAAATTTTTTTATACCATTTTTAAGAGTAACGCTTAATACACCTTGTAACTAAATTTCATTCAATTCGTGCTAGTACTTTTTGCGTTATGACGTTCCGAACGAAAAATTGATTTAATACCCCTTGAACCACCCCCCACTGAAAAAAATACCATGTCATTTTCAAGAACAGTTTCCAATCTATCAATTTGCCAAATTTCATTTTAATCTATTAAGTTGTTTACGAGTTATAAGGATTTGAAAAAAAAATTCAGGATTTCTATGGAAAAAGTTTTGGAAAAAAATCAAATTTTAGTACCAATTTGGTCAATTTTTCACGATTATTTTTTTATGTTCGAAGTTTATAGAAAATTTTTTTATACCATTTTAAAGAGTAACGCTTAATACACCTTGTAACTAAATTTCATTCAATTCGTGCTAGTACTTTTTGCGTTATGACGTTCCGAACGATAAATTGATTTAATACCCCTTGAACCACCCCCCACTGAAAAAAATACCATGTCATTTTCAAGAACAGTTTCCAATCTATCAATTTGCCAAATTTCATTTTAATCTATTAAGTGGTTTACGAGTTATAAGAATTTGAAAAAAAAAAATTCAGGATTTCTGTGGAAAAAGTTTTGGAAAAAAATCAAATTTTAGTACCAATTTGGTCAATTTTTCACGATTATTTTTTTATGTTCGAAGTTTATAGAAAATTTTTTTATACCATTTTAAAGAGTAACGCTTAATACACCTTGTAACTAAATTTCATTCAATTCGTGCTAGTACTTTTTGCGTTATGACGTTCCGAACGAAAAATTGATTTAATACCCCTTGAACCACCCCCCACTGAAAAAAATACCATGTCATTTTCAAGAACAGTTTCCAATCTATCAATTTGCCAAATTTCATTTTAATCTATTAAGTGGTTTACGAGTTATAAGGATTCAAAAAAAAAATTCAGGATTTCTATGGAAAAAGTTTTGGAAAAAAATCAAATTTTAGTACCAATTTGGTCAATTTTTCACGATTATTTTTTTATGTTCGAAGTTTATAGAAAATTTTTTTATACCATTTTAAAGAGTAACGCTTAATACACCTTGTAACTAAATTTCATTCAATTCGTGCTAGTACTTTTTGCGTTATGACGTTCCGAACGAAAAATTGATTTAATACCCCTTGAACCACCCCCCACTGAAAAAAATACCATGTCATTTTCAAGAACAGTTTCCAATCTATCAATTTGCCAAATTTCATTTTAATCTATTAAGTGGTTTACGAGTTATAAGAATTTGAAAAAAAAAAAAAATTCAGGATTTCTGTGGAAAAAGTTTTGGAAAAAAAATAAAATTTTAGTACCAATTTGGTCAATTTTTCACGATTATTTTTTTATGTTCGAAGTTTATAGAAAATTTTTTTATACCATTTTAAAGAGTAACGCTTAATACACCTTGTAACTAAATTTCATTCAATTCGTGCTAGTACTTTTTGCGTTATGACGTTCCGAACGAAAAATTGATTTAATACCCCTTGAACCACCCCCCACTGAAAAAAATACCATGTCATTTTCAAGAACAGTTTCCAATCTATCAATTTGCCAAATTTCATTTTAATCTATTAAGTGGTTTACGAGTTATAAGAATTTGAAAAAAAAAAAAATTCAGGATTTCTGTGGAAAAAGTTTTGGAAAAAAATCAAATTTTAGTACCAATTTGGTCAATTTTTCACGATTATTTTTTTATGTTCGAAGTTTATAGAAAATTTTTTTATACCATTTTAAAGAGTAACGCTTAATACACCTTGTAACTAAATTTCATTCAATTCGTGCTAGTACTTTTTGCGTTATGACGTTCCGAACGAAAAATTGATTTAATACCCCTTGAACCACCCCCCACTGAAAAAAATACCATGTCATTTTCAAGAACAGTTTCCAATCTATCAATTTGCCAAATTTCATTTTAATCTATTAAGTGGTTTACGAGTTATAAGAATTTGAAAAAAAAAATTCAGGATTTCTGTGGAAAAAGTTGTGGAAAAAAATCAAATTTTAGTACCAATTTGGTCAATTTTTCACGATTATTTTTTTATGTTCGAAGTTTATAGAAAATTTTTTTTATACCATTTTAAAGAGTAACGCTTAATACACCTTGTAACTAAATTTCATTCAATTCGTGCTAGTACTTTTTGCGTTATGACGTTCCGAACGAAAAATTGATTTAATACCCCTTGAACCACCCCCCACTGAAAAAAATACCATGTCATTTTCAAGAACAGTTTCCAATCTATCAATTTGCCAAATTTCATTTTAATCTATTAAGTGGTTTACGAGTTATAAGAATTTGAAAAAAAAAAATTCAGGATTTCTGTGGAAAAAGTTTTGGAAAAAAATCAAATTTTAGTACCAATTTGGTCAATTTTTCACGATTATTTTCTTATGTTCGAAGTTTATAGAAAATTTTTTTATACCATTTTAAAGAGTAACGCTTAATACACCTTGTAACTAAATTTCATTCAATTCGTGCTAGTACTTTTTGCGTTATGACGTTCCGAACGAAAAATTGATTTAATACCCCTTGAACCACCCCCCACTGAAAAAAATACCATGTCATTTTCAAGAACAGTTTCCAATCTATCAATTTGCCAAATTTCATTTTAATCTATTAAGTGGTTTACGAGTTATAAGAATTTGAAAAAAAAAAATTCAGGATTTCTGTGGAAAAAGTTTTGGAAAAAAATCAAATTTTAGTACCAATTTGGTCAATTTTTCACGATTATTTTTTTATGTTCGAAGTTTATAGAAAATTTTTTTATACCATTTTAAAGAGTAACGCTTAATACACCTTGTAACTAAATTTCATTCAATTCGTGCTAGTACTTTTTGCGTTATGACGTTCCGAACGAAAAATTGATTTAATACCCCTTGAACCACCCCCCACTGAAAAACATACCATGTCATTTTCAAGATCAGTTTCCAATCTATCAATTTGCCAAATTTCATTTTAATCTATTAAGTGGTTTACGAGTTATAAGGATTTGAAAAAAAAAATTCAGGATTTCTATGGAAAAAGTTTTGGAAAAAAATCAAATTTTAGTACCAATTTGGTCAATTTTTCACGATTATTTTTTTATGTTCGAAGTTTATAGAAAATTTTTTTATACCATTTTAAAGAGTAACGCTTAATACACCTTGTAACTAAATTTCATTCAATTCGTGCTAGTACTTTTTGCGTTATGACGTTCCGAACGAAAAATTGATTTAATACCCCTTGAACCACCCCCCACTGAAAAAAATACCATGTCATTTTCAAGAACAGTTTCCAATCTATCAATTTGCCAAATTTCATTTTAATCTATTAAGTGGTTTACGAGTTATAAGAATTTGAAAAAAAAAAATTCAGGATTTCTGTGGAAAAAGTTTTGGAAAAAAATCAAATTTTAGTACCAATTTGGTCAATTTTTCACGATTATTTTCTTATGTTCGAAGTTTATAGAAAATTTTTTTATACCATTTTAAAGAGTAACGCTTAATACACCTTGTAACTAAATTTCATTCAATTCGTGCTAGTACTTTTTGCGTTATGACGTTCCGAACGAAAAATTGATTTAATACCCCTTGAACCACCCCCCACTGAAAAAAATACCATGTCATTTTCAAGAACAGTTTCCAATCTATCAATTTGCCAAATTTCATTTTAATCTATTAAGTGGTTTACGAGTTATAAGAATTTGAAAAAAAAAAAATTCAGGATTTCTGTGGAAAAAGTTTTGGAAAAAAATCAAATTTTAGTACCAATTTGGTCAATTTTTCACGATTATTTTTTTATGTTCGAAGTTTATAGAAAATTTTTTTATACCATTTTAAAGAGTAACGCTTAATACACCTTGTAACTAAATTTCATTCAATTCGTGCTAGTACTTTTTGCGTTATGACGTTCCGAACGAAAAATTGATTTAATACCCCTTGAACCACCCCCCACTGAAAAAAATACCATGTCATTTTCAAGATCAGTTTCCAATCTATCAATTTGCCAAATTTCATTTTAATCTATTAAGTGGTTTACGAGTTATAAGGATTTGAAAAAAAAAATTCAGGATTTCTATGGAAAAAGTTTTGGAAAAAAAATCAAATTTTAGTACCAATTTGGTCAATTTTTCACGATTATTTTTTTATGTTCGAAGTTTATAGAAAATTTTTTTATACCATTTTAAAGAGTAACGCTTAATACACCTTGTAACTAAATTTCATTCAATTCGTGCTAGTACTTTTTGCGTTATGACGTTCCGAACGAAAAATTGATTTAATACCCCTTGAACCACCCCCCACTGAAAAAAATACCATGTCATTTTCAAGAACAGTTTCCAATCTATCAATTTGCCAAATTTCATTTTAATCTATTAAGTGGTTTACGAGTTATAAGAATTTGAAAAAAAAAAAAATTCAGGATTTCTGTGGAAAAAGTTTTGGAAAAAAATCAAATTTTAGTACCAATTTGGTCAATTTTTCACGATTATTTTTTTATGTTCGAAGTTTATAGAAAATTTTTTTATACCATTTTAAAGAGTAACGCTTAATACACCTTGTAACTAAAAATTCATTCATTCATTCAATTCGTGCTAGTACTTTTTGCGTTATGACGTTCCGAACGAAAAATTGATTTAATACCCCTTGAACCACCCCCCACTGAAAAAAATACCATGTCATTTTCAAGAACAGTTTCCAATCTATCAATTTGCCAAATTTCATTTTAATCTATTAAGTGGTTTACGAGTTATAAGAATTTGAAAAAAAAAAAATTCAGGATTTCTGTGGAAAAAGTTTTGGAAAAAAATCAAATTTTAGTACCAATTTGGTCAATTTTTCACGAATTTTTTTTTTTTTATTTGCGAAGTTTATAGAAAATTTTTTTATACCAATTTAAAGAGTAACGCTTAATACACCTTGTAACTAAATTTCATTCAATTCGTGCTAGTACTTTTTGCGTTATGACGTTCCGAACGAAAAATTGATTTAATACCCCTTGAACCACCCCCCACTGAAAAAAATACCATGTCATTTTCAAGAACAGTTTCCAATCTATCAATTTGCCAAATTTCATTTTAATCTATTAAGTGGTTTACGAGTTATACGAATTTGAAAAAAAAAAATTCAGGATTTCTGTGGAAAAAGTTTTGGAAAAAAATCAAATTTTAGTACCAATTTGGTCAATTTTTCACGATTATTTTTTTATGTTCGAAGTTTATAGAAAATTTTTTTATACCATTTTAAAGAGTAACGCTTAATACACCTTGTAACTAAATTTCATTCAATTCGTGCTAGTACTTTTTGCGTTATGACGTTCCGAACGAAAAATTGATTTAATACCCCTTGAACCACCCCCCACTGAAAAAAATACCATGTCATTTTCAAGAACAGTTTCCAATCTATCAATTTGCCAAATTTCATTTTAATCTATTAAGTGGTTTACGAGTTATAAGAATTTGAAAAAAAAAAATTCAGGATTTCTGTGGAAAAAGTTTTGGAAAAAAATCAAATTTTAGTACCAATTTGGTCAATTTTTCACGATTATTTTTTTATGTTCGAAGTTTATAGAAAATTTTTTTATACCATTTTAAAGAGTAACGCTTAATACACCTTGTAACTAAATTTCATTCAATTCGTGCTAGTACTTTTTGCGTTATGACGTTCCGAACGAAAAATTGATTTAATACCCCTTGAACCACCCCCCACTGAAAAAAATACCATGTCATTTTCAAGAACAGTTTCCAATCTATCAATTTGCCAAATTTCATTTTAATCTATTAAGTGGTTTACGAGTTATAAGGATTTGAAAAAAAAAAATTCAGGATTTCTATGGAAAAAGTTTTGGAAAAAAATCAAATTTTAGTACCAATTTGGTCAATTTTTCACGATTATTTTTTTATGTTCGAAGTTTATAGAACATTTTTTTATACCATTTTAAAGAGTAACGCTTAATACACCTTGTAACTAAATTTCATTCAATTCGTGCTAGTACTTTTTGCGTTATGACCCACTGAAAAAAATACCATGTCATTTTCAAGAACAGTTTCCAATCTATCAATTTGCCAAATTTCATTTTAATCTATTAAGTGGTTTACGAGTTATAAGAATTTGAAAAAAAAAAAATTCAGGATTTCTGTGAACGAATCTTCTAAGTGGTTTACGAGTTATAAGAATTTGAAAAAAAAAATTCAGGATTTCTGTGGAAAAAGTTTTGGAAAAAAATCAAATTTTAGTACCAATTTGGTCAATTTTTCACGATTATTTTTTTATGTTCGAAGTTTATAGAAAATTTTTTTATACTATTTTAAAGAGTAACGCTTAATACACCTTGTAACTAAATTTCATTCAATTCGTGCTAGTACTTTTTGCGTTATGACGTTCCGAACGAAAAATTGATTTAATACCCCTTGAACCACCCCCCACTGAAAAAAATACCATGCCATTTTCAAGAACAGTTTCCAATCTATCAATTTGCCAAATTTCATTTTAATCTATTAAGTGGTTTACGAGTTATACGAATTTGAAAAAAAAAAATTCAGGATTTCTGTGGAAAAAGTTTTGGAAAAAAATCAAATTTTAGTACCAATTTGGTCAATTTTTCACGATTATTTTTTTATGTTCGAAGTTTATAGAAAATTTTTTTATACCATTTTAAAGAGTAACGCTTAATACACCTTGTAACTAAATTTCATTCAATTCGTGCTAGTACTTTTTGCGTTATGACGTTCCGAACGAAAAATTGATTTAATACCCCTTGAACCACCCCCACTGAAAAAAATACCATGTCATTTTCAAGAACAGTTTCCAATCTATCAATTTGCCAAATTTCATTTTAATCTATTAAGTGGTTTACGAGTTATAAGAATTTGAAAAAAAAAAATTCAGGATTTCTGTGGAAAAAGTTTTGGAAAAAAATCAAATTTTAGTACCAATTTGGTCAATTTTTCACGATTATTTTTTTATGTTCGAAGTTTATAGAAAAATTTTTTATACCATTTTAAAGAGTAACGCTTAATACACCTTGTAACTAAATTTCATTCAATTCGTGCTAGTACTTTTTGCGTTATGACGTTCCGAACGAAAAATTGATTTAATACCCCTTGAACCACCCCCCACTGAAAAAAATACCATGTCATTTTCAAGAACAGTTTCCAATCTATCAATTTGCCAAATTTCATTTTAATCTATTAAGTGGTTTACGAGTTATAAGGATTTGAAAAAAAAAATTCAGGATTTCTATGGAAAAAGTTTTGGAAAAAAATCAAATTTTAGTACCAATTTGGTCAATTTTTCACGATTATTTTTTTATGTTCGAAGTTTATAGAAAATTTTTTTATACCATTTTAAAGAGTAACGCTTAATACACCTTGTAACTAAATTTCATTCAATTCGTGCTAGTACTTTTTGCGTTATGACGTTCCGAACGAAAAATTGATTTAATACCCCTTGAACCACCCCCCACTGAAAAAAATACCATGTCATTTTCAAGAACAGTTTCCAATCTATCAATTTGCCAAATTTCATTTTAATCTATTAAGTGGTTTACGAGTTATAAGAATTTAAAAAAAAAAAAATTCAGGATTTCTGTGGAAAAAGTTTTGGAAAAAAATCAAATTTTAGTACCAATTTGGTCAATTTTTCACGATTATTTTTTTATGTTCGAAGTTTATAGAAAATTTTTTTATACCATTTTAAAGAGTAACGCTTAATACACCTTGTAACTAAATTTCATTCAATTCGTGCTAGTACTTTTTGCGTTATGACGTTCCGAACGAAAAATTGATTTAATACCCCTTGAACCACCCCCCACTGAAAAAAATACCATGTCATTTTCAAGAACAGTTTCCAATCTATCAATTTGCCAAATTTCATTTTAATCTATTAAGTGGTTTACGAGTTATAAGAATTTGAAAAAAAAAAAATTCAGGATTTCTGTGGAAAAAGTTTTGGAAAAAAATCAAATTTTAGTACCAATTTGGTCAATTTTTCACGATTATTTTTTTATGTTCGAAGTTTATAGAAAATTTTTTTATACCATTTTAAAGAGTAACGCTTAATACACCTTGTAACTAAATTTCATTCAATTCGTGCTAGTACTTTTTGCGTTATGACGTTCCGAACGAAAAATTGATTTAATACCCCTTGAACCACCCCCCACTGAAAAAAATACCATGTCATTTTCAAGAACAGTTTCCAATCTATCAATTTGCCAAATTTCATTTTAATCTATTAAGTGGTTTACGAGTTATAAGAATTTGAAAAAAAAAAAAATTCAGGATTTCTGTGGAAAAAGTTTTGGAAAAAAATCAAATTTTAGTACCAATTTGGTCAATTTTTCACGATTATTTTTTTATGTTCGAAGTTTATAGAAAATTTTTTTATACCATTTTAAAGAGTAACGCTTAATACACCTTGTAACTAAATTTCATTCAATTCGTGCTAGTACTTTTTGCGTTATGACGTTCCGAACGAAAAATTGATTTAATACCCCTTGAACCACCCCCCACTGAAAAAAATACCATGTCATTTTCAAGAACAGTTTCCAATCTATCAATTTGCCAAATTTCATTTTAATCTATTAAGTGGTTTACGAGTTATAAGAATTTGAAAAAAAAAAATTCAGGATTTCTGTGGAAAAAGTTTTGGAAAAAAATCAAATTTTAGTACCAATTTGGTCAATTTTTCACGATTATTTTTTTATGTTCGAAGTTTATAGAAAATTTTTTTATACCATTTTAAAGAGTAACGCTTAATACACCTTGTAACTAAATTTCATTCAATTCGTGCTAGTACTTTTTGCGTTATGACGTTCCGAACGAAAAATTGATTTAATACCCTCTTGAACCACCCCCCACTGAAAAAAATACCATGTCATTTTCAAGAACAGTTTCCAATCTATCAATTTGCCAAATTTCATTTTAATCTATTAAGTGGTTTACGAGTTATAAGAATTTGAAAAAAAAAAAAATTCAGGATTTCTGTGGAAAAAGTTTTGGAAAAAAATCAAATTTTAGTACCAATTTGGTCAAACTTTCACGATTATTTTTTTATGTTCGAAGTTTATAGAAAATTTTTTTATACCATTTTAAAGAGTAACGCTTAATACACCTTGTAACTAAATTTCATTCAATTCGTGCTAGTACTTTTTGCGTTATGACGTTCCGAACGAAAAATTGATTTAATACCCCTTGAACCACCCCCCACTGAAAAAAATACCATGTCATTTTCAAGAACAGTTTCCAATCTATCAATTTGCCAAATTTCATTTTAATCTATTAAGTGGTTTACGAGTTATAAGAATTTGAAAAAAAAAAAAAATTCAGGATTTCTGTGGAAAAAGTTTTGGAAAAAAATCAAATTTTAGTACCAATTTGGTCAAACTTTCACGATTATTTTTTTATGTTCGAAGTTTATAGAAAATTTTTTTATACCATTTTAAAGAGTAACGCTTAATACACCTTGTAACTAAATTTCATTCAATTCGTGCTAGTACTTTTTGCGTTATGACGTTCCGAACGAAAAATTGATTTAATACCCCTTGAACCACCCCCACTGAAAAAAATACCATGTCATTTTCAAGAACAGTTTCCAATCTATCAATTTGCCAAATTTCATTTTAATCTATTAAGTGGTTTACGAGTTATAAGAATTTGAAAAAAAAAAAAATTCAGGATTTCTGTGGAAAAAGTTTTGGAAAAAAATCAAATTTTAGTACCAATTTGGTCAATTTTCACGATTATTTTTTTATGTTCGAAGTTTATAGAAAATTTTTTTATACCATTTTAAAGAGTAACGCTTAATACACCTTGTAACTAAATTTCATTCAATTCGTGCTAGTACTTTTTGCGTTATGACGTTCCGAACGAAAAATTGATTTAATACCCCTTGAACCACCCCCCACTGAAAAAAATACCATGTCATTTTCAAGAACAGTTTCCAATCTATCAATTTGCCAAATTTCATTTTAATCTATTAAGTGGTTTACGAGTTATAAGAATTTGAAAAAAAAAAAAATTCAGGATTTCTGTGGAAAAAGTTTTGGAAAAAAATCAAATTTTAGTACCAATTTGGTCAAACTTTCACGATTATTTTTTTATGTTCGAAGTTTATAGAAAATTTTTTTATACCATTTTAAAGAGTAACGCTTAATACACCTTGTAACTAAATTTCATTCAATTCGTGCTAGTACTTTTTGCGTTATGACGTTCCGAACGAAAAATTGATTTAATACCCCTTGAACCACCCCCCACTGAAAAAAATACCATGTCATTTTCAAGAACAGTTTCCAATCTATCAATTTGCCACATTTCATTTTAATCTATTAAGTGGTTTACGAGTTATAAGAATTTGAAAAAAAAAAAAAATTCAGGATTTCTGTGGAAAAAGTTTTGGAAAAAAATCAAATTTTAGTACCAATTTGGTCAAACTTTCACGATTATTTTTTTATGTTCGAAGTTTATAGAAAATTTTTTTATACCATTTTAAAGAGTAACGCTTAATACACCTTGTAACTAAATTTCATTCAATTCGTGCTAGTACTTTTTGCGTTATGACGTTCCGAACGAAAAATTGATTTAATACCCCTTGAACCACCCCCCCACTGAAAAAAATACCATGTCATTTTCAAGAACAGTTTCCAATCTATCAATTTGCCAAATTTCATTTTAATCTATTAAGTGGTTTACGAGTTATAAGAATTTGAAAAAAAAAAAAATTCAGGATTTCTGTGGAAAAAGTTTTGGAAAAAAATCAAATTTTAGTACCAATTTGGTCAATTTTTCACGATTATTTTTTTATGTTCGAAGTTTATAGAAAATTTTTTTATACCATTTTAAAGAGTAACGCTTAATACACCTTGTAACTAAATTTCATTCAATTCGTGCTAGTACTTTTTGCGTTATGACGTTCCGAACGAAAAATTGATTTAATACCCCTTGAACCACCCCCCACTGAAAAAAATACCATGTCATTTTCAAGAACAGTTTCCAATCTATCAATTTGCCAAATTTCATTTTAATCTATTAAGTGGTTTACGAGTTATAAGAATTTGAAAAAAAAAAAAATTCAGGATTTCTGTGGAAAAAGTTTTGGAAAAAAATCAAATTTTAGTACCAATTTGGTCAATTTTTCACGATTATTTTTTTATGTTCGAAGTTTATAGAAAATTTTTTTATACCATTTTAAAGAGTAACGCTTAATACACCTTGTAACTAAATTTCATTCAATTCGTGCTAGTACTTTTTGCGTTATGACGTTCCGAACGAAAAATTGATTTAATACCCCTTGAACCACCCCCCACTGAAAAAAATACCATGTCATTTTCAAGAACAGTTTCCAATCTATCAATTTGCCAAATTTCATTTTAATCTATTAAGTGGTTTACGAGTTATAAGAATTTGAAAAAAAAAAAATTCAGGATTTCTGTGGAAAAAGTTTTGGAAAAAAATCAAATTTTTAGTACCAATTTGGTCAATTTTTCACGATTATTTTTTTATGTTCGAAGTTTATAGAAAATTTTTTTATACCATTTTAAAGAGTAACGCTTAATACACCTTGTAACTAATTTTCATTCAATTCGTGCTAGTACTTTTTGCGTTATGACGTTCCGAACGAAAAATTGATTTAATACCCTTGAACCACCCCCCACTGAAAAAAATACCATGTCATTTTCAAGAACAGTTTCCAATCTATCAATTTGCCAAATTTCATTTTAATCTATTAAGTGGTTTACGAGTTATAAGAATTTGAAAAAAAAAAAAAATTCAGGATTTCTGTGGAAAAAGTTTTGGAAAAAAATCAAATTTTAGTACCAATTTGGTCAATTTTTCACGATTATTTTTTTATGTTCGAAGTTTATAGAAAATTTTTTTATACCATTTTAAAGAGTAACGCTTAATACACCTTGTAACTAAATTTCATTCAATTCGTGCTAGTACTTTTTGCGTTATGACGTTCCGAACGAAAAATTGATTTAATACCCCTTGAACCACCCCCCACTGAAAAAAATACCATGTCATTTTCAAGAACAGTTTCCAATCTATCAATTTGCCAAATTTCATTTTAATCTATTAAGTGGTTTACGAGTTATAAGAATTTGAAAAAAAAAAAAATTCAGGATTTCTGTGGAAAAAGTTTTGGAAAAAAATCAAATTTTAGTACCAATTTGGTCAATTTTTCACGATTATTTTTTTATGTTCGAAGTTTATAGAAAATTTTTTTATACCATTTTAAAGAGTAACGCTTAATACACCTTGTAACTAAATTTCATTCAATTCGTGCTAGTACTTTTTGCGTTATGACGTTCCGAACGAAAAATTGATTTAATACCCCTTGAACCACCCCCCACTGAAAAAAATACCATGTCATTTTCAAGAACAGTTTCCAATCTATCAATTTGCCAAATTTCATTTTAATCTATTAAGTGGTTTACGAGTTATAAGAATTTGAAAAAAAAAAAAATTCAGGATTTCTGTGGAAAAAGTTTTGGAAAAAAATCAAATTTTAGTACCAATTTGGTCAATTTTTCACGATTATTTTTTTATGTTCGAAGTTTATAGAAAATTTTTTTATACCATTTTAAAGAGTAACGCTTAATACACCTTGTAACTAAATTTCATTCAATTCGTGCTAGTACTTTTTGCGTTATGACGTTCCGAACGAAAAATTGATTTAATACCCCTTGAACCACCCCCCACTGAAAAAAATACCATGTCATTTTCAAGAACAGTTTCCAATCTATCAATTTTCCAAATTTCATTTTAATCTATTAAGTGGTTTACGAGTTATAAGAATTTGAAAAAAAAAAAAAATTCAGGATTTCTGTGGAAAAAGTTTTGGAAAAAAATCAAATTTTAGTACCAATTTGGTCAATTTTTCACGATTATTTTTTTATGTTCGAAGTTTATAGAAAATTTTTTTATACCATTTTAAAGAGTAACGCTTAATACACCTTGTAACTAAAATTCATTCAATTCGTGCTAGTACTTTTTGCGTTATGACGTTCCGAACGAAAAATTGATTTAATACCCCTTGAACCACCCCCCACTGAAAAAAATACCATGTCATTTTCAAGAACAGTTTCCAATCTATCAATTTGCCAAATTTCATTTTAATCTATTAAGTGGTTTACGAGTTATAAGAATTTGAAAAAAAAAAAATTCTGGATTTCTGTGGAAAAAGTTTTGGAAAAAAATCAAATTTTAGTACCAATTTGGTCAATTTTTCACGATTATTTTTTTATGTTCGAAGTTTATAGAAAATTTTTTTATACCATTTTAAAGAGTAACGCTTAATACACCTTGTAACTAAATTTCATTCAATTCGTGCTAGTACTTTTTGCGTTATGACGTTCCGAACGAAAAATTGATTTAATACCCCTTGAACCACCCCCCACTGAAAAAAATACCATGTCATTTTCAAGAACAGTTTCCAATCTATCAATTTGCCAAATTTCATTTTAATCTATTAAGTGGTTTACGAGTTATAAGAATTTGAAAAAAAAAAAATTCAGGATTTCTGTGGAAAAAGTTTTGGAAAAAAATCAAATTTTAGTACCAATTTGGTCAATTTTTCACGATTATTTTTTTATGTTCGAAGTTTATAGAAAATTTTTTTATACCATTTTAAAGAGTAACGCTTAATACACCTTGTAACTAAATTTCATTCAATTCGTGCTAGTACTTTTTGCGTTATGACGTTCCGAACGAAAAATTGATTTAATACCCCTTGAACCACCCCCCACTGAAAAAAATACCATGTCATTTTCAAGAACAGTTTCCAATCTATCAATTTGCCAAATTTCATTTTAATCTATTAAGTGGTTTACGAGTTATAAGAATTTGAAAAAAAAAAAAATTCAGGATTTCTGTGGAAAAAGTTTTGGAAAAAAATCAAATTTTAGTACCAATTTGGTCAATTTTTCACGATTATTTTTTTATGTTCGAAGTTTATAGAAAATTTTTTTATACCATTTTAAAGAGTAACGCTTAATACACCTTGTAACTAAATTTCATTCAATTCGTGCTAGTACTTTTTGCGTTATGACGTTCCGAACGAAAAATTGATTTAATACCCCTTGAACCACCCCCCACTGAAAAAAATACCATGTCATTTTCAAGAACAGTTTCCAATCTATCAATTTGCCAAATTTCATTTTAATCTATTAAGTGGTTTACGAGTTATAAGAATTTAAAAAAAAAAAAAATTCAGGATTTCTGTGGAAAAAGTTTTGGAAAAAAATCAAATTTTAGTACCAATTTGGTCAAACTTTCACGATTATTTTTTTATGTTCGAAGTTTATAGAAAATTTTTTTATACCATTTTAAAGAGTAACGCTTAATACACCTTGTAACTAAATTTCATTCAATTCGTGCTAGTACTTTTTGCGTTATGACGTTCCGAACGAAAAATTGATTTAATACCCCTTGAACCACCCCCCACTGAAAAAAATACCATGTCATTTTCAAGAACAGTTTCCAATCTATCAATTTGCCAAATTTCATTTTAATCTATTAAGTGGTTTACGAGTTATAAGAATTTGAAAAAAAAAAAATTCAGGATTTCTGTGGAAAAAGTTTTGGAAAAAAATCAAATTTTAGTACCAATTTGGTCAATTTTTCACGATTATTTTTTTATGTTCGAAGTTTATAGAAAATTTTTTTATACCATTTTAAAGAGTAACGCTTAATACACCTTGTAACTAAATTTCATTCAATTCGTGCTAGTACTTTTTGCGTTATGACGTTCCGAACGAAAAATTGATTTAATACCCCTTGAACCACCCCCCACTGAAAAAAATACCATGTCATTTTCAAGAACAGTTTCCAATCTATCAATTTGCCAAATTTCATTTTAATCTATTAAGTGGTTTACGAGTTATAAGAATTTGAAAAAAAAAAAAAATTCAGGATTTCTGTGGAAAAAGTTTTGGAAAAAAATCAAATTTTAGTACCAATTTGGTCAATTTTTCACGATTATTTTTTTATGTTCGAAGTTTATAGAAAATTTTTTTATACCATTTTAAAGAGTAACGCTTAATACACCTTGTAACTAAAATTCATTCAATTCGTGCTAGTACTTTTTGCGTTATGACGTTCCGAACGAAAAATTGATTTAATACCCCTTGAACCACCCCCCACTGAAAAAAATACCATGTCATTTTCAAGAACAGTTTCCAATCTATCAATTTGCCAAATTTCATTTTAATCTATTAAGTGGTTTACGAGTTATAAGAATTTGAAAAAAAAAAATTCAGGATTTCTGTGGAAAAAGTTTTGGAAAAAAATCAAATTTTAGTACCAATTTGGTCAATTTTTCACGATTATTTTTTTATGTTCGAAGTTTATAGAAAATTTTTTTATACCATTTTAAAGAGTAACGCTTAATACACCTTGTAACTAAATTTCATTCAATTCGTGCTAGTACTTTTTGCGTTATGACGTTCCGAACGAAAAATTGATTTAATACCCCTTGAACCACCCCCACTGAAAAAAATACCATGTCATTTTCAAGAACAGTTTCCAATCTATCAATTTGCCAAATTTCATTTTAATCTATTAAGTGGTTTACGAGTTATAAGAATTTGAAAAAAAAAAAAATTCAGGATTTCTGTGGAAAAAGTTTTGGAAAAAAATCAAATTTTAGTACCAATTTGGTCAATTTTTCACGATTATTTTTTTATGTTCGAAGTTTATAGAAAATTTTTTTATACCATTTTAAAGAGTAACGCTTAATACACCTTGTAACTAAATTTCATTCAATTCGTGCTAGTACTTTTTGCGTTATGACGTTCCGAACGAAAAATTGATTTAATACCCCTTGAACCACCCCCCACTGAAAAAAATACCATGTCATTTTCAAGAACAGTTTCCAATCTATCAATTTGCCAAATTTCATTTTAATCTATTAAGTGGTTTACGAGTTATAAGAATTTGAAAAAAAAAAAATTCAGGATTTCTGTGGAAAAAGTTTTGGAAAAAAATCAAATTTTAGTACCAATTTGGTCAATTTTTCACGATTATTTTTTTATGTTCGAAGTTTATAGAAAATTTTTTTATACCATTTTAAAGAGTAACGCTTAATACACCTTGTAACTAAATTTCATTCAATTCGTGCTAGTACTTTTTGCGTTATGACGTTCCGAACGAAAAATTGATTTAATACCCCTTGAACCACCCCCCACTGAAAAAAATACCATGTCATTTTCAAGAACAGTTTCCAATCTATCAATTTGCCAAATTTCATTTTAATCTATTAAGTGGTTTACGAGTTATAAGAATTTGAAAAAAAAAAAAAATTCAGGATTTCTGTGGAAAAAGTTTTGGAAAAAAAATCAAATTTTAGTACCAATTTGGTCAATTTTTCACGATTATTTTTTTATGTTCGAAGTTTATAGAAAATTTTTTTATACCATTTTAAAGAGTAACGCTTAATACACCTTGTAACTAAAATTCATTCAATTCGTGCTAGTACTTTTTGCGTTATGACGTTCCGAACGAAAAATTGATTTAATACCCCTTGAACCACCCCCCACTGAAAAAAATACCATGTCATTTTCAAGAACAGTTTCCAATCTATCAATTTGCCAAATTTCATTTTAATCTATTAAGTGGTTTACGAGTTATAAGAATTTGAAAAAAAAAAATTCAGGATTTCTGTGGAAAAAGTTTTGGAAAAAAATCAAATTTTAGTACCAATTTGGTCAATTTTTCACGATTATTTTTTTATGTTCGAAGTTTATAGAAAATTTTTTTATACCATTTTAAAGAGTAACGCTTAATACACCTTGTAACTAAATTTCATTCAATTCGTGCTAGTACTTTTTGCGTTATGACGTTCCGAACGAAAAATTGATTTAATACCCCTTGAACCACCCCCCACTGAAAAAAATACCATGTCATTTTCAAGAACAGTTTCCAATCTATCAATTTGCCAAATTTCATTTTAATCTATTAAGTGGTTTACGAGTTATAAGAATTTAAAAAAAAAAAAAAATTCAGGATTTCTGTGGAAAAAGTTTTGGAAAAAAATCAAATTTTAGTACCAATTTGGTCAATTTTTCACGATTATTTTTTTATGTTCGAAGTTTATAGAAAATTTTTTTATACCATTTTAAAGAGTAACGCTTAATACACCTTGTAACTAAAATTCATTCAATTCGTGCTAGTACTTTTTGCGTTATGACGTTCCGAACGAAAAATTGATTTAATACCCCTTGAACCACCCCCCACTGAAAAAAATACCATGTCATTTTCAAGAACAGTTTCCAATCTATCAATTTGCCAAATTTCATTTTAATCTATTAAGTGGTTTACGAGTTATAAGAATTTGAAAAAAAAAAAAATTCTGGATTTCTGTGGAAAAAGTTTTGGAAAAAAATCAAATTTTAGTACCAATTTGGTCAATTTTTCACGATTATTTTTTTATGTTCGAAGTTTATAGAAAATTTTTTTATACCATTTTAAAGAGTAACGCTTAATACACCTTGTAACTAAATTTCATTCAATTCGTGCTAGTACTTTTTGCGTTATGACGTTCCGAACGAAAAATTGATTTAATACCCCTTGAACCACCCCCCACTGAAAAAAATACCATGTCATTTTCAAGAACAGTTTCCAATCTATCAATTTGCCAAATTTCATTTTAATCTATTAAGTGGTTTACGAGTTATAAGAATTTGAAAAAAAAAAAAAATTCAGGATTTCTGTGGAAAAAGTTTTGGAAAAAAATCAAATTTTAGTACCAATTTGGTCAAACTTTCACGATTATTTTTTTATGTTCGAAGTTTATAGAAAATTTTTTTATACCATTTTAAAGAGTAACGCTTAATACACCTTGTAACTAAATTTCATTCAATTCGTGCTAGTACTTTTTGCGTTATGACGTTCCGAACGAAAAATTGATTTAATACCCCTTGAACCACCCCACACTGAAAAAAATACCATGTCATTTTCAAGAACAGTTTCCAATCTATCAATTTGCCAAATTTCATTTTAATCTATTAAGTGGTTTACGAGTTATAAGAATTTGAAAAAAAAAAAAATTCAGGATTTCTGTGGAAAAAGTTTTGGAAAAAAATCAAATTTTAGTACCAATTTGGTCAATTTTTCACGATTATTTTTTTATGTTCGAAGTTTATAGAAAATTTTTTTATACCATTTTAAAGAGTAACGCTTAATACACCTTGTAACTAAATTTCATTCAATTCGTGCTAGTACTTTTTGCGTTATGACGTTCCGAACGAAAAATTGATTTAATACCCCTTGAACCACCCCCCACTGAAAAAAATACCATGTCATTTTCAAGAACAGTTTCCAATCTATCAATTTGCCAAATTCCATTTTAATCTATTAAGTGGTTTACGAGTTATAAGAATTTGAAAAAAAAAAAAAAATTCAGGATTTCTGTGGAAAAAGTTTTGGAAAAAAATCAAATTTTAGTACCAATTTGGTCAATTTTTCACGATTATTTTTTTATGTTCGAAGTTTATAGAAAATTTTTTTATACCATTTTAAAGAGTAACGCTTAATACACCTTGTAACTAAAATTCATTCAATTCGTGCTAGTACTTTTTGCGTTATGACGTTCCGAACGAAAAATTGATTTAATACCCCTTGAACCACCCCCCACTGAAAAAAATACCATGTCATTTTCAAGAACAGTTTCCAATCTATCAATTTGCCAAATTTCATTTTAATCTATTAAGTGGTTTACGAGTTATAAGAATTTGAAAAAAAAAAAATTCAGGATTTCTGTGGAAAAAGTTTTGGAAAAAAAATCAAATTTTAGTACCAATTTGGTCAAACTTTCACGATTATTTTTTTATGTTCGAAGTTTATAGAAAATTTTTTTATACCATTTTAAAGAGTAACGCTTAATACACCTTGTAACTAAATTTCATTCAATTCGTGCTAGTACTTTTTGCGTTATGACGTTCCGAACGAAAAATTGATTTAATACCCCTTGAACCACCCCCCACTGAAAAAAATACCATGTCATTTTCAAGAACAGTTTCCAATCTATCAATTTGCCAAATTTCATTTTAATCTATTAAGTGGTTTACGAGTTATAAGAATTTGAAAAAAAAAAAAATTCAGGATTTCTGTGGAAAAAGTTTTGGAAAAAAATCAAATTTTAGTACCAATTTGGTCAATTTTTCACGATTATTTTTTTATGTTCGAAGTTTATAGAAAATTTTTTTATACCATTTTAAAGAGTAACGCTTAATACACCTTGTAACTAAATTTCATTCAATTCGTGCTAGTACTTTTTGCGTTATGACGTTCCGAACGAAAAATTGATTTAATACCCCTTGAACCACCCCCCACTGAAAAAAATACCATGTCATTTTCAAGAACAGTTTCCAATCTATCAATTTGCCAAATTTCATTTTAATCTATTAAGTGGTTTACGAGTTATAAGAATTTGAAAAAAAAAAAAAATTCAGGATTTCTGTGGAAAAAGTTTTGGAAAAAAATCAAATTTTAGTACCAATTTGGTCAATTTTTCACGATTATTTTTTTATGTTCGAAGTTTATAGAAAATTTTTTTATACCATTTTAAAGAGTAACGCTTAATACACCTTGTAACTAAAATTCATTCAATTCGTGCTAGTACTTTTTGCGTTATGACGTTCCGAACGAAAAATTGATTTAATACCCCTTGAACCACCCCCCACTGAAAAAAATACCATGTCATTTTCAAGAACAGTTTCCAATCTATCAATTTGCCAAATTTCATTTTAATCTATTAAGTGGTTTACGAGTTATAAGAATTTGAAAAAAAAAAATTCAGGATTTCTGTGGAAAAAGTTTTGGAAAAAAATCAAATTTTAGTACCAATTTGGTCAATTTTTCACGATTATTTTTTTATGTTCGAAGTTTATAGAAAATTTTTTTATACCATTTTAAAGAGTAACGCTTAATACACCTTGTAACTAAATTTCATTCAATTCGTGCTAGTACTTTTTGCGTTATGACGTTCCGAACGAAAAATTGATTTAATACCCCTTGAACCACCCCCCACTGAAAAAAATACCATGTCATTTTCAAGAACAGTTTCCAATCTATCAATTTGCCAAATTTCATTTTAATCTATTAAGTGGTTTACGAGTTATAAGAATTTGAAAAAAAAAAAAATTCAGGATTTCTGTGGAAAAAGTTTTGGAAAAAAATCAAATTTTAGTACCAATTTGGTCAATTTTTCACGATTATTTTTTTATGTTCGAAGTTTATAGAAAATTTTTTTATACCATTTTAAAGAGTAACGCTTAATACACCTTGTAACTAAAATTCATTCAATTCGTGCTAGTACTTTTTGCGTTATGACGTTCCGAACGAAAAATTGATTTAATACCCCTTGAACCACCCCCCACTGAAAAAAATACCATGTCATTTTCAAGAACAGTTTCCAATCTATCAATTTGCCAAATTTCATTTTAATCTATTAAGTGGTTTACGAGTTATAAGAATTTGAAAAAAAAAAAAATTCTGGATTTCTGTGGAAAAAGTTTTGGAAAAAAATCAAATTTTAGTACCAATTTGGTCAATTTTTCACGATTATTTTTTTATGTTCGAAGTTTATAGAAAATTTTTTTATACCATTTTAAAGAGTAACGCTTAATACACCTTGTAACTAAATTTCATTCAATTCGTGCTAGTACTTTTTGCGTTATGACGTTCCGAACGAAAAATTGATTTAATACCCCTTGAACCACCCCCCACTGAAAAAAATACCATGTCATTTTCAAGAACAGTTTCCAATCTATCAATTTGCCAAATTTCATTTTAATCTATTAAGTGGTTTACGAGTTATAAGAATTTGAAAAAAAAAAAAATTCAGGATTTCTGTGGAAAAAGTTTTGGAAAAAAATCAAATTTTAGTACCAATTTGGTCAAACTTTCACGATTATTTTTTTATGTTCGAAGTTTATAGAAAATTTTTTTATACCATTTTAAAGAGTAACGCTTAATACACCTTGTAACTAAATTTCATTCAATTCGTGCTAGTACTTTTTGCGTTATGACGTTCCGAACGAAAAATTGATTTAATACCCCTTGAACCACCCCCCACTGAAAAAAATACCATGTCATTTTCAAGAACAGTTTCCAATCTATCAATTTGCCAAATTTCATTTTAATCTATTAAGTGGTTTACGAGTTATAAGACTTTGAAAAAAAAAAAAAATTCAGGATTTCTGTGGAAAAAGTTTTGGAAAAAAATCAAATTTTAGTACCAATTTGGTCAATTTTTCACGATTATTTTTTTATGTTCGAAGTTTATAGAAAATTTTTTTATACCATTTTAAAGAGTAACGCTTAATACACCTTGTAACTAAAATTCATTCAATTCGTGCTAGTACTTTTTGCGTTATGACGTTCCGAACGAAAAATTGATTTAATACCCCTTGAACCACCCCCCACTGAAAAAAATACCATGTCATTTTCAAGAACAGTTTCCAATCTATCAATTTGCCAAATTTCATTTTAATCTATTAAGTGGTTTACGAGTTATAAGAATTTGAAAAAAAAAAAAATTCTGGATTTCTGTGGAAAAAGTTTTGGAAAAAAATCAAATTTTAGTACCAATTTGGTCAATTTTTCACGATTATTTTTTTATGTTCGAAGTTTATAGAAAATTTTTTTATACCATTTTAAAGAGTAACGCTTAATACACCTTGTAACTAAATTTCATTCAATTCGTGCTAGTACTTTTTGCGTTATGACGTTCCGAACGAAAAATTGATTTAATACCCCTTGAACCACCCCCCACTGAAAAAAATACCATGTCATTTTCAAGAACAGTTTCCAATCTATCAATTTGCCAAATTTCATTTTAATCTATTAAGTGGTTTACGAGTTATAAGAATTTGAAAAAAAAAAAAATTCAGGATTTCTGTGGAAAAAGTTTTGGAAAAAAATCAAATTTTAGTACCAATTTGGTCAAACTTTCACGATTATTTTTTTATGTTCGAAGTTTATAGAAAATTTTTTTATACCATTTTAAAGAGTAACGCTTAATACACCTTGTAACTAAATTTCATTCAATTCGTGCTAGTACTTTTTGCGTTATGACGTTCCGAACGAAAAATTGATTTAATACCCCTTGAACCACCCCCCACTGAAAAAAATACCATGTCATTTTCAAGAACAGTTTCCAATCTATCAATTTGCCAAATTTCATTTTAATCTATTAAGTGGTTTACGAGTTATAAGAATTTGAAAAAAAAAAAAAATTCAGGATTTCTGTTGAAAAAGTTTTGGAAAAAAATCAAATTTTAGTACCAATTTGGTCAAACTTTCACGATTATTTTTTTATGTTCGAAGTTTATAGAAAATTTTTTTATACCATTTTAAAGAGTAACGCTTAATACACCTTGTAACTAAATTTCATTCAATTCGTGCTAGTACTTTTTGCGTTATGACGTTCCGAACGAAAAATTGATTTAATACCCCTTGAACCACCCCCCACTGAAAAAAATACCATGTCATTTTCAAGAACAGTTTCCAATCTATCAATTTGCCAAATTTCATTTTAATCTATTAAGTGGTTTACGAGTTATAAGAATTTGAAAAAAAAAAATTCAGGATTTCTGTGGAAAAAGTTTTGGAAAAAAATCAAATTTTAGTACCAATTTGGTCAATTTTTCACGATTATTTTTTTATGTTCGAAGTTTATAGAAAATTTTTTTATACCATTTTAAAGAGTAACGCTTAATACACCTTGTAACTAAATTTCATTCAATTCGTGCTAGTACTTTTTGCGTTATGACGTTCCGAACGAAAAATTGATTTAATACCCCTTGAACCACCCCCCACTGAAAAAAATACCATGTCATTTTCAAGAACAGTTTCCAATCTATCAATTTGCCAAATTTCATTTTAATCTATTAAGTGGTTTACGAGTTATAAGGATTTGAAAAAAAAAATTCAGGATTTCTATGGAAAAAGTTTTGGAAAAAAATCAAATTTTAGTACCAATTTGGTCAATTTTTCACGATTATTTTTTTATGTTCGAAGTTTATAGAAAATTTTTTTATACCATTTTAAAGAGTAACGCTTAATACACCTTGTAACTAAATTTCATTCAATTCGTGCTAGTACTTTTTGCGTTATGACGTTCCGAACGAAAAATTGATTTAATACCCCTTGAACCACCCCCCACTGAAAAAAATACCATGTCATTTTCAAGAACAGTTTCCAATCTATCAATTTGCCAAATTTCATTTTAATCTATTAAGTGGTTTACGAGTTATAAGAATTTGAAAAAAAAAAAATTCAGGATTTCTGTGGAAAAAGTTTTGGAAAAAAATCAAATTTTAGTACCAATTTGGTCAATTTTTCACGATTATTTTTTTATGTTCGAAGTTTATAGAAAATTTTTTTATACCATTTTAAAGAGTAACGCTTAATACACCTTGTAACTAAATTTCATTCAATTCGTGCTAGTACTTTTTGCGTTATGACGTTCCGAACGAAAAATTGATTTAATACCCCTTGAACCACCCCCCACTGAAAAAAATACCATGTCATTTTCAAGAACAGTTTCCAATCTATCAATTTGCCAAATTTCATTTTAATCTATTAAGTGGTTTACGAGTTATAAGAATTTGAAAAAAAAAAAATTCAGGATTTCTGTGGAAAAAGTTTTGGAAAAAAATCAAATTTTAGTACCAATTTGGTCAAACTTTCACGATTATTTTTTTATGTTCGAAGTTTATAGAAAATTTTTTTATACCATTTTAAAGAGTAACGCTTAATACACCTTGTAACTAAATTTCATTCAATTCGTGCTAGTACTTTTTGCGTTATGACGTTCCGAACGAAAAATTGATTTCATACCCCTTGAACCACCCCCACTGAAAAAAATACCATGTCATTTTCAAGAACAGTTTCCAATCTATCAATTTGCCAAATTTCATTTTAATCTATTAAGTGGTTTACGAGTTATAAGAATTTGAAAAAAAAAAAAAATTCAGGATTTCTGTGGAAAAAGTTTTGGAAAAAAATCAAATTTTAGTACCAATTTGGTCAATTTTTCACGATTATTTTTTTATGTTCGAAGTTTATAGAAAATTTTTTTATACCATTTTAAAGAGTAACGCTTAATACACCTTGTAACTAAATTTCATTCAATTCGTGCTAGTACTTTTTGCGTTATGACGTTCCGAACGAAAAATTGATTTAATACCCCTTGAACCACCCCCCACTGAAAAAATACCATGTCATTTTCAAGAATAGTTTCCAATCTATCAATTTGCCAAATTTCATTTTAATCTATGAAGTGGTTTACGAGTTATAAGAATTTGAAAAAAAAAAATTCAGGATTTCTGTGGAAAAAGTTTTGGAAAAAAATCAAATTTTAGTACCAATTTGGTCAATTTTTCACGATTATTTTTTTATGTTCGAAGTTTATAGAAAAATTTTTTATACCATTTTAAAGAGTAACGCTTAATACACCTTGTAACTAAATTTCATTCAATTCGTGCTAGTACTTTTTGCGTTATGACGTTCCGAACGAAAAATTGATTTAATACCCCTTGAACCACCCCCCACTGAAAAAAATACCATGTCATTTTCAAGAACAGTTTCCAATCTATCAATTTGCCAAATTTCATTTTAATCTATTAAGTGGTTTACGAGTTATAAGAATTTGAAAAAAAAAAAAATTCAGGATTTCTGTGGAAAAAGTTTTGGAAAAAAATCAAATTTTAGTACCAATTTGGTCAATTTTTCACGATTATTTTTTTATGTTCGAAGTTTATAGAAAATTTTTTTATACCATTTTAAAGAGTAACGCTTAATACACCTTGTAACTAAATTTCATTCAATTCGTGCTAGTACTTTTTGCGTTATGACGTTCCGAACGAAAAATTGATTTAATACCCCTTGAACCACCCCCCACTGAAAAAAATACCATGTCATTTTCAAGAACAGTTTCCAATCTATCAATTTGCCAAATTTCATTTTAATCTATTAAGTGGTTTACGAGTTATAAGAATTTGAAAAAAAAAAAATTCAGGATTTCTGTGGAAAAAGTTTTGGAAAAAAATCAAATTTTAGTACCAATTTGGTCAATTTTTCACGATTATTTTTTTATGTTCGAAGTTTATAGAAAATTTTTTTATACCATTTTAAAGAGTAACGCTTAATACACCTTGTAACTAAATTTCATTCAATTCGTGCTAGTACTTTTTGCGTTATGACGTTCCGAACGAAAAATTGATTTAATACCCCTTGAACCACCCCCCACTGAAAAAAATACCATGTCATTTTCAAGAACAGTTTCCAATCTATCAATTTGCCAAATTTCATTTTAATCTATTAAGTGGTTTACGAGTTATAAGAATTTGAAAAAAAAAAATTCAGGATTTCTGTGGAAAAAGTTTTGGAAAAAAATCAAATTTTAGTACCAATTTGGTCAATTTTTCACGATTATTTTTTTATGTTCGAAGTTTATAGAAAATTTTTTTATACCATTTTAAAGAGTAACGCTTAATACACCTTGTAACTAAATTTCATTCAATTCGTGCTAGTACTTTTTGCGTTATGACGTTCCGAACGAAAAATTGATTTAATACCCCTTGAACCACCCCCCACTGAAAAAAATACCATGTCATTTTCAAGAACAGTTTCCAATCTATCAATTTGCCAAATTTCATTTTAATCTATTAAGTGGTTTACGAGTTATAAGAATTTGAAAAAAAAAAAAATTCAGGATTTCTGTGGAAAAAGTTTTGGAAAAAAATCAAATTTTAGTACCAATTTGGTCAATTTTTCACGATTATTTTTTTATGTTCGAAGTTTATAGAAAATTTTTTTATACCATTTTAAAGAGTAACGCTTAATACACCTTGTAACTAAATTTCATTCAATTCGTGCTAGTACTTTTTGCGTTATGACGTTCCGAACGAAAAATTGATTTAATACCCCTTGAACCACCCCCCACTGAAAAAAATACCATGTCATTTTCAAGAACAGTTTCCAATCTATCAATTTGCCAAATTTCATTTTAATCTATTAAGTGGTTTACGAGTTATAAGAATTTGAAAAAAAAAATTCAGGATTTCTGTGGAAAAAGTTTTGGAAAAAAATCAAATTTTAGTACCAATTTGGTCAATTTTTCACGATTATTTTTTTATGTTCGAAGTTTATAGAAAATTTTTTTATACCATTTTAAAGAGTAACGCTTAATACACCTTGTAACTAAATTTCATTAAATTCGTGCTAGTACTTTTTGCGTTATGACGTTCCGAACGAAAAATTGATTTAATACCCCTTGAACCACCCCCCACTGAAAAAAATACCATGTCATTTTCAAGAACAGTTTCCAATCTATCAATTTGCCAAATTTCATTTTAATCTATTAAGTGGTTTACGAGTTATAAGAATTTGAAAAAAAAAAAAAATTCAGGATTTCTGTGGAAAAAGTTTTGGAAAAAAATCAAATTTTAGTACCAATTTGGTCAATTTTTCACGATTATTTTTTTATGTTCGAAGTTTATAGAAAATTTTTTTATACCATTTTAAAGAGTAACGCTTAATACACCTTGTAACTAAATTTCATTCAATTCGTGCTAGTACTTTTTGCGTTATGACGTTCCGAACGAAAAATTGATTTAATACCCCTTGAACCACCCCCCACTGAAAAAAATACCATGTCATTTTCAAGAACAGTTTCCAATCTATCAATTTGCCAAATTTCATTTTAATCTATTAAGTGGTTTACGAGTTATAAGAATTTGAAAAAAAAAAAAATTCAGGATTTCTGTGGAAAAAGTTTTGGAAAAAAATCAAATTTTAGTACCAATTTGGTCAAACTTTCACGATTATTTTTTTATGTTCGAAGTTTATAGAAAATTTTTTTATACCATTTTAAAGAGTAACGCTTAATACACCTTGTAACTAAATTTCATTCAATTCGTGCTAGTACTTTTTGCGTTATGACGTTCCGAACGAAAAATTGATTTAATACCCCTTGAACCACCCCCCACTGAAAAAAATACCATGTCATTTTCAAGAACAGTTTCCAATCTATCAATTTGCCAAATTTCATTTTAATCTATTAAGTGGTTTACGAGTTATAAGAATTTGAAAAAAAAAAAAATTCAGGATTTCTGTGGAAAAAGTTTTGGAAAAAAATCAAATTTTAGTACCAATTTGGTCAATTTTTCACGATTATTTTTTTATGTTCGAAGTTTATAGAAAATTTTTTTATACCATTTTAAAGAGTAACGCTTAATACACCTTGTAACTAAATTTCATTCAATTCGTGCTAGTACTTTTTGCGTTATGACGTTCCGAACGAAAAATTGATTTAATACCCCTTGAACCACCCCCCACTGAAAAAAATACCATGTCATTTTCAAGAACAGTTTCCAATCTATCAATTTGCCAAATTTCATTTTAATCTATTAAGTGGTTTACGAGTTATAAGAATTTGAAAAAAAAAAAAATTCAGGATTTCTGTGGAAAAAGTTTTGGAAAAAAATCAAATTTTAGTACCAATTTGGTCAAACTTTCACGATTATTTTTTTATGTTCGAAGTTTATAGAAAATTTTTTTATACCATTTTAAAGAGTAACGCTTAATACACCTTGTAACTAAATTTCATTCAATTCGTGCTAGTACTTTTTGCGTTATGACGTTCCGAACGAAAAATTGATTTAATACCCCTTGAACCACCCCCCACTGAAAAAAATACCATGTCATTTTCAAGAACAGTTTCCAATCTATCAATTTGCCAAATTTCATTTTAATCTATTAAGTGGTTTACGAGTTATAAGAATTTGAAAAAAAAAAAAATTCAGGATTTCTGTGGAAAAAGTTTTGGAAAAAAATCAAATTTTAGTACCAATTTGGTCAATTTTTCACGATTATTTTTTTATGTTCGAAGTTTATAGAAAATTTTTTTATACCATTTTAAAGAGTAACGCTTAATACACCTTGTAACTAAATTTCATTCAATTCGTGCTAGTACTTTTTGCGTTATGACGTTCCGAACGAAAAATTGATTTAATACCCCTTGAACCACCCCCCACTGAAAAAAATACCATGTCATTTTCAAGAACAGTTTCCAATCTATCAATTTGCCAAATTTCATTTTAATCTATTAAGTGGTTTACGAGTTATAAGAATTTGAAAAAAAAAAAAATTCAGGATTTCTGTGGAAAAAGTTTTGGAAAAAAATCAAATTTTAGTACCAATTTGGTCAATTTTTCACGATTATTTTTTTATGTTCGAAGTTTATAGAAAATTTTTTTATACCATTTTAAAGAGTAACGCTTAATACACCTTGTAACTAAAATTCATTCAATTCGTGCTAGTACTTTTTGCGTTATGACGTTCCGAACGAAAAATTGATTTAATACCCCTTGAACCACCCCCCACTGAAAAAAATACCATGTCATTTTCAAGAACAGTTTCCAATCTATCAATTTGCCAAATTTCATTTTAATCTATTAAGTGGTTTACGAGTTATAAGAATTTGAAAAAAAAAATTCAGGATTTCTGTGGAAAAAGTTTTGGAAAAAAATCAAATTTTAGTACCAATTTGGTCAATTTTTCACGATTATTTTTTTATGTTCGAAGTTTATAGAAAATTTTTTATTCCATTTTAAAGAGTAACGCTTAATACACCTTGTAACTAAATTTCATTCAATTCGTGCTAGTACTTTTTGCGTTATGACGTTCCGAACGAAAAATTGATTTAATACCCCTTGAACCACCCCCCACTGAAAAAAATACCATGTCATTTTCAAGAACAGTTTCCAATCTATCAATTTGCCAAATTTCATTTTAATCTATTAAGTGGTTTACGAGTTATAAGAATTTGAAAAAAAAAAAAATTCAGGATTTCTGTGGAAAAAGTTTTGGAAAAAAATCAAATTTTAGTACCAATTTGGTCAATTTTTCACGATTATTTTTTTATGTTCGAAGTTTATAGAAAATTTTTTTATACCATTTTAAAGAGTAACGCTTAATACACCTTGTAACTAAAATTCATTCAATTCGTGCTAGTACTTTTTGCGTTATGACGTTCCGAACGAAAAATTGATTTAATACCCCTTGAACCACCCCCCACTGAAAAAAATACCATGTCATTTTCAAGAACAGTTTCCAATCTATCAATTTGCCAAATTTCATTTTAATCTATTAAGTGGTTTACGAGTTATAAGAATTTGAAAAAAAAAAAATTCTGGATTTCTGTGGAAAAAGTTTTGGAAAAAAATCAAATTTTAGTACCAATTTGGTCAATTTTTCACGATTATTTTTTTATGTTCGAAGTTTATAGAAAATTTTTTTATACCATTTTAAAGAGTAACGCTTAATACACCTTGTAACTAAATTTCATTCAATTCGTGCTAGTACTTTTTGCGTTATGACGTTCCGAACGAAAAATTGATTTAATACCCCTTGAACCACCCCCCACTGAAAAAAATACCATGTCATTTTCAAGAACAGTTTCCAATCTATCAATTTGCCAAATTTCATTTTAATCTATTAAGTGGTTTACGAGTTATAAGAATTTGAAAAAAAAAAAATTCAGGATTTCTGTGGAAAAAGTTTTGGAAAAAAATCAAATTTTAGTACCAATTTGGTCAAACTTTCACGATTATTTTTTTATGTTCGAAGTTTATAGAAAATTTTTTTATACCATTTTAAAGAGTAACGCTTAATACACCTTGTAACTAAATTTCATTCAATTCGTGCTAGTACTTTTTGCGTTATGACGTTCCGAACGAAAAATTGATTTAATACCCCTTGAACCACCCCCCACTGAAAAAAATACCATGTCATTTTCAAGAACAGTTTCCAATCTATCAATTTGCCAAATTTCATTTTAATCTATTAAGTGGTTTACGAGTTATAAGAATTTGAAAAAAAAAAAAATTCAGGATTTCTGTGGAAAAAGTTTTGGAAAAAAATCAAATTTTAGTACCAATTTGGTCAATTTTTCACGATTATTTTTTTATGTTCGAAGTTTATAGAAAATTTTTTTATACCATTTTAAAGAGTAACGCTTAATACACCTTGTAACTAAATTTCATTCAATTCGTGCTAGTACTTTTTGCGTTATGACGTTCCGAACGAAAAATTGATTTAATACCCCTTGAACCACCCCCCACTGAAAAAAATACCATGTCATTTTCAAGAACAGTTTCCAATCTATCAATTTGCCAAATTTCATTTTAATCTATTAAGTGGTTTACGAGTTATAAGAATTTGAAAAAAAAAAAAATTCAGGATTTCTGTGGAAAAAGTTTTGGAAAAAAATCAAATTTTAGTACCAATTTGGTCAAACTTTCACGATTATTTTTTTATGTTCGAAGTTTATAGAAAATTTTTTTATACCATTTTAAAGAGTAACGCTTAATACACCTTGTAACTAAATTTCATTCAATTCGTGCTAGTACTTTTTGCGTTATGACGTTCCGAACGAAAAATTGATTTAATACCCCTTGAACCACCCCCCACTGAAAAAAATACCATGTCATTTTCAAGAACAGTTTCCAATCTATCAATTTGCCAAATTTCATTTTAATCTATTAAGTGGTTTACGAGTTATAAGAATTTGAAAAAAAAAAATTCAGGATTTCTGTGGAAAAAGTTTTGGAAAAAAATCAAATTTTAGTACCAATTTGGTCAATTTTTCACGATTATTTTTTTATGTTCGAAGTTTATAGAAAATTTTTTTATACCATTTTAAAGAGTAACGCTTAATACACCTTGTAACTAAATTTCATTCAATTCGTGCTAGTACTTTTTGCGTTATGACGTTCCGAACGAAAAATTGATTTAATACCCCTTGAACCACCCCCCACTGAAAAAAATACCATGTCATTTTCAAGAACAGTTTCCAATCTATCAATTTGCCAAATTTCATTTTAATCTATTAAGTGGTTTACGAGTTATAAGAATTTGAAAAAAAAAAAAAATTCAGGATTTCTGTGGAAAAAGTTTTGGAAAAAAATCAAATTTTAGTACCAATTTGGTCAATTTTTCACGATTATTTTTTTATGTTCGAAGTTTATAGAAAATTTTTTTATACCATTTTAAAGAGTAACGCTTAATACACCTTGTAACTAAATTTCATTCAATTCGTGCTAGTACTTTTTGCGTTATGACGTTCCGAACGAAAAATTGATTTAATACCCCTTGAACCACCCCCCACTGAAAAAAATACCATGTCATTTTCAAGAACAGTTTCCAATCTATCAATTTGCCAAATTTCATTTTAATCTATTAAGTGGTTTACGAGTTATAAGAATTTGAAAAAAAAAAAAATTCAGGATTTCTGTGGAAAAAGTTTTGGAAAAAAATCAAATTTTAGTACCAATTTGGTCAATTTTTCACGATTATTTTTTTATGTTCGAAGTTTATAGAAAATTTTTTTATACCATTTTAAAGAGTAACGCTTAATACACCTTGTAACTAAAATTCATTCAATTCGTGCTAGTACTTTTTGCGTTATGACGTTCCGAACGAAAAATTGATTTAATACCCCTTGAACCACCCCCCACTGAAAAAAATACCATGTCATTTTCAAGAACAGTTTCCAATCTATCAATTTGCCAAATTTCATTTTAATCTATTAAGTGGTTTACGAGTTATAAGAATTTGAAAAAAAAAAATTCAGGATTTCTGTGGAAAAAGTTTTGGAAAAAAATCAAATTTTAGTACCAATTTGGTCAATTTTTCACGATTATTTTTTTATGTTCGAAGTTTATAGAAAATTTTTTTATACCATTTTAAAGAGTAACGCTTAATACACCTTGTAACTAAATTTCATTCAATTCGTGCTAGTACTTTTTGCGTTATGACGTTCCGAACGAAAAATTGATTTAATACCCCTTGAACCACCCCCCACTGAAAAAAATACCATGTCATTTTCAAGAACAGTTTCCAATCTATCAATTTGCCAAATTTCATTTTAATCTATTAAGTGGTTTACGAGTTATAAGAATTTGAAAAAAAAAAAAATTCAGGATTTCTGTGGAAAAAGTTTTGGAAAAAAATCAAATTTTAGTACCAATTTGGTCAATTTTTCACGATTATTTTTTTATGTTCGAAGTTTATAGAAAATTTTTTTATACCATTTTAAAGAGTAACGCTTAATACACCTTGTAACTAAATTTCATTCAATTCGTGCTAGTACTTTTTGCGTTATGACGTTCCGAACGAAAAATTGATTTAATACCCCTTGAACCACCCCCCACTGAAAAAAATACCATGTCATTTTCAAGAACAGTTTCCAATCTATCAATTTGCCAAATTTCATTTTAATCTATTAAGTGGTTTACGAGTTATAAGAATTTGAAAAAAAAAAAAATTCAGGATTTCTGTGGAAAAAGTTTTGGAAAAAAATCAAATTTTAGTACCAATTTGGTCAAACTTTCACGATTATTTTTTTATGTTCGAAGTTTATAGAAAATTTTTTTATACCATTTTAAAGAGTAACGCTTAATACACCTTGTAACTAAATTTCATTCAATTCGTGCTAGTACTTTTTGCGTTATGACGTTCCGAACGAAAAATTGATTTAATACCCCTTGAACCACCCCCCACTGAAAAAAATACCATGTCATTTTCAAGAACAGTTTCCAATCTATCAATTTGCCAAATTTCATTTTAATCTATTAAGTGGTTTACGAGTTATAAGAATTTGAAAAAAAAAAAAAAATTCAGGATTTCTGTGGAAAAAGTTTTGGAAAAAAATCAAATTTTAGTACCAATTTGGTCAATTTTTCACGATTATTTTTTTATGTTCGAAGTTTATAGAAAATTTTTTTATACCATTTTAAAGAGTAACGCTTAATACACCTTGTAACTAAAATTCATTCAATTCGTGCTAGTACTTTTTGCGTTATGACGTTCCGAACGAAAAATTGATTTAATACCCCTTGAACCACCCCCCACTGAAAAAAATACCATGTCATTTTCAAGAACAGTTTCCAATCTATCAATTTGCCAAATTTCATTTTAATCTATTAAGTGGTTTACGAGTTATAAGAATTTGAAAAAAAAAAATTCAGGATTTCTGTGGAAAAAGTTTTGGAAAAAAATCAAATTTTAGTACCAATTTGGTCAATTTTTCACGATTATTTTTTTATGTTCGAAGTTTATAGAAAATTTTTTTATACCATTTTAAAGAGTAACGCTTAATACACCTTGTAACTAAATTTCATTCAATTCGTGCTAGTACTTTTTGCGTTATGACGTTCCGAACGAAAAATTGATTTAATACCCCTTGAACCACCCCCCACTGAAAAAAATACCATGTCATTTTCAAGAACAGTTTCCAATCTATCAATTTGCCAAATTTCATTTTAATCTATTAAGTGGTTTACGAGTTATAAGAATTTGAAAAAAAAAAAAAATTCAGGATTTCTGTGGAAAAAGTTTTGGAAAAAAATCAAATTTTAGTACCAATTTGGTCAATTTTTCACGATTATTTTTTTATGTTCGAAGTTTATAGAAAATTTTTTTATACCATTTGAAAGAGTAACGCTTAATACACCTTGTAACTAAATTTCATTCAATTGGTGCTAGTACTTTTTGCGTTATGACGTTCCGAACGAAAAATTGATTTAATACCCCTTGAACCACCCCCCACTGAAAAAAATACCATGTCATTTTCAAGAACAGTTTCCAATCTATCAATTTGCCAAATTTCATTTTAATCTATTAAGTGGTTTACGAGTTATAAGAATTTGAAAAAAAAAAAAATTCAGGATTTCTGTGGAAAAAGTTTTGGAAAAAAATCAAATTTTAGTACCAATTTGGTCAAACTTTCACGATTATTTTTTTATGTTCGAAGTTTATAGAAAATTTTTTTATACCATTTTAAAGAGTAACGCTTAATACACCTTGTAACTAAATTTCATTCAATTCGTGCTAGTACTTTTTGCGTTATGACGTTCCGAACGAAAAATTGATTTAATACCCCTTGAACCACCCCCCACTGAAAAAAATACCATGTCATTTTCAAGAACAGTTTCCAATCTATCAATTTGCCAAATTTCATTTTAATCTATTAAGTGGTTTACGAGTTATAAGAATTTGAAAAAAAAAAAAATTCAGGATTTCTGTGGAAAAAGTTTTGGAAAAAAATCAAATTTTAGTACCAATTTGGTCAATTTTTCACGATTATTTTTTTATGTTCGAAGTTTATAGAAAATTTTTTTATACCATTTTAAAGAGTAACGCTTAATACACCTTGTAACTAAATTTCATTCAATTCGTGCTAGTACTTTTTGCGTTATGACGTTCCGAACGAAAAATTGATTTAATACCCCTTGAACCACCCCCACTGAAAAAAATACCATGTCATTTTCAAGAACAGTTTCCAATCTATCAATTTGCCAAATTTCATTTTAATCTATTAAGTGGTTTACGAGTTATAAGAATTTGAAAAAAAAAAAAATTCAGGATTTCTGTGGAAAAAGTTTTGGAAAAAAATCAAATTTTAGTACCAATTTGGTCAATTTTTCACGATTATTTTTTTATGTTCGAAGTTTATAGAAAATTTTTTTATACCATTTTAAAGAGTAACGCTTAATACACCTTGTAACTAAATTTCATTCAATTCGTGCTAGTACTTTTTGCGTTATGACGTTCCGAACGAAAAATTGATTTAATACCCCTTGAACCACCCCCCACTGAAAAAAATACCATGTCATTTTCAAGAACAGTTTCCAATCTATCAATTTGCCAAATTTCATTTTAATCTATTAAGTGGTTTACGAGTTATAAGAATTTGAAAAAAAAAAAATTCTGGATTTCTGTGGAAAAAGTTTTGGAAAAAAAATCAAATTTTAGTACCAATTTGGTCAATTTTTCACGATTATTTTTTTATGTTCGAAGTTTATAGAAAATTTTTTTATACCATTTTAAAGAGTAACGCTTAATACACCTTGTAACTAAATTTCATTCAATTCGTGCTAGTACTTTTTGCGTTATGACGTTCCGAACGAAAAATTGATTTAATACCCCTTGAACCACCCCCCACTGAAAAAAATACCATGTCATTTTCAAGAACAGTTTCCAATCTATCAATTTGCCAAATTTCATTTTAATCTATTAAGTGGTTTACGAGTTATAAGAATTTGAAAAAAAAAAAAATTCAGGATTTCTGTGGAAAAAGTTTTGGAAAAAAATCAAATTTTAGTACCAATTTGGTCAAACTTTCACGATTATTTTTTTATGTTCGAAGTTTATAGAAAATTTTTTTATACCATTTTAAAGAGTAACGCTTAATACACCTTGTAACTAAATTTCATTCAATTCGTGCTAGTACTTTTTGCGTTATGACGTTCCGAACGAAAAATTGATTTAATACCCCTTGAACCACCCCCCACTGAAAAAAATACCATGTCATTTTCAAGAACAGTTTCCAATCTATCAATTTGCCAAATTTCATTTTAATCTATTAAGTGGTTTACGAGTTATAAGAATTTGAAAAAAAAAAAAATTCTGGATTTCTGTGGAAAAAGTTTTGGAAAAAAATCAAATTTTAGTACCAATTTGGTCAATTTTTCACGATTATTTTTTTATGTTCGAAGTTTATAGAAAATTTTTTTATACCATTTTAAAGAGTAACGCTTAATACACCTTGTAACTAAAATTCATTCAATTCGTGCTAGTACTTTTTGCGTTATGACGTTCCGAACGAAAAATTGATTTAATACCCCTTGAACCACCCCCCACTGAAAAAAATACCATGTCATTTTCAAGAACAGTTTCCAATCTATCAATTTGCCAAATTTCATTTTAATCTATTAAGTGGTTTACGAGTTATAAGAATTTGAAAAAAAAAAATTCAGGATTTCTGTGGAAAAAGTTTTGGAAAAAAATCAAATTTTAGTACCAATTTGGTCAATTTTTCACGATTATTTTTTTATGTTCGAAGTTTATAGAAAAATTTTTTATACCATTTTAAAGAGTAACGCTTAATACACCTTGTAACTAAATTTCATTCAATTCGTGCTAGTACTTTTTGCGTTATGACGTTCCGAACGAAAAATTGATTTAATACCCCTTGAACCACCCCCCACTGAAAAAAATACCATGTCATTTTCAAGAACAGTTTCCAATCTATCAATTTGCCAAATTTCATTTTAATCTATTAAGTGGTTTACGAGTTATAAGAATTTGAAAAAAAAAAAATTCAGGATTTCTGTGGAAAAAGTTTTGGAAAAAAATCAAATTTTAGTACCAATTTGGTCAATTTTTCACGATTATTTTTTTATGTTCGAAGTTTATAGAAAATTTTTTTATACCATTTTAAAGAGTAACGCTTAATACACCTTGTAACTAAATTTCATTCAATTCGTGCTAGTACTTTTTGCGTTATGACGTTCCGAACGAAAAATTGATTTAATACCCCTTGAACCACCCCCCACTGAAAAAAATACCATGTCATTTTCAAGAACAGTTTCCAATCTATCAATTTGCCAAATTTCATTTTAATCTATTAAGTGGTTTACGAGTTATAAGAATTTGAAAAAAAAAAAAATTCAGGATTTCTGTGGAAAAAGTTTTGGAAAAAAATCAAATTTTAGTACCAATTTGGTCAAACTTTCACGATTATTTTTTTATGTTCGAAGTTTATAGAAAATTTTTTTATACCATTTTAAAGAGTAACGCTTAATACACCTTGTAACTAAATTTCATTCAATTCGTGCTAGTACTTTTTGCGTTATGACGTTCCGAACGAAAAATTGATTTAATACCCCTTGAACCACCCCCCACTGAAAAAAATACCATGTCATTTTCAAGAACAGTTTCCAATCTATCAATTTGCCAAATTTCATTTTAATCTATTAAGTGGTTTACGAGTTATAAGAATTTGAAAAAAAAAAAAATTCAGGATTTCTGTGGAAAAAGTTTTGGAAAAAAATCAAATTTTAGTACCAATTTGGTCAATTTTTCACGATTATTTTTTTATGTTCGAAGTTTATAGAAAATTTTTTTATACCATTTTAAAGAGTAACGCTTAATACACCTTGTAACTAAATTTCATTCAATTCGTGCTAGTACTTTTTGCGTTATGACGTTCCGAACGAAAAATTGATTTAATACCCCTTGAACCACCCCCCACTGAAAAAAATACCATGTCATTTTCAAGAACAGTTTCCAATCTATCAATTTGCCAAATTTCATTTTAATCTATTAAGTGGTTTACGAGTTATAAGAATTTGAAAAAAAAAAATTCAGGATTTCTGTGGAAAAAGTTTTGGAAAAAAATCAAATTTTAGTACCAATTTGGTCAATTTTTCACGATTATTTTTTTATGTTCGAAGTTTATAGAAAATTTTTTTATACCATTTTAAAGAGTAACGCTTAATACACCTTGTAACTAAATTTCATTCAATTCGTGCTAGTACTTTTTGCGTTATGACGTTCCGAACGAAAAATTGATTTAATACCCCTTGAACCACCCCCCACTGAAAAAAATACCATGTCATTTTCAAGAACAGTTTCCAATCTATCAATTTGCCAAATTTCATTTTAATCTATTAAGTGGTTTACGAGTTATAAGAATTTGAAAAAAAAAAAATTCAGGATTTCTGTGGAAAAAGTTTTGGAAAAAAATCAAATTTTAGTACCAATTTGGTCAAACTTTCACGATTATTTTTTTATGTTCGAAGTTTATAGAAAATTTTTTTATACCATTTTAAAGAGTAACGCTTAATACACCTTGTAACTAAATTTCATTCAATTCGTGCTAGTACTTTTTGCGTTATGACGTTCCGAACGAAAAATTGATTTAATACCCCTTGAACCACCCCCCACTGAAAAAAATACCATGTCATTTTCAAGAACAGTTTCCAATCTATCAATTTGCCAAATTTCATTTTAATCTATTAAGTGGTTTACGAGTTATAAGAATTTGAAAAAAAAAAAATTCTGGATTTCTGTGGAAAAAGTTTTGGAAAAAAATCAAATTTTAGTACCAATTTGGTCAATTTTTCACGATTATTTTTTTATGTTCGAAGTTTATAGAAAATTTTTTATACCATTTTAAAGAGTAACGCTTAATACACCTTGTAACTAAATTTCATTCAATTCGTGCTAGTACTTTTTGCGTTATGACGTTCCGAACGAAAAATTGATTTAATACCCCTTGAACCACCCCCCACTGAAAAAAATACCATGTCATTTTCAAGAACAGTTTCCAATCTATCAATTTGCCAAATTTCATTTTAATCTATTAAGTGGTTTACGAGTTATAAGAATTTGAAAAAAAAAAAATTCAGGATTTCTGTGGAAAAAGTTTTGGAAAAAAATCAAATTTTAGTACCAATTTGGTCAAACTTTCACGATTATTTTTTTATGTTCGAAGTTTATAGAAAATTTTTTTATACCATTTTAAAGAGTAACGCTTAATACACCTTGTAACTAAATTTCATTCAATTCGTGCTAGTACTTTTTGCGTTATGACGTTCCGAACGAAAAATTGATTTAATACCCCTTGAACCCCCCCCCACTGAAAAAAATACCATGTCATTTTCAAGAACAGTTTCCAATCTATCAATTTGCCAAATTTCATTTTAATCTATTAAGTGGTTTACGAGTTATAAGAATTTGAAAAAAAAAAAAATTCAGGATTTCTGTGGAAAAAGTTTTGGAAAAAAATCAAATTTTAGTACCAATTTGGTCAATTTTTCACGATTATTTTTTTATGTTCGAAGTTTATAGAAAATTTTTTTATACCATTTTAAAGAGTAACGCTTAATACACCTTGTAACTAAATTTCATTCAATTCGTGCTAGTACTTTTTGCGTTATGACGTTCCGAACGAAAAATTGATTTAATACCCCTTGAACCACCCCCCACTGAAAAAAATACCATGTCATTTTCAAGAACAGTTTCCAATCTATCAATTTGCCAAATTTCATTTTAATCTATTAAGTGGTTTACGAGTTATAAGAATTTGAAAAAAAAAAAAATTCAGGATTTCTGTGGAAAAAGTTTTGGAAAAAAATCAAATTTTAGTACCAATTTGGTCAAACTTTCACGATTATTTTTTTATGTTCGAAGTTTATAGAAAATTTTTTTATACCATTTTAAAGAGTAACGCTTAATACACCTTGTAACTAAATTTCATTCAATTCGTGCTAGTACTTTTTGCGTTATGACGTTCCGAACGAAAAATTGATTTAATACCCCTTGAACCACCCCCCACTGAAAAAAATACCATGTCATTTTCAAGAACAGTTTCCAATCTATCAATTTGCCAAATTTCATTTTAATCTATTAAGTGGTTTACGAGTTATAAGAATTTGAAAAAAAAAAAAAATTCTGGATTTCTGTGGAAAAAGTTTTGGAAAAAAATCAAATTTTAGTACCAATTTGGTCAATTTTTCACGATTATTTTTTTATGTTCGAAGTTTATAGAAAATTTTTTTATACCATTTTAAAGAGTAACGCTTAATACACCTTGTAACTAAATTTCATTCAATTCGTGCTAGTACTTTTTGCGTTATGACGTTCCGAACGAAAAATTGATTTAATACCCCTTGAACCACCCCCCACTGAAAAAAATACCATGTCATTTTCAAGAACAGTTTCCAATCTATCAATTTGCCAAATTTCATTTTAATCTATTAAGTGGTTTACGAGTTATAAGAATTTGAAAAAAAAAAAAATTCAGGATTTCTGTGGAAAAAGTTTTGGAAAAAAATCAAATTTTAGTACCAATTTGGTCAAACTTTCACGATTATTTTTTTATGTTCGAAGTTTATAGAAAATTTTTTTATACCATTTTAAAGAGTAACGCTTAATACACCTTGTAACTAAATTTCATTCAATTCGTGCTAGTACTTTTTGCGTTATGACGTTCCGAACGAAAAATTGATTTAATACCCCTTGAACCACCCCCCACTGAAAAAAATACCATGTCATTTTCAAGAACAGTTTCCAATCTATCAATTTGCCAAATTTCATTTTAATCTATTAAGTGGTTTACGAGTTATAAGAATTTGAAAAAAAAAAAAATTCTGGATTTCTGTGGAAAAAGTTTTGGAAAAAAATCAAATTTTAGTACCAATTTGGTCAATTTTTCACGATTATTTTTTTATGTTCGAAGTTTATAGAAAATTTTTTTATACCATTTTAAAGAGTAACGCTTAATACACCTTGTAACTAAATTTCATTCAATTCGTGCTAGTACTTTTTGCGTTATGACGTTCCGAACGAAAAATTGATTTAATACCCCTTGAACCACCCCCCACTGAAAAAAATACCATGTCATTTTCAAGAACAGTTTCCAATCTATCAATTTGCCAAATTTCATTTTAATCTATTAAGTGGTTTACGAGTTATAAGAATTTGAAAAAAAAAAAAATTCTGGATTTCTGTGGAAAAAGTTTTGGAAAAAAATCAAATTTTAGTACCAATTTGGTCAATTTTTCACGATTATTTTTTTATGTTCGAAGTTTATAGAAAATTTTTTTATACCATTTTAAAGAGTAACGCTTAATACACCTTGTAACTAAATTTCATTCAATTCGTGCTAGTACTTTTTGCGTTATGACGTTCCGAACGAAAAATTGATTTAATACCCCTTGAACCACCCCCCACTGAAAAAAATACCATGTCATTTTCAAGAACAGTTTCCAATCTATCAATTTGCCAAATTTCATTTTAATCTATTAAGTGGTTTACGAGTTATAAGAATTTGAAAAAAAAAAAAATTCAGGATTTCTGTGGAAAAAGTTTTGGAAAAAAATCAAATTTTAGTACCAATTTGGTCAAACTTTCACGATTATTTTTTTATGTTCGAAGTTTATAGAAAATTTTTTTATACCATTTTAAAGAGTAACGCTTAATACACCTTGTAACTAAATTTCATTCAATTCGTGCTAGTACTTTTTGCGTTATGACGTTCCGAACGAAAAATTGATTTAATACCCCTTGAACCACCCCCCACTGAAAAAAATACCATGTCATTTTCAAGAACAGTTTCCAATCTATCAATTTGCCAAATTTCATTTTAATCTATTAAGTGGTTTACGAGTTATAAGAATTTGAAAAAAAAAAAATTCTGGATTTCTGTGGAAAAAGTTTTGGAAAAAAATCAAATTTTAGTACCAATTTGGTCAATTTTTCACGATTATTTTTTTATGTTCGAAGTTTATAGAAAATTTTTTTATACCATTTTAAAGAGTAACGCTTAATACACCTTGTAACTAAATTTCATTCAATTCGTGCTAGTACTTTTTGCGTTATGACGTTCCGAACGAAAAATTGATTTAATACCCCTTGAACCACCCCCCACTGAAAAAAATACCATGTCATTTTCAAGAACAGTTTCCAATCTATCAATTTGCCAAATTTCATTTTAATCTATTAAGTGGTTTACGAGTTATAAGAATTTGAAAAAAAAAAAATTCAGGATTTCTGTGGAAAAAGTTTTGGAAAAAAATCAAATTTTAGTACCAATTTGGTCAAACTTTCACGATTATTTTTTTATGTTCGAAGTTTATAGAAAATTTTTTTATACCATTTTAAAGAGTAACGCTTAATACACCTTGTAACTAAATTTCATTCAATTCGTGCTAGTACTTTTTGCGTTATGACGTTCCGAACGAAAAATTGATTTAATACCCCTTGAACCACCCCCCACTGAAAAAAATACCATGTCATTTTCAAGAACAGTTTCCAATCTATCAATTTGCCAAATTTCATTTTAATCTATTAAGTGGTTTACGAGTTATAAGAATTTGAAAAAAAAAAAAATTCAGGATTTCTGTGGAAAAAGTTTTGGAAAAAAATCAAATTTTAGTACCAATTTGGTCAAACTTTCACGATTATTTTTTTATGTTCGAAGTTTATAGAAAATTTTTTTATACCATTTTAAAGAGTAACGCTTAATACACCTTGTAACTAAATTTCATTCAATTCGTGCTAGTACTTTTTGCGTTATGACGTTCCGAACGAAAAATTGATTTAATACCCCTTGAACCACCCCCACTGAAAAAAATACCATGTCATTTTCAAGAACAGTTTCCAATCTATCAATTTGCCAAATTTCATTTTAATCTATTAAGTGGTTTACGAGTTATAAGAATTTGAAAAAAAAAAAAATTCAGGATTTCTGTGGAAAAAGTTTTGGAAAAAAATCAAATTTTAGTACCAATTTGGTCAATTTTTCACGATTATTTTTTTATGTTCGAAGTTTATAGAAAATTTTTTTATACCATTTTAAAGAGTAACGCTTAATACACCTTGTAACTAAATTTCATTCAATTCGTGCTAGTACTTTTTGCGTTATGACGTTCCGAACGAAAAATTGATTTAATACCCCTTGAACCACCCCCCACTGAAAAAAATACCATGTCATTTTCAAGAACAGTTTCCAATCTATCAATTTGCCAAATTTCATTTTAATCTATTAAGTGGTTTACGAGTTATAAGAATTTGAAAAAAAAAAAAATTCTGGATTTCTGTGGAAAAAGTTTTGGAAAAAAATCAAATTTTAGTACCAATTTGGTCAATTTTTCACGATTATTTTTTTATGTTCGAAGTTTATAGAAAATTTTTTTATACCATTTTAAAGAGTAACGCTTAATACACCTTGTAACTAAATTTCATTCAATTCGTGCTAGTACTTTTTGCGTTATGACGTTCCGAACGAAAAATTGATTTAATACCCCTTGAACCACCCCCCACTGAAAAAAATACCATGTCATTTTCAAGAACAGTTTCCAATCTATCAATTTGCCAAATTTCATTTTAATCTATTAAGTGGTTTACGAGTTATAAGAATTTGAAAAAAAAAAAATTCTGGATTTCTGTGGAAAAAGTTTTGGAAAAAAATCAAATTTTAGTACCAATTTGGTCAATTTTTCACGATTATTTTTTTATGTTCGAAGTTTATAGAAAATTTTTTTATACCATTTTAAAGAGTAACGCTTAATACACCTTGTAACTAAATTTCATTCAATTCGTGCTAGTACTTTTTGCGTTATGACGTTCCGAACGAAAAATTGATTTAATACCCCTTGAACCACCCCCCACTGAAAAAAATACCATGTCATTTTCAAGAACAGTTTCCAATCTATCAATTTGCCAAATTTCATTTTAATCTATTAAGTGGTTTACGAGTTATAAGAATTTGAAAAAAAAAAAAATTCAGGATTTCTGTGGAAAAAGTTTTGGAAAAAAATCAAATTTTAGTACCAATTTGGTCAAACTTTCACGATTATTTTTTTATGTTCGAAGTTTATAGAAAATTTTTTTATACCATTTTAAAGAGTAACGCTTAATACACCTTGTAACTAAATTTCATTCAATTCGTGCTAGTACTTTTTGCGTTATGACGTTCCGAACGAAAAATTGATTTAATACCCCTTGAACCACCCCCCACTGAAAAAAATACCATGTCATTTTCAAGAACAGTTTCCAATCTATCAATTTGCCAAATTTCATTTTAATCTATTAAGTGGTTTACGAGTTATAAGAATTTGAAAAAAAAAAAATTCAGGATTTCTGTGGAAAAAGTTTTGGAAAAAAATCAAATTTTAGTACCAATTTGGTCAAACTTTCACGATTATTTTTTTATGTTCGAAGTTTATAGAAAATTTTTTTATACCATTTTAAAGAGTAACGCTTAATACACCTTGTAACTAAATTTCATTCAATTCGTGCTAGTACTTTTTGCGTTATGACGTTCCGAACGAAAAATTGATTTAATACCCCTTGAACCACCCCCCACTGAAAAAAATACCATGTCATTTTCAAGAACAGTTTCCAATCTATCAATTTGCCAAATTTCATTTTAATCTATTAAGTGGTTTACGAGTTATAAGAATTTGAAAAAAAAAAAAATTCAGGATTTCTGTGGAAAAAGTTTTGGAAAAAAATCAAATTTTAGTACCAATTTGTTCAATTTTTCACGATTATTTTTTTATGTTCGAAGTTTATAGAAAATTTTTTTATACCATTTAAAAGAGTAACGCTTAATACACCTTGTAACTAAATTTCATTCAATTCGTGCTAGTACTTTTTGCGTTATGACGTTCCGAACGAAAAATTGATTTAATACCCCTTGAACCACCCCCACTGAAAAAAATACCATGTCATTTTCAAGAACAGTTTCCAATCTATCAATTTGCCAAATTTCATTTTAATCTATTAAGTGGTTTGTAAAAATGTATCATTGTTAAATTTATATATATTAAGTGGTTTACGAGTTATAAGAATTTGAAAAAAAAAAATTCAGGATTTCTGTGGAAAAAGTTTTGGAAAAAAATCAAATTTTAGTACCAATTTGGTCAATTTTTCACGATTATTTTTTTATGTTCGAAGTTTATAGAAAATTTGTTTATACCATTTTAAAGAGTAACGCTTAATACACCTTGTAACTAAATTTCATTCAATTTGTGCTAGTACTTTTTGCGTTATGACGTTCCGAACGAAAAATTGATTTAATACCCCTTGAACCACCCCCCACTGAAAAAAATACCATGTCATTTTCAAGAACAGTTTCCAATCTATCAATTTGCCAAATTTCATTTTAATCTATTAAGTGGTTTACGAGTTATAAGAATTTGAAAAAAAAAAAAATTCAGGATTTCTGTGGAAAAAGTTTTGGAAAAAAATCAAATTTTAGTACCAATTTGGTCAAACTTTCACGATTATTTTTTTATGTTCGAAGTTTATAGAAAATTTTTTTATACCATTTTAAAGAGTAACGCTTAATACACCTTGTAACTAAATTTCATTCAATTCGTGCTAGTACTTTTTGCGTTATGACGTTCCGAACGAAAAATTGATTTAATACCCCTTGAACCACCCCCCACTGAAAAAAATACCATGTCATTTTCAAGAACAGTTTCCAATCTATCAATTTGCCAAATTTCATTTTAATCTATTAAGTGGTTTACGAGTTATAAGAATTTGAAAAAAAAAAAAATTCAGGATTTCTGTGGAAAAAGTTTTGGAAAAAAATCAAATTTTAGTACCAATTTGGTCAAACTTTCACGATTATTTTTTTATGTTCGAAGTTTATAGAAAATTTTTTTATACCATTTTAAAGAGTAACGCTTAATACACCTTGTAACTAAATTTCATTCAATTCGTGCTAGTACTTTTTGCGTTATGACGTTCCGAACGAAAAATTGATTTAATACCCCTTGAACCACCCCCCACTGAAAAAAATACCATGTCATTTTCAAGAACAGTTTCCAATCTATCAATTTGCCAAATTTCATTTTAATCTATTAAGTGGTTTACGAGTTATAAGAATTTGAAAAAAAAAAAAATTCAGGATTTCTGTGGAAAAAGTTTTGGAAAAAAATCAAATTTTAGTACCAATTTGTTCAATTTTTCACGATTATTTTTTTATGTTCGAAGTTTATAGAAAATTTTTTTATACCATTTAAAAGAGTAACGCTTAATACACCTTGTAACTAAATTTCATTCAATTCGTGCTAGTACTTTTTGCGTTATGACGTTCCGAACGAAAAATTGATTTAATACCCCTTGAACCACCCCCACTGAAAAAAATACCATGTCATTTTCAAGAACAGTTTCCAATCTATCAATTTGCCAAATTTCATTTTAATCTATTAAGTGGTTTGTAAAAATGTATCATTGTTAAATTTATATATATTAAGTGGTTTACGAGTTATAAGAATTTGAAAAAAAAAAATTCAGGATTTCTGTGGAAAAAGTTTTGGAAAAAAATCAAATTTTAGTACCAATTTGGTCAATTTTTCACGATTATTTTTTTATGTTCGAAGTTTATAGAAAATTTTTTTATACCATTTTAAAGAGTAACGCTTAATACACCTTGTAACTAAATTTCATTCAATTTGTGCTAGTACTTTTTGCGTTATGACGTTCCGAACGAAAAATTGATTTAATACCCCTTGAACCACCCCCCACTGAAAAAAATACCATGTCATTTTCAAGAACAGTTTCCAATCTATCAATTTGCCAAATTTCATTTTAATCTATTAAGTGGTTTACGAGTTATAAGAATTTGAAGAAAAAAAAATTCAGGATTTCTGTGGAAAAAGTTTTGGAAAAAAATCAAATTTTAGTACCAATTTGGTCAAACTTTCACGATTATTTTTTTATGTTCGAAGTTTATAGAAAATTTTTTTATACCATTTTAAAGAGTAACGCTTAATACACCTTGTAACTAAATTTCATTCAATTCGTGCTAGTACTTTTTGCGTTATGACGTTCCGAACGAAAAATTGATTTAATACCCCTTGAACCACCCCCACTGAAAAAAATACCATGTCATTTTCAAGAACAGTTTCCAATCTATCAATTTGCCAAATTTCATTTTAATCTATTAAGTGGTTTACGAGTTATAAGAATTTGAAAAAAAAAAAAAATTCAGGATTTCTGTGGAAAAAGTTTTGGAAAAAAATCAAATTTTAGTACCAATTTGGTCAATTTTTCACGATTATTTTTTTATGTTCGAAGTTTATAGAAAATTTTTTATACCATTTTTAAAGAGTAACGCTTAATACACCTTGTAACTAAATTTCATTCAATTCGTGCTAGTACTTTTTGCGTTATGACGTTCCGAACGAAAAATTGATTTAATACCCCTTGAACCACCCCCCACTGAAAAAAATACCATGTCATTTTCAAGAACAGTTTCCAATCTATCAATTTGCAATTTGCCAAATTTCATTTTAATCTATTAAGTGGTTTACGAGTTATAAGAATTTGAAAAAAAAAAAAATTCTGGATTTCTGTGGAAAAAGTTTTGGAAAAAAATCAAATTTTAGTACCAATTTGGTCAATTTTTCACGATTATTTTTTTATGTTCGAAGTTTATAGAAAATTTTTTTATACCATTTTAAAGAGTAACGCTTAATACACCTTGTAACTAAATTTCATTCAATTCGTGCTAGTACTTTTTGCGTTATGACGTTCCGAACGAAAAATTGATTTAATACCCCTTGAACCACCCCCCACTGAAAAAAATACCATGTCATTTTCAAGAACAGTTTCCAATCTATCAATTTGCCAAATTTCATTTTAATCTATTAAGTGGTTTACGAGTTATAAGAATTTGAAAAAAAAAAAAATTCAGGATTTCTGTGGAAAAAGTTTTGGAAAAAAATCAAATTTTAGTACCAATTTGGTCAAACTTTCACGATTATTTTTTTATGTTCGAAGTTTATAGAAATTTTTTTTATACCATTTTAAAGAGTAACGCTTAATACACCTTGTAACTAAATTTCATTCAATTCGTGCTAGTACTTTTTGCGTTATGACGTTCCGAACGAAAAATTGATTTAATACCCCTTGAACCACCCCCCACTGAAAAAAATACCATGTCATTTTCAAGAACAGTTTCCAATCTATCAATTTGCCAAATTTCATTTTAATCTATTAAGTGGTTTACGAGTTATAAGAATTTGAAAAAAAAAAAAATTCAGGATTTCTGTGGAAAAAGTTTTGGAAAAAAATCAAATTTTAGTACCAATTTGGTCAAACTTTCACGATTATTTTTTTATGTTCGAAGTTTATAAAAAAATTTTTTATACCATTTTAAAGAGTAACGCTTAATACACCTTGTAACTAAATTTCATTCAATTCGTGCTAGTACTTTTTGCGTTATGACGTTCCGAACGAAAAATTGATTTAATACCCCTTGAACCACCCCCCACTGAAAAAAATACCATGTCATTTTCAAGAACAGTTTCCAATCTATCAATTTGCCAAATTTCATTTTAATCTATTAAGTGGTTTACGAGTTATAAGAATTTGAAAAAAAAAAAATTCAGGATTTCTGTGGAAAAAGTTTTGGAAAAAAATCAAATTTTAGTACCAATTTGTTCAATTTTTCACGATTATTTTTTTATGTTCGAAGTTTATAGAAAATTTTTTTATACCATTTAAAAGAGTAACGCTTAATACACCTTGTAACTAAATTTCATTCAATTCGTGCTAGTACTTTTTGCGTTATGACGTTCCGAACGAAAAATTGATTTAATACCCCTTGAACCACCCCCACTGAAAAAAATACCATGTCATTTTCAAGAACAGTTTCCAATCTATCAATTTGCCAAATTTCATTTTAATCTATTAAGTGGTTTGTAAAAATGTATCATTGTTAAATTTATATATATTAAGTGGTTTACGAGTTATAAGAATTTGAAAAAAAAAAAATTCAGGATTTCTGTGGAAAAAGTTTTGGAAAAAAATCAAATTTTAGTACCAATTTGGTCAATTTTTCACGATTATTTTTTTATGTTCGAAGTTTATAGAAAATTTTTTTATACCATTTTAAAGAGTAACGCTTAATACACCTTGTAACTAAATTTCATTCAATTTGTGCTAGTACTTTTTGCGTTATGACGTTCCGAACGAAAAATTGATTTAATACCCCTTGAACCACCCCCCACTGAAAAAAATACCATGTCATTTTCAAGAACAGTTTCCAATCTATCAATTTGCCAAATTTCATTTTAATCTATTAAGTGGTTTACGAGTTATAAGAATTTGAAAAAAAAAAAAATTCAGGATTTCTGTGGAAAAAGTTTTGGAAAAAAATCAAATTTTAGTACCAATTTGGTCAAACTTTCACAATTATTTTTTTATGTTCGAAGTTTATAGAAAATTTTTTTATACCATTTTAAAGAGTAACGCTTAATACACCTTGTAACTAAATTTCATTCAATTCGTGCTAGTACTTTTTGCGTTATGACGTTCCGAACGAAAAATTGATTTAATACCCCTTGAACCACCCCCACTGAAAAAAATACCATGTCATTTTCAAGAACAGTTTCCAATCTATCAATTTGCCAAATTTCATTTTAATCTATTAAGTGGTTTACGAGTTATAAGAATTTGAAAAAAAAAAAAAATTCAGGATTTCTGTGGAAAAAGTTTTGGAAAAAAATCAAATTTTAGTACCAATTTGGTCAATTTTTCACGATTATTTTTTTATGTTCGAAGTTTATAGAAAATTTTTTTATACCATTTTAAAGAGTAACGCTTAATACACCTTGTAACTAAATTTCATTCAATTCGTGCTAGTACTTTTTGCGTTATGACGTTCCGAACGAAAAATTGATTTAATACCCCTTGAACCACCCCCCACTGAAAAAAATACCATGTCATTTTCAAGAACAGTTTCCAATCTATCAATTTGCCAAATTTCATTTTAATCTATTAAGTGGTTTACGAGTTATAAGAATTTGAAAAAAAAAAAAATTCAGGATTTCTGTGGAAAAAGTTTTGGAAAAAAATCAAATTTTAGTACCAATTTGGTCAAACTTTCACGATTATTTTTTTATGTTCGAAGTTTATAGAAAATTTTTTTATACCATTTTAAAGAGTAACGCTTAATACACCTTGTAACTAAATTTCATTCAATTCGTGCTAGTACTTTTTGCGTTATGACGTTCCGAACGAAAAATTGATTTAATACCCCTTGAACCACCCCCCACTGAAAAAAATACCATGTCATTTTCAAGAACAGTTTCCAATCTATCAATTTGCCAAATTTCATTTTAATCTATTAAGTGGTTTACGAGTTATAAGAATTTGAAAAAAAAAAAAATTCAGGATTTCTGTGGAAAAAGTTTTGGAAAAAAATCAAATTTTAGTACCAATTTGGTCAAACTTTCACGATTATTTTTTTATGTTCGAAGTTTATAGAAAATTTTTTTATACCATTTTAAAGAGTAACGCTTAATACACCTTGTAACTAAATTTCATTCAATTCGTGCTAGTACTTTTTGCGTTATGACGTTCCGAACGAAAAATTGATTTAATACCCCTTGAACCACCCCCCACTGAAAAAAATACCATGTCATTTTCAAGAACAGTTTCCAATCTATCAATTTGCCAAATTTCATTTTAATCTATTAAGTGGTTTACGAGTTATAAGAATTTGAAAAAAAAAAAATTCAGGATTTCTGTGGAAAAAGTTTTGGAAAAAAATCAAATTTTAGTACCAATTTGTTCAATTTTTCACGATTATTTTTTTATGTTCGAAGTTTATAGAAAATTTTTTTATACCATTTAAAAGAGTAACGCTTAATACACCTTGTAACTAAATTTCATTCAATTCGTGCTAGTACTTTTTGCGTTATGACGTTCCGAACGAAAAATTGATTTAATACCCCTTGAACCACCCCCACTGAAAAAAATACCATGTCATTTTCAAGAACAGTTTCCAATCTATCAATTTGCCAAATTTCATTTTAATCTATTAAGTGGTTTGTAAAAATGTATCATTGTTAAATTTATATATATTAAGTGGTTTACGAGTTATAAGAATTTGAAAAAAAAAAAATTCAGGATTTCTGTGGAAAAAGTTTTGGAAAAAAAATCAAATTTTAGTACCAATTTGGTCAATTTTTCACGATTATTTTTTTATGTTCGAAGTTTATAGAAAATTTTTTTATACCATTTTAAAGAGTAACGCTTAATACACCTTGTAACTAAATTTCATTCAATTCGTGCTAGTACTTTTTGCGTTATGACGTTCCGAACGAAAAATTGATTTAATACCCCTTGAACCACCCCCCACTGAAAAAAATACCATGTCATTTTCAAGAACAGTTTCCAATCTATCAATTTGCCAAATTTCATTTTAATCTATTAAGTGGTTTACGAGTTATAAGAATTTGAAAAAAAAAAAAATTCAGGATTTCTGTGGAAAAAGTTTTGGAAAAAAATCAAATTTTAGTACCAATTTGGTCAAACTTTCACAATTATTTTTTTATGTTCGAAGTTTATAGAAAATTTTTTTATACCATTTTAAAGAGTAACGCTTAATACACCTTGTAACTAAATTTCATTCAATTCGTGCTAGTACTTTTTGCGTTATGACGTTCCGAACGAAAAATTGATTTAATACCCCTTGAACCACCCCCACTGAAAAAAATACCATGTCATTTTCAAGAACAGTTTCCAATCTATCAATTTGCCAAATTTCATTTTAATCTATTAAGTGGTTTACGAGTTATAAGAATTTGAAAAAAAAAAAAAATTCAGGATTTCTGTGGAAAAAGTTTTGGAAAAAAATCAAATTTTAGTACCAATTTGGTCAATTTTTCACGATTATTTTTTTATGTTCGAAGTTTATAGAAAATTTTTTTATACCATTTTAAAGAGTAACGCTTAATACACCTTGTAACTAAATTTCATTCAATTCGTGCTAGTACTTTTTGCGTTATGACGTTCCGAACGAAAAATTGATTTAATACCCCTTGAACCACCCCCCACTGAAAAAAATACCATGTCATTTTCAAGAACAGTTTCCAATCTATCAATTTGCCAAATTTCATTTTAATCTATTAAGTGGTTTACGAGTTATAAGAATTTGAAAAAAAAAAAAATTCAGGATTTCTGTGGAAAAAGTTTTGGAAAAAAATCAAATTTTAGTACCAATTTGGTCAAACTTTCACGATTATTTTTTTATGTTCGAAGTTTATAGAAAATTTTTTTATACCATTTTAAAGAGTAACGCTTAATACACCTTGTAACTAAATTTCATTCAATTCGTGCTAGTACTTTTTGCGTTATGACGTTCCGAACGAAAAATTGATTTAATACCCCTTGAACCACCCCCCACTGAAAAAAATACCATGTCATTTTCAAGAACAGTTTCCAATCTATCAATTTGCCAAATTTCATTTTAATCTATTAAGTGGTTTACGAGTTATAAGAATTTGAAAAAAAAAAAAAATTCAGGATTTCTGTGGAAAAAGTTTTGGAAAAAAATCAAATTTTAGTACCAATTTGGTCAAACTTTCACGATTATTTTTTTATGTTCGAAGTTTATAGAAAATTTTTTTATACCATTTTAAAGAGTAACGCTTAATACACCTTGTAACTAAATTTCATTCAATTCGTGCTAGTACTTTTTGCGTTATGACGTTCCGAACGAAAAATTGATTTAATACCCCTTGAACCACCCCCCACTGAAAAAAATACCATGTCATTTTCAAGAACAGTTTCCAATCTATCAATTTGCCAAATTTCATTTTAATCTATTAAGTGGTTTACGAGTTATAAGAATTTGAAAAAAAAAAAATTCAGGATTTCTGTGGAAAAAGTTTTGGAAAAAAATCAAATTTTAGTACCAATTTGTTCAATTTTTCACGATTATTTTTTTATGTTCGAAGTTTATAGAAAATTTTTTTATACCATTTAAAAGAGTAACGCTTAATACACCTTGTAACTAAATTTCATTCAATTCGTGCTAGTACTTTTTGCGTTATGACGTTCCGAACGAAAAATTGATTTAATACCCCTTGAACCACCCCCACTGAAAAAAATACCATGTCATTTTCAAGAACAGTTTCCAATCTATCAATTTGCCAAATTTCATTTTAATCTATTAAGTGGTTTGTAAAAATGTATCATTGTTAAATTTATATATATTAAGTGGTTTACGAGTTATAAGAATTTGAAAAAAAAAAAATTCAGGATTTCTGTGGAAAAAGTTTTGGAAAAAAATCAAATTTTAGTACCAATTTGGTCAATTTTTCACGATTAATTTTTTATGTTCGAAGTTTATAGAAAATTTTTTTATACCATTTTAAAGAGTAACGCTTAATACACCTTGTAACTAAATTTCATTCAATTTGTGCTAGTACTTTTTGCGTTATGACGTTCCGAACGAAAAATTGATTTAATACCCCTTGAACCACCCCCCACTGAAAAAAATACCATGTCATTTTCAAGAACAGTTTCCAATCTATCAATTTGCCAAATTTCATTTTAATCTATTAAGTGGTTTACGAGTTATAAGAATTTGAAAAAAAAAAAAATTCAGGATTTCTGTGGAAAAAGTTTTGGAAAAAAATCAAATTTTAGTACCAATTTGGTCAAACTTTCACGATTATTTTTTTATGTTCGAAGTTTATAGAAAATTTTTTTATACCATTTTAAAGAGTAACGCTTAATACACCTTGTAACTAAATTTCATTCAATTCGTGCTAGTACTTTTTGCGTTATGACGTTCCGAACGAAAAATTGATTTAATACCCCTTGAACCACCCCCCACTGAAAAAAATACCATGTCATTTTCAAGAACAGTTTCCAATCTATCAATTTGCCAAATTTCATTTTAATCTATTAAGTGGTTTACGAGTTATAAGAATTTGAAAAAAAAAAAAATTCAGGATTTCTGTGGAAAAAGTTTTGGAAAAAAATCAAATTTTAGTACCAATTTGGTCAATTTTTCACGATTATTTTTTTTATGTTCGAAGTTTATAGAAAATTTTTTTATACCATTTAAAAGAGTAACGCTTAATACACCTTGTAACTAAATTTCATTCAATTCGTGCTAGTACTTTTTGCGTTATGACGTTCCGAACGAAAAATTGATTTAATACCCCTTGAACCACCCCCCACTGAAAAAAATACCATGTCATTTTCAAGAACAGTTTCCAATCTATCAATTTGCCAAATTTCATTTTAATCTATTAAGTGGTTTACGAGTTATAAGAATTTGAAAAAAAAAAAAATTCAGGATTTCTGTGGAAAAAGTTTTGGAAAAAAATCAAATTTTAGTACCAATTTGGTCAAACTTTCACGATTATTTTTTTATGTTCGAAGTTTATAGAAAATTTTTTTATACCATTTTAAAGAGTAACGCTTAATACACCTTGTAACTAAATTTCATTCAATTCGTGCTAGTACTTTTTGCGTTATGACGTTCCGAACGAAAAATTGATTTAATACCCCTTGAACCACCCCCCACTGAAAAAAATACCATGTCATTTTCAAGAACAGTTTCCAATCTATCAATTTGCCAAATTTCATTTTAATCTATTAAGTGGTTTACGAGTTATAAGAATTTGAAAAAAAAAAAATTCAGGATTTCTGTGGAAAAAGTTTTGGAAAAAAATCAAATTTTAGTACCAATTTGGTCAATTTTTCACGATTATTTTTTTATGTTCGAAGTTTATAGAAAATTTTTTTATACCATTTTAAAGAGTAACGCTTAATACACCTTGTAACTAAATTTCATTCAATTCGTGCTAGTACTTTTTGCGTTATGACGTTCCGAACGAAAAATTGATTTAATACCCCTTGAACCACCCCCCACTGAAAAAAATACCATGTCATTTTCAAGAACAGTTTCCAATCTATCAATTTGCCAAATTTCATTTTAATCTATTAAGTGGTTTACGAGTTATAAGAATTTGAAAAAAAAAAAAATTCAGGATTTCTGTGGAAAAAGTTTTGGAAAAAAATCAAATTTTAGTACCAATTTGGTCAAACTTTCACGATTATTTTTTTATGTTCGAAGTTTATAGAAAATTTTTTTATACCATTTTAAAGAGTAACGCTTAATACACCTTGTAACTAAATTTCATTCAATTCGTGCTAGTACTTTTTGCGTTATGACGTTCCGAACGAAAAATTGATTTAATACCCCTTGAACCACCCCCCACTGAAAAAAATACCATGTCATTTTCAAGAACAGTTTCCAATCTATCAATTTGCCAAATTTCATTTTAATCTATTAAGTGGTTTACGAGTTATAAGAATTTGAAAAAAAAAAAAATTCAGGATTTCTGTGGAAAAAGTTTTGGAAAAAAATCAAATTTTAGTACCAATTTGGTCAAACTTTCACGATTATTTTTTTATGTTCGAAGTTTATAGAAAATTTTTTTATACCATTTTAAAGAGTAACGCTTAATACACCTTGTAACTAAATTTCATTCAATTCGTGCTAGTACTTTTTGCGTTATGACGTTCCGAACGAAAAATTGATTTAATACCCCTTGAACCACCCCCCACTGAAAAAAATACCATGTCATTTTCAAGAACAGTTTCCAATCTATCAATTTGCCAAATTTCATTTTAATCTATTAAGTGGTTTACGAGTTATAAGAATTTGAAAAAAAAAAAAATTCAGGATTTCTGTGGAAAAAGTTTTGGAAAAAAATCAAATTTTAGTACCAATTTGGTCAATTTTTCACGATTATTTTTTTATGTTCGAAGTTTATAGAAAATTTTTTTATACCATTTTAAAGAGTAACGCTTAATACACCTTGTAACTAAATTTCATTCAATTCGTGCTAGTACTTTTTGCGTTATGACGTTCCGAACGAAAAATTGATTTAATACCCCTTGAACCACCCCCCACTGAAAAAAATACCATGTCATTTTCAAGAACAGTTTCCAATCTATCAATTTGCCAAATTTCATTTTAATCTATTAAGTGGTTTACGAGTTATAAGAATTTGAAAAAAAAAAAAAATTCAGGATTTCTGTGGAAAAAGTTTTGGAAAAAAATCAAATTTTAGTACCAATTTGGTCAAACTTTCACGATTATTTTTTTATGTTCGAAGTTTATAGAAAATTTTTTTATACCATTTTAAAGAGTAACGCTTAATACACCTTGTAACTAAATTTCATTCAATTCGTGCTAGTACTTTTTGCGTTATGACGTTCCGAACGAAAAATTGATTTAATACCCCTTGAACCACCCCCCACTGAAAAAAATACCATGTCATTTTCAAGAACAGTTTCCAATCTATCAATTTGCCAAATTTCATTTTAATCTATTAAGTGGTTTACGAGTTATAAGAATTTGAAAAAAAAAAAAATTCAGGATTTCTGTGGAAAAAGTTTTGGAAAAAAATCAAATTTTAGTACCAATTTGGTCAAACTTTCACGATTATTTTTTTATGTTCGAAGTTTATAGAAAATTTTTTTATACCATTTTAAAGAGTAACGCTTAATACACCTTGTAACTAAATTTCATTCAATTCGTGCTAGTACTTTTTGCGTTATGACGTTCCGAACGAAAAATTGATTTAATACCCCTTGAACCACCCCCCACTGAAAAAAATACCATGTCATTTTCAAGAACAGTTTCCAATCTATCAATTTGCCAAATTTCATTTTAATCTATTAAGTGGTTTACGAGTTATAAGAATTTGAAAAAAAAAAAAATTCAGGATTTCTGTGGAAAAAGTTTTGGAAAAAAATCAAATTTTAGTACCAATTTGGTCAAACTTTCACGATTATTTTTTTATGTTCGAAGTTTATAGAAAATTTTTTTATACCATTTTAAAGAGTAACGCTTAATACACCTTGTAACTAAATTTCATTCAATTCGTGCTAGTACTTTTTGCGTTATGACGTTCCGAACGAAAAATTGATTTAATACCCCTTGAACCACCCCCCACTGAAAAAAATACCATGTCATTTTCAAGAACAGTTTCCAATCTATCAATTTGCCAAATTTCATTTTAATCTATTAAGTGGTTTACGAGTTATAAGAATTTGAAAAAAAAAAAATTCAGGATTTCTGTGGAAAAAGTTTTGGAAAAAAATCAAATTTTAGTACCAATTTGGTCAAACTTTCACGATTATTTTTTTATGTTCGAAGTTTATAGAAAATTTTTTTATACCATTTTAAAGAGTAACGCTTAATACACCTTGTAACTAAATTTCATTCAATTCGTGCTAGTACTTTTTGCGTTATGACGTTCCGAACGAAAAATTGATTTAATACCCCTTGAACCACCCCCACTGAAAAAAATACCATGTCATTTTCAAGAACAGTTTCCAATCTATCAATTTGCCAAATTTCATTTTAATCTATTAAGTGGTTTACGAGTTATAAGAATTTGAAAAAAAAAAAAATTCAGGATTTCTGTGGAAAAAGTTTTGGAAAAAAATCAAATTTTAGTACCAATTTGGTCAATTTTTCACGATTATTTTTTTATGTTCGAAGTTTATAGAAAATTTTTTTATACCATTTTAAAGAGTAACGCTTAATACACCTTGTAACTAAATTTCATTCAATTCGTGCTAGTACTTTTTGCGTTATGACGTTCCGAACGAAAAATTGATTTAATACCCCTTGAACCACCCCCCACTGAAAAAAATACCATGTCATTTTCAAGAACAGTTTCCAATCTATCAATTTGCCAAATTTCATTTTAATCTATTAAGTGGTTTACGAGTTATAAGAATTTGAAAAAAAAAAAATTCAGGATTTCTGTGGAAAAAGTTTTGGAAAAAAATCAAATTTTAGTACCAATTTGGTCAAACTTTCACGATTATTTTTTTATGTTCGAAGTTTATAGAAAATTTTTTTATACCATTTTAAAGAGTAACGCTTAATACACCTTGTAACTAAATTTCATTCAATTCGTGCTAGTACTTTTTGCGTTATGACGTTCCGAACGAAAAATTGATTTAATACCCCTTGAACCACCCCCCACTGAAAAAAATACCATGTCATTTTCAAGAACAGTTTCCAATCTATCAATTTGCCAAATTTCATTTTAATCTATTAAGTGGTTTACGAGTTATAAGAATTTGAAAAAAAAAAAAATTCAGGATTTCTGTGGAAAAAGTTTTGGAAAAAAATCAAATTTTAGTACCAATTTGGTCAAACTTTCACGATTATTTTTTTATGTTCGAAGTTTATAGAAAATTTTTTTATACCATTTTAAAGAGTAACGCTTAATACACCTTGTAACTAAATTTCATTCAATTCGTGCTAGTACTTTTTGCGTTATGACGTTCCGAACGAAAAATTGATTTAATACCCCTTGAACCACCCCCCACTGAAAAAAATACCATGTCATTTTCAAGAACAGTTTCCAATCTATCAATTTGCCAAATTTCATTTTAATCTATTAAGTGGTTTACGAGTTATAAGAATTTGAAAAAAAAAAAAATTCAGGATTTCTGTGGAAAAAGTTTTGGAAAAAAATCAAATTTTAGTACCAATTTGGTCAAACTTTCACGATTATTTTTTTATGTTCGAAGTTTATAGAAAATTTTTTTATACCATTTTAAAGAGTAACGCTTAATACACCTTGTAACTAAATTTCATTCAATTCGTGCTAGTACTTTTTGCGTTATGACGTTCCGAACGAAAAATTGATTTAATACCCCTTGAACCACCCCCCACTGAAAAAAATACCATGTCATTTTCAAGAACAGTTTCCAATCTATCAATTTGCCAAATTTCATTTTAATCTATTAAGTGGTTTACGAGTTATAAGAATTTGAAAAAAAAAAAAATTCAGGATTTCTGTGGAAAAAGTTTTGGAAAAAAATCAAATTTTAGTACCAATTTGGTCAAACTTTCACGATTATTTTTTTATGTTCGAAGTTTATAGAAAATTTTTTTATACCATTTTAAAGAGTAACGCTTAATACACCTTGTAACTAAATTTCATTCAATTCGTGCTAGTACTTTTTGCGTTATGACGTTCCGAACGAAAAATTGATTTAATACCCCTTGAACCACCCCCCACTGAAAAAAATACCATGTCATTTTCAAGAACAGTTTCCAATCTATCAATTTGCCAAATTTCATTTTAATCTATTAAGTGGTTTACGAGTTATAAGAATTTGAAAAAAAAAAAAATTCAGGATTTCTGTGGAAAAAGTTTTGGAAAAAAATCAAATTTTAGTACCAATTTGGTCAAACTTTCACGATTATTTTTTTATGTTCGAAGTTTATAGAAAATTTTTTTATACCATTTTAAAGAGTAACGCTTAATACACCTTGTAACTAAATTTCATTCAATTCGTGCTAGTACTTTTTGCGTTATGACGTTCCGAACGAAAAATTGATTTAATACCCCTTGAACCACCCCCCACTGAAAAAAATACCATGTCATTTTCAAGAACAGTTTCCAATCTATCAATTTGCCAAATTTCATTTTAATCTATTAAGTGGTTTACGAGTTATAAGAATTTGAAAAAAAAAAAAATTCAGGATTTCTGTGGAAAAAGTTTTGGAAAAAAAATCAAATTTTAGTACCAATTTGGTCAAACTTTCACGATTATTTTTTTATGTTCGAAGTTTATAGAAAATTTTTTTATACCATTTTAAAGAGTAACGCTTAATACACCTTGTAACTAAATTTCATTCAATTCGTGCTAGTACTTTTTGCGTTATGACGTTCCGAACGAAAAATTGATTTAATACCCCTTGAACCACCCCCCACTGAAAAAAATACCATGTCATTTTCAAGAACAGTTTCCAATCTATCAATTTGCCAAATTTCATTTTAATCTATTAAGTGGTTTACGAGTTATAAGAATTTGAAAAAAAAAAAAATTCTGGATTTCTGTGGAAAACGTTTTGGAAAAAAATCAAATTTTAGTACCAATTTGGTCAATTTTTCACGATTATTTTTTTATGTTCGAAGTTTATAGAAAATTTTTTTATACCATTTTAAAGAGTAACGCTTAATACACCTTGTAACTAAATTTCATTCAATTCGTGCTAGTACTTTTTGCGTTATGACGTTCCGAACGAAAAATTGATTTAATACCCCTTGAACCACCCCCCACTGAAAAAAATACCATGTCATTTTCAAGAACAGTTTCCAATCTATCAATTTGCCAAATTTCATTTTAATCTATTAAGTGGTTTACGAGTTATAAGAATTTGAAAAAAAAAAAAATTCTGGATTTCTGTGGAAAAAGTTTTGGAAAAAAAATCAAATTTTAGTACCAATTTGGTCAATTTTTCACGATTATTTTTTTATGTTCGAAGTTTATAGAAAATTTTTTTATACCATTTTAAAGAGTAACGCTTAATACACCTTGTAACTAAATTTCATTCAATTCGTGCTAGTACTTTTTGCGTTATGACGTTCCGAACGAAAAATTGATTTAATACCCCTTGAACCACCCCCCACTGAAAAAAATACCATGTCATTTTCAAGAACAGTTTCCAATCTATCAATTTGCCAAATTTCATTTTAATCTATTAAGTGGTTTACGAGTTATAAGAATTTGAAAAAAAAAAAAATTCAGGATTTCTGTGGAAAAAGTTTTGGAAAAAAATCAAATTTTAGTACCAATTTGGTCAATTTTTCACGATTATTTTTTTATGTTCGAAGTTTATAGAAAATTTTTTTATACCATTTTAAAGAGTAACGCTTAATACACCTTGTAACTAAATTTCATTCAATTCGTGCTAGTACTTTTTGCGTTATGACGTTCCGAACGAAAAATTGATTTAATACCCCTTGAACCACCCCCCACTGAAAAAAATACCATGTCATTTTCAAGAACAGTTTCCAATCTATCAATTTGCCAAATTTCATTTTAATCTATTAAGTGGTTTACGAGTTATAAGAATTTGAAAAAAAAAAAATTCTGGATTTCTGTGGAAAAAGTTTTGGAAAAAAATCAAATTTTAGTACCAATTTGGTCAATTTTTCACGATTATTTTTTTATGTTCGAAGTTTATAGAAAATTGAAAAATTGATTTAATACCCCTTGAACCACCCCCCACTGAAAAAAATACCATGTCATTTTCAAGAACAGTTTCCAATCTATCAATTTGCCAAATTTCATTTTAATCTATTAAGTGGTTTACGAGTTATAAGAATTTGAAAAAAAAAAAAATTCAGGATTTCTGTGGAAAAAGTTTTGGACTAAAATCAAATTTTAGTACCAATTTGGTCAAACTTTCACGATTATTTTTTTATGTTCGAAGTTTATAGAAAATTTTTTTAAACCATTTTAAAGAGTAACGCTTAATACACCTTGTAACTAAATTTCATTCAATTCGTGCTAGTACTTTTTGCGTTATGACGTTCCGAACGAAAAATTGATTTAATACCCCTTGAACCACCCCCCACTGAAAAAAATACCATGTCATTTTCAAGAACAGTTTCCAATCTATCAATTTGCCAAATTTCATTTTAATCTATTAAGTGGTTTACGAGTTATAAGAATTTGAAAAAAAAAAAAATTCAGGATTTCTGTGGAAAAAGTTTTGGAAAAAAAATCAAATTTTAGTACCAATTTGGTCAAACTTTCACGATTATTTTTTTATGTTCGAAGTTTATAGAAAATTTTTTTATACCATTTTAAAGAGTAACGCTTAATACACCTTGTAACTAAATTTCATTCAATTCGTGCTAGTACTTTTTGCGTTATGACGTTCCGAACGAAAAATTGATTTAATACCCCTTGAACCACCCCCCACTGAAAAAAATACCATGTCATTTTCAAGAACAGTTTCCAATCTATCAATTTGCCAAATTTCATTTTAATCTATTAAGTGGTTTACGAGTTATAAGAATTTGAAAAAAAAAAAATTCAGGATTTCTGTGGAAAAAGTTTTGGAAAAAAATCAAATTTTAGTACCAATTTGGTCAAACTTTCACGATTATTTTTTTATGTTCGAAGTTTATAGAAAATTTTTTTATACCATTTTAAAGAGTAACGCTTAATACACCTTGTAACTAAATTTCATTCAATTCGTGCTAGTACTTTTTGCGTTATGACGTTCCGAACGAAAAATTGATTTAATACCCCTTGAACCACCCCCACTGAAAAAAATACCATGTCATTTTCAAGAACAGTTTCCAATCTATCAATTTGCCAAATTTCATTTTAATCTATTAAGTGGTTTACGAGTTATAAGAATTTGAAAAAAAAAAAAATTCAGGATTTCTGTGGAAAAAGTTTTGGAAAAAAATCAAATTTTAGTACCAATTTGGTCAAACTTTCACGATTATTTTTTTATGTTCGAAGTTTATAGAAAATTTTTTTATACCATTTTAAAGAGTAACGCTTAATACACCTTGTAACTAAATTTCATTCAATTCGTGCTAGTACTTTTTGCGTTATGACGTTCCGAACGAAAAATTGATTTAATACCCCTTGAACCACCCCCCACTGAAAAAAATACCATGTCATTTTCAAGAACAGTTTCCAATCTATCAATTTGCCAAATTTCATTTTAATCTATTAAGTGGTTTACGAGTTATAAGAATTTGAAAAAAAAAAAAATTCAGGATTTCTGTGGAAAAAGTTTTGGAAAAAAATCAAATTTTAGTACCAATTTGGTCAAACTTTCACGATTATTTTTTTATGTTCGAAGTTTATAGAAAATTTTTTTATACCATTTTAAAGAGTAACGCTTAATACACCTTGTAACTAAATTTCATTCAATTCGTGCTAGTACTTTTTGCGTTATGACGTTCCGAACGAAAAATTGATTTAATACCCCTTGAACCACCCCCCACTGAAAAAAATACCATGTCATTTTCAAGAACAGTTTCCAATCTATCAATTTGCCAAATTTCATTTTAATATATTAAGTGGTTTACGAGTTATAAGAATTTGAAAAAAAAAAAAATTCTGGATTTCTGTGGAAAACGTTTTGGAAAAAAATCAAATTTTAGTACCAATTTGGTCAATTTTTCACGATTATTTTTTTATGTTCGAAGTTTATAGAAAATTTTTTTATACCATTTTAAAGAGTAACGCTTAATACACCTTGTAACTAAATTTCATTCAATTCGTGCTAGTACTTTTTGCGTTATGACGTTCCGAACGAAAAATTGATTTAATACCCCTTGAACCACCCCCCACTGAAAAAAATACCATGTCATTTTCAAGAACAGTTTCCAATCTATCAATTTGCCAAATTTCATTTTAATCTATTAAGTGGTTTACGAGTTATAAGAATTTGAAAAAAAAAAAAATTCTGGATTTCTGTGGAAAAAGTTTTGGAAAAAAATCAAATTTTAGTACCAATTTGGTCAATTTTTCACGATTATTTTTTTATGTTCGAAGTTTATAGAAAATTTTTTTATACCATTTTAAAGAGTAACGCTTAATACACCTTGTAACTAAATTTCATTCAATTCGTGCTAGTACTTTTTGCGTTATGACGTTCCGAACGAAAAATTGATTTAATACCCCTTGAACCACCCCCCACTGAAAAAAATACCATGTCATTTTCAAGAACAGTTTCCAATCTATCAATTTGCCAAATTTCATTTTAATCTATTAAGTGGTTTACGAGTTATAAGAATTTGAAAAAAAAAAAAAATTCAGGATTTCTGTGGAAAAAGTTTTGGAAAAAAATCAAATTTTAGTACCAATTTGGTCAATTTTTCACGATTATTTTTTTATGTTCGAAGTTTATAGAAAATTTTTTTATACCATTTTAAAGAGTAACGCTTAATACACCTTGTAACTAAATTTCATTCAATTCGTGCTAGTACTTTTTGCGTTATGACGTTCCGAACGAAAAATTGATTTAATACCCCTTGAACCACCCCCCACTGAAAAAAATACCATGTCATTTTCAAGAACAGTTTCCAATCTATCAATTTGCCAAATTTCATTTTAATCTATTAAGTGGTTTACGAGTTATAAGAATTTGAAAAAAAAAAAAAATTCAGGATTTCTGTGGAAAAAGTTTTGGAAAAAAATCAAATTTTAGTACCAATTTGGTCAAACTTTCACGATTATTTTTTTATGTTCGAAGTTTATAGAAAATTTTTTTATACCATTTTAAAGAGTAACGCTTAATACAGCTTGTAACTAAATTTCATTCAATTCGTGCTAGTACTTTTTGCGTTATGACGTTCCGAACGAAAAATTGATTTAATACCCCTTGAACCACCCCCACTGAAAAAAATACCATGTCATTTTCAAGAACAGTTTCCAATCTATCAATTTGCCAAATTTCATTTTAATCTATTAAGTGGTTTACGAGTTATAAGAATTTGAAAAAAAAAAAATTCAGGATTTCTGTGGAAAAAGTTTTGGAAAAAAATCAAATTTTAGTACCAATTTGGTCAAATTTTTACGATTATTTTTTTATGTTCGAAGTTTATAGAAAATTTTTTTATACCATTTTAAAGAGTAACGCTTAATACACCTTGTAACTAAATTTCATTCAATTCGTGCTAGTACTTTTTGCGTTATGACGTTCCGAACGAAAAATTGATTTAATACCCCTTGAACCACCCCCCACTGAAAAAAATACCATGTCATTTTCAAGAACAGTTTCCAATCTATCAATTTGCCAAATTTCATTTTAATCTATTAAGTGGTTTACGAGTTATAAGAATTTGAAAAAAAAAAAAATTCTGGATTTCTGTGGAAAAAGTTTTGGAAAAAAATCAAATTTTAGTACCAATTTGGTCAATTTTTCACGATTATTTTTTTATGTTCGAAGTTTATAGAAAATTTTTTTATACCATTTTAAAGAGTAACGCTTAATACACCTTGTAACTAAATTTCATTCAATTCGTGCTAGTACTTTTTGCGTTATGACGTTCCGAACGAAAAATTGATTTAATACCCCTTGAACCACCCCCCACTGAAAAAAATACCATGTCATTTTCAAGAACAGTTTCCAATCTATCAATTTTCCAAATTTCATTTTAATCTATTAAGTGGTTTACGAGTTATAAGAATTTGAAAAAAAAAAAAATTCTGGATTTCTGTGGAAAAAGTTTTGGAAAAAAATCAAATTTTAGTACCAATTTTGTCAATTTTTCACGATTATTTTTTTATGTTCGAAGTTTATAGAAAATTTTTTTATACCATTTTAAAGAGTAACGCTTAATACACCTTGTAACTAAATTTCATTCAATTCGTGCTAGTACTTTTTGCGTTATGACGTTCCGAACGAAAAATTGATTTAATACCCCTTGAACCACCCCCCACTGAAAAAAAATACCATGTCATTTTCAAGAACAGTTTCCAATCTATCAATTTGCCAAATTTCATTTTAATCTATTAAGTGGTTTACGAGTTATAAGAATTTGAAAAAAAAAAAAATTCAGGATTTCTGTGGAAAAAGTTTTGGAAAAAAATCAAATTTTAGTACCAATTTGGTCAAACTTTCACGATTATTTTTTTATGTTCGAAGTTTATAGAAAATTTTTTTATACCATTTTAAAGAGTAACGCTTAATACACCTTGTAACTAAATTTCATTCAATTCGTGCTAGTACTTTTTGCGTTATGACGTTCCGAACGAAAAATTGATTTAATACCCCTTGAACCACCCCCCACTGAAAAAAATACCATGTCATTTTCAAGAACAGTTTCCAATCTATCAATTTGCCAAATTTCATTTTAATCTATTAAGTGGTTTACGAGTTATAAGAATTTGAAAAAAAAAAAAATTCTGGATTTCTGTGGAAAAAGTTTTGGAAAAAAATCAAATTTTAGTACCAATTTGGTCAATTTTTCACGATTATTTTTTTATGTTCGAAGTTTATAGAAAATTTTTTTATACCATTTTAAAGAGTAACGCTTAATACACCTTGTAACTAAAATTCATTCAATTCGTGCTAGTACTTTTTGCGTTATGACGTTCCGAACGAAAAATTGATTTAATACCCCTTGAACCACCCCCCACTGAAAAAAATACCATGTCATTTTCAAGAACAGTTTCCAATCTATCAATTTGCCAAATTTCATTTTAATCTATTAAGTGGTTTACGAGTTATAAGAATTTGAAAAAAAAAAAAATTCTGGATTTCTGTGGAAAAAGTTTTGGAAAAAAATCAAATTTTAGTACCAATTTGGTCAATTTTTCACGATTATTTTTTTATGTTCGAAGTTTATAGAAAATTTTTTTATACCATTTTGAAGAGTAACGCTTAATACACCTTGTAACTAAATTTCATTCAATTCGTGCTAGTACTTTTTGCGTTATGACGTTCCGAACGAAAAATTGATTTAATACCCCTTGAACCACCCCCCACTGAAAAAAATACCATGTCATTTTCAAGAACAGTTTCCAATCTATCAATTTGCCAAATTTCATTTTAATCTATTAAGTGGTTTACGAGTTATAAGAATTTGAAAAAAAAAAAAATTCAGGATTTCTGTGGAAAAAGTTTTGGAAAAAAATCAAATTTTAGTACCAATTTGGTCAAACTTTCACGATTATTTTTTTATGTTCGAAGTTTATAGAAAATTTTTTTATACCATTTTAAAGAGTAACGCTTAATACACCTTGTAACTAAATTTCATTCAATTCGTGCTAGTACTTTTTGCGTTATGACGTTCCGAACGAAAAATTGATTTAATACCCCTTGAACCACCCCCCACTGAAAAAAATACCATGTCATTTTCAAGAACAGTTTCCAATCTATCAATTTGCCAAATTTCATTTTAATCTATTAAGTGGTTTACGAGTTATAAGAATTTGAAAAAAAAAAAAATTCAGGATTTCTGTGGAAAAAGTTTTGGAAAAAAATCAAATTTTAGTACCAATTTGGTCAATTTTTCACGATTATTTTTTTATGTTCGAAGTTTATAGAAAATTTTTTTATACCATTTTAAAGAGTAACGCTTAATACACCTTGTAACTAAATTTCATTCAATTCGTGCTAGTACTTTTTGCGTTATGACGTTCCGAACGAAAAATTGATTTAATACCCCTTGAACCACCCCCCACTGAAAAAAATACCATGTCATTTTCAAGAACAGTTTCCAATCTATCAATTTGCCAAATTTCATTTTAATCTATTAAGTGGTTTACGAGTTATAAGAATTTGAAAAAAAAAAAAATTCAGGATTTCTGTGGAAAAAGTTTTGGAAAAAAATCAAATTTTAGTACCAATTTGGTCAAACTTTCACGATTATTTTTTTATGTTCGAAGTTTATAGAAAATTTTTTTATACCATTTTAAAGAGTAACGCTTAATACACCTTGTAACTAAATTTCATTCAATTCGTGCTAGTACTTTTTGCGTTATGACGTTCCGAACGAAAAATTGATTTAATACCCCTTGAACCACCCCCACTGAAAAAAATACCATGTCATTTTCAAGAACAGTTTCCAATCTATCAATTTGCCAAATTTCATTTTAATCTATTAAGTGGTTTACGAGTTATAAGAATTTGAAAAAAAAAAAAATTCAGGATTTCTGTGGAAAAAGTTTTGGAAAAAAATCAAATTTTAGTACCAATTTGGTCAATTTTTCACGATTATTTTTTTATGTTCGAAGTTTATAGAAAATTTTTTTATACCATTTTAAAGAGTAACGCTTAATACACCTTGTAACTAAATTTCATTCAATTCGTGCTAGTACTTTTTGCGTTATGACGTTCCGAACGAAAAATTGATTTAATACCCCTTGAACCACCCCCCACTGAAAAAAATACCATGTCATTTTCAAGAACAGTTTCCAATCTATCAATTTGCCAAATTTCATTTTAATCTATTAAGTGGTTTACGAGTTATAAGAATTTGAAAAAAAAAAAAATTCAGGATTTCTGTGGAAAAAGTTTTGGAAAAAAATCAAATTTTAGTACCAATTTGGTCAAACTTTCACGATTATTTTTTTATGTTCGAAGTTTATAGAAAATTTTTTTATACCATTTTAAAGAGTAACCCTTAATACACCTTGTAACTAAATTTCATTCAATTCGTGCTAGTACTTTTTGCGTTATGACGTTCCGAACGAAAAATTGATTTAATACCCCTTGAACCACCCCCCACTGAAAAAAATACCATGTCATTTTCAAGAACAGTTTCCAATCTATCAATTTGCCAAATTTCATTTTAATCTATTAAGTGGTTTACGAGTTATAAGAATTTGAAAAAAAAAAATTCTGGATTTCTGTGGAAAAAGTTTTGGAAAAAAATCAAATTTTAGTACCAATTTGGTCAATTTTTCACGATTATTTTTTTATGTTCGAAGTTTATAGAAAATTTTTTTTATACCATTTTAAAGAGTAACGCTTAATACACCTTGTAACTAAATTTCATTCAATTCGTGCTAGTACTTTTTGCGTTATGACGTTCCGAACGAAAAATTGATTTAATACCCCTTGAACCACCCCCCACTGAAAAAAATACCATGTCATTTTCAAGAACAGTTTCCAATCTATCAATTTGCCAAATTTCATTTTAATCTATTAAGTGGTTTACGAGTTATAAGAATTTGAAAAAAAAAAAATTCAGGATTTCTGTGGAAAAAGTTTTGGAAAAAAATCAAATTTTAGTACCAATTTGGTCAATTTTTCACGATTATTTTTTTATGTTCGAAGTTTATAGAAAATTTTTTTATACCATTTTAAAGAGTAACGCTTAATACACCTTGTAACTAAATTTCATTCAATTCGTGCTAGTACTTTTTGCGTTATGACGTTCCGAACGAAAAATTGATTTAATACCCCTTGAACCACCCCCCACTGAAAAAAATACCATGTCATTTTCAAGAACAGTTTCCAATCTATCAATGTGCCAAATTTCATTTTAATCTATTAAGTGGTTTACGAGTTATAAGAATTTGAAAAAAAAAAATTCAGGATTTCTGTGGAAAAAGTTTTGGAAAAAAATCAAATTTTAGTACCAATTTGTTCAATTTTTCACGATTATTTTTTTATGTTCGAAGTTTATAGAAAATTTTTTTATACCATTTAAAAGAGTAACGCTTAATACACCTTGTAACTAAATTTCATTCAATTCGTGCTAGTACTTTTTGCGTTATGACGTTCCGAACGAAAAATTGATTTAATACCCCTTGAACCACCCCCACTGAAAAAAATACCATGTCATTTTCAAGAACAGTTTCCAATCTATCAATTTGCCAAATTTCATTTTAATCTATTAAGTGGTTTACGAGTTATAAGAATTTGAAAAAAAAAAAATTCAGGATTTCTGTGGAAAAAGTTTTGGAAAAAAATCAAATTTTAGTACCAATTTGGTCAATTTTTCACGATTATTTTTTTATGTTCGAAGTTTATAGAAAATTTTTTTATACCATTTTAAAGAGTAACGCTTAATACACCTTGTAACTAAACTTCATTCAATTCGTGCTAGTACTTTTTGCGTTATGACGTTCCGAACGAAAAATTGATTTAATACCCCTTGAACCACCCCCCACTGAAAAAAATACCATGTCATTTTCAAGAACAGTTTCCAATCTATCAATTTGCCAAATTTCATTTTAATCTATTAAGTGGTTTACGAGTTATAAGAATTTGAAAAAAAAAAAAATTCAGGATTTCTGTGGAAAAAGTTTTGGAAAAAAATCAAATTTTAGTACCAATTTGGTCAAACTTTCATGATTATTTTTTTATGTTCGAAGTTTATAGAAAATTTGTTTATACCATTTTAAAGAGTAACGCTTAATACACCTTGTAACTAAATTTCATTCAATTCGTGCTAGTACTTTTTGCGTTATGACGTTCCGAACGAAAAATTGATTTAATACCCCTTGAACCACCCCCACTGAAAAAAATACCATGTCATTTTCAAGAACAGTTTCCAATCTATCAATTTGCCAAATTTCATTTTAATCTATTAAGTGGTTTACGAGTTATAAGAATTTGAAAAAAAAAAAAATTCAGGATTTCTGTGGAAAAAGTTTTGGAAAAAAATCAAATTTTAGTACCAATTTGGTCAATTTTTCACGATTATTTTTTTATGTTCGAAGTTTATAGAAAATTTTTTTATACCATTTTAAAGAGTAACGCTTAATACACCTTGTAACTAAATTTCATTCAATTCGTGCTAGTACTTTTTGCGTTATGACGTTCCGAACGAAAAATTGATTTAATACCCCTTGAACCACCCCCCACTGAAAAAAATACCATGTCATTTTCAAGAACAGTTTCCAATCTATCAATTTGCCAAATTTCATTTTAATCTATTAAGTGGTTTACGAGTTATAAGAATTTGAAAAAAAAAAAAATTCTGGATTTCTGTGGAAAAAGTTTTGGAAAAAAATCAAATTTTAGTACCAATTTGGTCAATTTTTCACGATTATTTTTTTATGTTCGAAGTTTATAGAAAATTTTTTTATACCATTTTAAAGAGTAACGCTTAATACACCTTGTAACTAAATTTCATTCAATTCGTGCTAGTACTTTTTGCGTTATGACGTTCCGAACGAAAAATTGATTTAATACCCCTTGAACCACCCCCCACTGAAAAAAATACCATGTCATTTTCAAGAACAGTTTCCAATCTATCAATTTGCCAAATTTCATTTTAATCTATTAAGTGGTTTACGAGTTATAAGAATTTGAAAAAAAAAAAATTCTGGATTTCTGTGGAAAAAGTTTTGGAAAAAAATCAAATTTTAGTACCAATTTGGTCAATTTTTCACGATTATTTTTTTATGTTCGAAGTTTATAGAAAATTTTTTTATACCATTTTAAAGAGTAACGCTTAATACACCTTGTAACTAAATTTCATTCAATTCGTGCTAGTACTTTTTGCGTTATGACGTTCCGAACGAAAAATTGATTTAATACCCCTTGAACCACCCCCCACTGAAAAAAATACCATGTCATTTTCAAGAACAGTTTCCAATCTATCAATTTGCCAAATTTCATTTTAATCTATTAAGTGGTTTACGAGTTATAAGAATTTGAAAAAAAAAAAAATTCAGGATTTCTGTGGAAAAAGTTTTGGAAAAAAATCAAATTTTAGTACCAATTTGGTCAAACTTTCACGATTATTTTTTTATGTTCGAAGTTTATAGAAAATTTTTTTATACCATTTTAAAGAGTAACGCTTAATACACCTTGTAACTAAATTTCATTCAATTCGTGCTAGTACTTTTTGCGTTATGACGTTCCGAACGAAAAATTGATTTAATACCCCTTGAACCACCCCCACTGAAAAAAATACCATGTCATTTTCAAGAACAGTTTCCAATCTATCAATTTGCCAAATTTCATTTTAATCTATTAAGTGGTTTACGAGTTATAAGAATTTGAAAAAAAAAAAAATTCAGGATTTCTGTGGAAAAAGTTTTGGAAAAAAATCAAATTTTAGTACCAATTTGGTCAATTTTTCACGATTATTTTTTTATGTTCGAAGTTTATAGAAAATTTTTTTATACCATTTTAAAGAGTAACGCTTAATACACCTTGTAACTAAATTTCATTCAATTCGTGCTAGTACTTTTTGCGTTATGACGTTCCGAACGAAAAATTGATTTAATACCCCTTAAACCACCCCCCACTGAAAAAAATACCATGTTATTTTCAAGAACAGTTTCCAATCTATCAATTTGCCAAATTTCATTTTAATCTATTAAGTGGTTTACGAGTTATTAGAATTTGAAAAAAAAAAAAATTCTGGATTTCTGTGGAAAAAGTTTTGAAAAAAAATCAAATTTTAGTACCAATTTGGTCAATTTTTCACGATTATTTTTTTATGTTCGAAGTTTATAGAAAATTTTTTTATACCATTTTAAAGAGTAACGCTTAATACACCTTGTAACTAAATTTCATTCAATTCGTGCTAGTACTTTTTGCGTTATGACGTTCCGAACGAAAAATTGATTTAATACCCCTTGAACCACCCCCCACTGAAAAAAATACCATGTCATTTTCAAGAACAGTTTCCAATCTATCAATTTGCCAAATTTCATTTTAATCTATTAAGTGGTTTACGAGTTATAAGAATTTGAAAAAAAAAAAAAATTCTGGATTTCTGTGGAAAAAGTTTTGGAAAAAAATCAAATTTTAGTACCAATTTGGTCAATTTTTCACGATTATTTTTTTATGTTCGAAGTTTATAGAAAATTTTTTTATACCATTTTAAAGAGTAACGCTTAATACACCTTGTAACTAAATTTCATTCAATTCGTGCTAGTACTTTTTGCGTTATGACGTTCCGAACGAAAAATTGATTTAATACCCCTTGAACCACCCCCCACTGAAAAAAATACCATGTCATTTTCAAGAACAGTTTCCAATCTATCAATTTGCCAAATTTCATTTTAATCTATTAAGTGGTTTACGAGTTATAAGAATTTGAAAAAAAAAAAATTCAGGATTTCTGTGGAAAAAGTTTTGGAAAAAAATCAAATTTTAGTACCAATTTGGTCAAACTTTCACGATTATTTTTTTATGTTCGAAGTTTATAGAAAATTTTTTTATACCATTTTAAAGAGTAACGCTTAATACACCTTGTAACTAAATTTCATTCAATTCGTGCTAGTACTTTTTGCGTTATGACGTTCCGAACGAAAAATTGATTTAATACCCCTTGAACCACCCCCCACTGAAAAAAATACCATGTCATTTTCAAGAACAGTTTCCAATCTATCAATTTGCCAAATTTCATTTTAATCTATTAAGTGGTTTACGAGTTATAAGAATTTGAAAAAAAAAAAAATTCTGGATTTCTGTGGAAAAAGTTTTGGAAAAAAATCAAATTTTAGTACCAATTTGGTCAATTTTTCACGATTATTTTTTTATGTTCGAAGTTTATAGAAAATTTTTTTATACCATTTTAAAGAGTAACGCTTAATACACCTTGTAACTAAATTTCATTCAATTCGTGCTAGTACTTTTTGCGTTATGACGTTCCGAACGAAAAATTGATTTAATACCCCTTGAACCACCCCCCACTGAAAAAAATACCATGTCATTTTCAAGAACAGTTTCCAATCTATCAATTTGCCAAATTTCATTTTAATCTATTAAGTGGTTTACGAGTTATAAGAATTTGAAAAAAAAAAAAATTCTGGATTTCTGTGGAAAAAGTTTTGGAAAAAAATCAAATTTTAGTACCAATTTGGTCAATTTTTCACGATTATTTTTTTATGTTCGAAGTTTATAGAAAATTTTTTTATACCATTTTAAAGAGTAACGCTTAATACACCTTGTAACTAAATTTCATTCAATTCGTGCTAGTACTTTTTGCGTTATGACGTTCCGAACGAAAAATTGATTTAATACCCCTTGAACCACCCCCCACTGAAAAAAATACCATGTCATTTTCAAGAACAGTTTCCAATCTATCAATTTGCCAAATTTCATTTTAATCTATTAAGTGGTTTACGAGTTATAAGAATTTGAAAAAAAAAAAAATTCTGGATTTCTGTGGAAAAAGTTTTGGAAAAAAATCAAATTTTAGTACCAATTTGGTCAATTTTTCACGATTATTTTTTTATGTTCGAAGTTTATAGAAAATTTTTTTATACCATTTTAAAGAGTAACGCTTAATACACCTTGTAACTAAATTTCATTCAATTCGTGCTAGTACTTTTTGCGTTATGACGTTCCGAACGAAAAATTGATTTAATACCCCTTGAACCACCCCCCACTGAAAAAAATACCATGTCATTTTCAAGAACAGTTTCCAATCTATCAATTTGCCAAATTTCATTTTAATCTATTAAGTGGTTTACGAGTTATAAGAATTTGAAAAAAAAAAAAATTCTGGATTTCTGTGGAAAAAGTTTTGGAAAAAAATCAAATTTTAGTACCAATTTGGTCAATTTTTCACGATTATTTTTTTATGTTCGAAGTTTATAGAAAATTTTTTTATACCATTTTAAAGAGTAACGCTTAATACACCTTGTAACTAAATTTCATTCAATTCGTGCTAGTACTTTTTGCGTTATGACGTTCCGAACGAAAAATTGATTTAATACCCCTTGAACCACCCCCCACTGAAAAAAATACCATGTCATTTTCAAGAACAGTTTCCAATCTATCAATTTGCCAAATTTCATTTTAATCTATTAAGTGGTTTACGAGTTATAAGAATTTGAAAAAAAAAAAAATTCTGGATTTCTGTGGAAAAAGTTTTGGAAAAAAATCAAATTTTAGTACCAATTTGGTCAATTTTTCACGATTATTTTTTTATGTTCGAAGTTTATAGAAAATTTTTTTATACCATTTTAAAGAGTAACGCTTAATACACCTTGTAACTAAATTTCATTCAATTCGTGCTAGTACTTTTTGCGTTATGACGTTCCGAACGAAAAATTGATTTAATACCCCTTGAACCACCCCCCACTGAAAAAAATACCATGTCATTTTCAAGAACAGTTTCCAATCTATCAATTTGCCAAATTTCATTTTAATCTATTAAGTGGTTTACGAGTTATAAGAATTTGAAAAAAAAAAAAATTCAGGATTTCTGTGGAAAAAGTTTTGGAAAAAAATCAAATTTTAGTACCAATTTGGTCAAACTTTCACGATTATTTTTTTATGTTCGAAGTTTATAGAAAATTTTTTTATACCATTTTAAAGAGTAACGCTTAATACACCTTGTAACTAAATTTCATTCAATTCGTGCTAGTACTTTTTGCGTTATGACGTTCCGAACGAAAAATTGATTTAATACCCCTTGAACCACCCCCCACTGAAAAAAATACCATGTCATTTTCAAGAACAGTTTCCAATCTATCAATTTGCCAAATTTCATTTTAATCTATTAAGTGGTTTACGAGTTATAAGAATTTGAAAAAAAAAAAATTCAGGATTTCTGTGGAAAAAGTTTTGGAAAAAAATCAAATTTTAGTACCAATTTGGTCAAACTTTCACGATTATTTTTTTATGTTCGAAGTTTATAGAAAATTTTTTTATACCATTTTAAAGAGTAACGCTTAATACACCTTGTAACTAAATTTCATTCAATTCGTGCTAGTACTTTTTGCGTTATGACGTTCCGAACGAAAAATTGATTTAATACCCCTTGAACCACCCCCCACTGAAAAAAATACCATGTCATTTTCAAGAACAGTTTCCAATCTATCAATTTGCCAAATTTCATTTTAATCTATTAAGTGGTTTACGAGTTATAAGAATTTGAAAAAAAAAAAAATTCTGGATTTCTGTGGAAAAAGTTTTGGAAAAAAATCAAATTTTAGTACCAATTTGGTCAATTTTTCACGATTATTTTTTTATGTTCGAAGTTTATAGAAAATTTTTTTATACCATTTTAAAGAGTAACGCTTAATACACCTTGTAACTAAATTTCATTCAATTCGTGCTAGTACTTTTTGCGTTATGACGTTCCGAACGAAAAATTGATTTAATACCCCTTGAACCACCCCCCACTGAAAAAAATACCATGTCATTTTCAAGAACAGTTTCCAATCTATCAATTTGCCAAATTTCATTTTAATCTATTAAGTGGTTTACGAGTTATAAGAATTTGAAAAAAAAAAAAATTCTGGATTTCTGTGGAAAAAGTTTTGGAAAAAAATCAAATTTTAGTACCAATTTGGTCAATTTTTCACGATTATTTTTTTATGTTCGAAGTTTATAGAAAATTTTTTTATACCATTTTAAAGAGTAACGCTTAATACACCTTGTAACTAAATTTCATTCAATTCGTGCTAGTACTTTTTGCGTTATGACGTTCCGAACGAAAAATTGATTTAATACCCCTTGAACCACCCCCCACTGAAAAAAATACCATGTCATTTTCAAGAACAGTTTCCAATCTATCAATTTGCCAAATTTCATTTTAATCTATTAAGTGGTTTACGAGTTATAAGAATTTGAAAAAAAAAAAAATTCAGGATTTCTGTGGAAAAAGTTTTGGAAAAAAATCAAATTTTAGTACCAATTTGGTCAAACTTTCACGATTATTTTTTTATGTTCGAAGTTTATAGAAAATTTTTTTATACCATTTTAAAGAGTAACGCTTAATACACCTTGTAACTAAATTTCATTCAATTCGTGCTAGTACTTTTTGCGTTATGACGTTCCGAACGAAAAATTGATTTAATACCCCTTGAACCACCCCCCACTGAAAAAAATACCATGTCATTTTCAAGAACAGTTTCCAATCTATCAATTTGCCAAATTTCATTTTAATCTATTAAGTGGTTTACGAGTTATAAGAATTTGAAAAAAAAAAAAAAATTCAGGATTTCTGTGGAAAAAGTTTTGGAAAAAAATCAAATTTTAGTACCAATTTGGTCAATTTTTCACGATTATTTTTTTATGTTCGAAGTTTATAGAAAATTTTTTTATACCATTTTAAAGAGTAACGCTTAATACACCTTGTAACTAAATTTCATTCAATTCGTGCTAGTACTTTTTGCGTTATGACGTTCCGAACGAAAAATTGATTTAATACCCCTTGAACCACCCCCCACTGAAAAAAATACCATGTCATTTTCAAGAACAGTTTCCAATCTATCAATTTGCCAAATTTCATTTTAATCTATTAAGTGGTTTACGAGTTATAAGAATTTGAAAAAAAAAAAAAATTCTGGATTTCTGTGGAAAAAGTTTTGGAAAAAAATCAAATTTTAGTACCAATTTGGTCAATTTTTCACGATTATTTTTTTATGTTCGAAGTTTATAGAAAATTTTTTTATACCATTTTAAAGAGTAACGCTTAATACACCTTGTAACTAAATTTCATTCAATTCGTGCTAGTACTTTTTGCGTTATGACGTTCCGAACGAAAAATTGATTTAATACCCCTTGAACCACCCCCCACTGAAAAAAATACCATGTCATTTTCAAGAACAGTTTCCAATCTATCAATTTGCCAAATTTCATTTTAATCTATTAAGTGGTTTACGAGTTATAAGAATTTGAAAAAAAAAAAAATTCTGGATTTCTGTGGAAAAAGTTTTGGAAAAAAATCAAATTTTAGTACCAATTTGGTCAATTTTTCACGATTATTTTTTTATGTTCGAAGTTTATAGAAAATTTTTTTATACCATTTTAAAGAGTAACGCTTAATACACCTTGTAACTAAATTTCATTCAATTCGTGCTAGTACTTTTTGCGTTATGACGTTCCGAACGAAAAATTGATTTAATACCCCTTGAACCACCCCCCACTGAAAAAAATACCATGTCATTTTCAAGAACAGTTTCCAATCTATCAATTTGCCAAATTTCATTTTAATCTATTAAGTGGTTTACGAGTTATAAGAATTTGAAAAAAAAAAAATTCTGGATTTCTGTGGAAAAAGTTTTGGAAAAAAATCAAATTTTAGTACCAATTTGGTCAAACTTTCACGATTATTTTTTTATGTTCGAAGTTTATAGAAAATTTTTTTATACCATTTTAAAGAGTAACGCTTAATACACCTTGTAACTAAATTTCATTCAATTCGTGCTAGTACTTTTTGCGTTATGACGTTCCGAACGAAAAATTGATTTAATACCCCTTGAACCACCCCCCACTGAAAAAAATACCATGTCATTTTCAAGAACAGTTTCCAATCTATCAATTTGCCAAATTTCATTTTAATCTATTAAGTGGTTTACGAGTTATAAGAATTTGAAAAAAAAAAAATTCTGGATTTCTGTGGAAAAAGTTTTGGAAAAAAATCAAATTTTAGTACCAATTTGGTCAATTTTTCACGATTATTTTTTTATGTTCGAAGTTTATAGAAAATTTTTTTATACCATTTTAAAGAGTAACGCTTAATACACCTTGTAACTAAATTTCATTCAATTCGTGCTAGTACTTTTTGCGTTATGACGTTCCGAACGAAAAATTGATTTAATACCCCTTGAACCACCCCCCACTGAAAAAAATACCATGTCATTTTCAAGAACAGTTTCCAATCTATCAATTTGCCAAATTTCATTTTAATCTATTAAGTGGTTTACGAGTTATAAGAATTTGAAAAAAAAAAAAATTCTGGATTTCTGTGGAAAAAGTTTTGGAAAAAAAATCAAATTTTAGTACCAATTTGGTCAATTTTTCACGATTATTTTTTTATGTTCGAAGTTTATAGAAAATTTTTTTATACCATTTTAAAGAGTAACGCTTAATACACCTTGTAACTAAATTTCATTCAATTCGTGCTAGTACTTTTTGCGTTATGACGTTCCGAACGAAAAATTGATTTAATACCCCTTGAACCACCCCCCACTGAAAAAAATACCATGTCATTTTCAAGAACAGTTTCCAATCTATCAATTTGCCAAATTTCATTTTAATCTATTAAGTGGTTTACGAGTTATAAGAATTTGAAAAAAAAAAAAATTCAGGATTTCTGTGGAAAAAGTTTTGGAAAAAAATCAAATTTTAGTACCAATTTGGTCAATTTTTCACGATTATTTTTTTATGTTCGAAGTTTATAGAAAATTTTTTTATACCATTTTAAAGAGTAACGCTTAATACACCTTGTAACTAAATTTCATTCAATTCGTGCTAGTACTTTTTGCGTTATGACGTTCCGAACGAAAAATTGATTTAATACCCCTTGAACCACCCCCCACTGAAAAAAATACCATGTCATTTTCAAGAACAGTTTCCAATCTATCAATTTGCCAAATTTCATTTTAATCTATTAAGTGGTTTACGAGTTATAAGAATTTGAAAAAAAAAAAAAATTCTGGATTTCTGTGGAAAAAGTTTTGGAAAAAAATCAAATTTTAGTACCAATTTGGTCAATTTTTCACGATTATTTTTTTATGTTCGAAGTTTATAGAAAATTTTTTTATACCATTTTAAAGAGTAACGCTTAATACACCTTGTAACTAAATTTCATTCAATTCGTGCTAGTACTTTTTGCGTTATGACGTTCCGAACGAAAAATTGATTTAATACCCCTTGAACCACCCCCCCACTGAAAAAAATACCATGTCATTTTCAAGAACAGTTTCCAATCTATCAATTTGCCAAATTTCATTTTAATCTATTAAGTGGTTTACGAGTTATAAGAATTTGAAAAAAAAAAAAAATTCTGGATTTCTGTGGAAAAAGTTTTGGAAAAAAATCAAATTTTAGTACCAATTTGGTCAATTTTTCACGATTATTTTTTTATGTTCGAAGTTTATAGAAAATTTTTTTATACCATTTTAAAGAGTAACGCTTAATACACCTTGTAACTAAATTTCATTCAATTCGTGCTAGTACTTTTTTGCGTTATGACGTTCCGAACGAAAAATTGATTTAATACCCCTGAACCACCCCCCACTGAAAAAAATACCATGTCATTTTCAAGAACAGTTTCCAATCTATCAATTTGCCAAATTTCATTTTTAATATATTAAGTGGTTTACGAGTTATAAGAATTTGAAAAAAAAAAAAATTCAGGATTTCTGTGGAAAAAGTTTTGGAAAAAAATCAAATTTTAGTACCAATTTGGTCAAACTTTCACGATTATTTTTTTATGTTCGAAGTTTATAGAAAATTTTTTTATACCATTTTAAAGAGTAACGCTTAATACACCTTGTAACTAAATTTCATTCAATTCGTGCTAGTACTTTTTGCGTTATGACGTTCCGAACGAAAAATTGATTTAATACCCCTTGAACCACCCCCCACTGAAAAAAATACCATGTCATTTTCAAGAACAGTTTCCAATCTATCAATTTGCCAAATTTCATTTTAATCTATTAAGTGGTTTACGAGTTATAAGAATTTGAAAAAAAAAAAAATTCTGGATTTCTGTGGAAAAAGTTTTGGAAAAAAATCAAATTTTAGTACCAATTTGGTCAATTTTTCACGATTATTTTTTTATGTTCGAAGTTTATAGAAAATTTTTTTATACCATTTTAAAGAGTAACGCTTAATACACCTTGTAACTAAATTTCATTCAATTCGTGCTAGTACTTTTTGCGTTATGACGTTCCGAACGAAAAATTGATTTAATACCCCTTGAACCACCCCCCACTGAAAAAAATACCATGTCATTTCAAGAACAGTTTCCAATCTATCAATTTGCCAAATTTCATTTTAATCTATTAAGTGGTTTACGAGTTATAAGAATTTGAAAAAAAAAAAAATTCAGGATTTCTGTGGAAAAAGTTTTGGAAAAAAATCAAATTTTAGTACCAATTTGGTCAATTTTTCACGATTATTTTTTTATGTTCGAAGTTTATAGAAAATTTTTTTTATACCATTTTAAAGAGTAACGCTTAATACACCTTGTAACTAAATTTCATTCAATTCGTGCTAGTACTTTTTGCGTTATGACGTTCCGAACGAAAAATTGATTTAATACCCCTTGAACCACCCCCCACTGAAAAAAATACCATGTCATTTTCAAGAACAGTTTCCAATCTATCAATTTGCCAAATTTCATTTTAATCTATTAAGTGGTTTACGAGTTATAAGAATTTGAAAAAAAAAAAAATTCTGGATTTCTGTGGAAAAAGTTTTGGAAAAAAATCAAATTTTAGTACCAATTTGGTCAATTTTTCACGATTATTTTTTTATGTTCGAAGTTTATAGAAAATTTTTTTATACCATTTTAAAGAGTAACGCTTAATACACCTTGTAACTAAATTTCATTCAATTCGTGCTAGTACTTTTTGCGTTATGACGTTCCGAACGAAAAATTGATTTAATACCCCTTGAACCACCCCCCACTGAAAAAAATACCATGTCATTTTCAAGAACAGTTTCCAATCTATCAATTTGCCAAATTTCATTTTAATCTATTAAGTGGTTTACGAGTTATAAGAATTTGAAAAAAAAAAATTCAGGATTTCTGTGGAAAAAGTTTTGGAAAAAAATCAAATTTTAGTACCAATTTGGTCAAACTTTCACGATTATTTTTTTATGTTCGAAGTTTATAGAAAATTTTTTTATACCATTTTAAAGAGTAACGCTTAATACACCTTGTAACTAAATTTCATTCAATTCGTGCTAGTACTTTTTGCGTTATGACGTTCCGAACGAAAAATTGATTTAATACCCCTTGAACCACCCCCCACTGAAAAAAATACCATGTCATTTTCAAGAACAGTTTCCAATCTATCAATTTGCCAAATTTCATTTTAATCTATTAAGTGGTTTACGAGTTATAAGAATTTGAAAAAAAAAAAAATTCAGGATTTCTGTGGAAAAAGTTTTGGAAAAAAATCAAATTTTAGTACCAATTTGGTCAAACTTTCACGATTATTTTTTTATGTTCGAAGTTTATAGAAAATTTTTTTATACCATTTTAAAGAGTAACGCTTAATACACCTTGTAACTAAATTTCATTCAATTCGTGCTAGTACTTTTTGCGTTATGACGTTCCGAACGAAAAATTGATTTAATACCCCTTGAACCACCCCCCACTGAAAAAAATACCATGTCATTTTCAAGAACAGTTTCCAATCTATCAATTTGCCAAATTTCATTTTAATCTATTAAGTGGTTTACGAGTTATAAGAATTTGAAAAAAAAAAAAATTCAGGATTTCTGTGGAAAAAGTTTTGGAAAAAAATCAAATTTTAGTACCAATTTGGTCAATTTTTCACGATTATTTTTTTATGTTCGAAGTTTATAGAAAATTTTTTTATACCATTTTAAAGAGTAACGCTTAATACACCTTGTAACTAAATTTCATTCAATTCGTGCTAGTACTTTTTGCGTTATGACGTTCCGAACGAAAAATTGATTTAATACCCCTTGAACCACCCCCCACTGAAAAAAATACCATGTCATTTTCAAGAACAGTTTCCAATCTATCAATTTGCCAAATTTCATTTTAATCTATTAAGTGGTTTACGAGTTATAAGAATTTGAAAAAAAAAAAAATTCTGGATTTCTGTGGAAAAAGTTTTGGAAAAAAATCAAATTTTAGTACCAATTTGGACAATTTTTCACGATTATTTTTTTATGTTCGAAGTTTATAGAAAATTTTTTTATACCATTTTAAAGAGTAACGCTTAATACACCTTGTAACTAAATTTCATTCAATTCGTGCTAGTACTTTTTGCGTTATGACGTTCCGAACGAAAAATTGATTTAATACCCCTTGAACCACCCCCCACTGAAAAAAATACCATGTCATTTTCAAGAACAGTTTCCAATCTATCAATTTGCCAAATTTCATTTTAATCTATTAAGTGGTTTACGAGTTATAAGAATTTGAAAAAAAAAAAAATTCAGGATTTCTGTGGAAAAAGTTTTGGAAAAAAATCAAATTTTAGTACCAATTTGGTCAAACTTTCACGATTATTTTTTTATGTTCGAAGTTTATAGAAAATTTTTTTATACCATTTTAAAGAGTAACGCTTAATACACCTTGTAACTAAATTTCATTCAATTCGTGCTAGTACTTTTTGCGTTATGACGTTCCGAACGAAAAATTGATTTAATACCCCTTGAACCACCCCCCACTGAAAAAAATACCATGTCATTTTCAAGAACAGTTTCCAATCTATCAATTTGCCAAATTTCATTTTAATCTATTAAGTGGTTTACGAGTTATAAGAATTTGAAAAAAAAAAAATTCAGGATTTCTGTGGAAAAAGTTTTGGAAAAAAATCAAATTTTAGTACCAATTTGGTCAATTTTTCACGATTATTTTTTTATGTTCGAAGTTTATAGAAAATTTTTTTATACCATTTTAAAGAGTAACGCTTAATACACCTTGTAACTAAATTTCATTCAATTCGTGCTAGTACTTTTTGCGTTATGACGTTCCGAACGAAAAATTGATTTAATACCCCTTGAACCACCCCCCACTGAAAAAAATACCATGTCATTTTCAAGAACAGTTTCCAATCTATCAATTTGCCAAATTTCATTTTAATCTATTAAGTGGTTTACGAGTTATAAGAATTTGAAAAAAAAAAAAAAATTCAGGATTTCTGTGGAAAAAGTTTTGGAAAAAAATCAAATTTTAGTACCAATTTGGTCAAACTTTCACGATTATTTTTTTATGTTCGAAGTTTATAGAAAATTTTTTTATACCATTTTAAAGAGTAACGCTTAATACACCTTGTAACTAAATTTCATTCAATTCGTGCTAGTACTTTTTGCGTTATGACGTTCCGAACGAAAAATTGATTTAATACCCCTTGAACCACCCCCCACTGAAAAAAATACCATGTCATTTTCAAGAACAGTTTCCAATCTATCAATTTGCAAATTTCATTTTAATCTATTAAGTGGTTTACGAGTTATAAGAATTTGAAAAAAAAAAAATTCAGGATTTCTGTGGAAAAAGTTTTGGAAAAAAATCAAATTTTAGTACCAATTTGGTCAAACTTTCACGATTATTTTTTTATGTTCGAAGTTTATAGAAAATTTTTTTATACCATTTTAAAGAGTAACGCTTAATACACCTTGTAACTAAATTTCATTCAATTCGTGCTAGTACTTTTTGCGTTATGACGTTCCGAACGAAAAATTGATTTAATACCCCTTGAACCACCCCCCACTGAAAAAAATACCATGTCATTTTCAAGAACAGTTTCCAATCTATCAATTTGCCAAATTTCATTTTAATCTATTAAGTGGTTTACGAGTTATAAGAATTTGAAAAAAAAAAAAATTCAGGATTTCTGTGGAAAAAGTTTTGGAAAAAAATCAAATTTTAGTACCAATTTGGTCAATTTTTCACGATTATTTTTTTATGTTCGAAGTTTATAGAAAATTTTTTTATACCATTTTAAAGAGTAACGCTTAATACACCTTGTAACTAAATTTCATTCAATTCGTGCTAGTACTTTTTGCGTTATGACGTTCCGAACGAAAAATTGATTTAATACCCCTTGAACCACCCCCCACTGAAAAAAATACCATGTCATTTTCAAGAACAGTTTCCAATCTATCAATTTGCCAAATTTCATTTTAATCTATTAAGTGGTTTACGAGTTATAAGAATTTGAAAAAAAAAAAAATTCAGGATTTCTGTGGAAAAAGTTTTGGAAAAAAATCAAATTTTAGTACCAATTTGGTCAAACTTTCACGATTATTTTTTTATGTTCGAAGTTTATAGAAAAATTTTTTATACCATTTTAAAGAGTAACGCTTAATACACCTTGTAACTAAATTTCATTCAATTCGTGCTAGTACTTTTTGCGTTATGACGTTCCGAACGAAAAATTGATTTAATACCCCTTGAACCACCCCCCACTGAAAAAAATACCATGTCATTTTCAAGAACAGTTTCCAATCTATCAATTTGCCAAATTTCATTTTAATCTATTAAGTGGTTTACGAGTTATAAGAATTTGAAAAAAAAAAAATTCAGGATTTCTGTGGAAAAAGTTTTGGAAAAAAATCAAATTTTAGTACCAATTTGGTCAATTTTTCACGATTATTTTTTTATGTTCGAAGTTTATAGAAAATTTTTTTATACCATTTTAAAGAGTAACGCTTAATACACCTTGTAACTAAATTTCATTCAATTCGTGCTAGTACTTTTTGCGTTATGACGTTCCGAACGAAAAATTGATTTAATACCCCTTGAACCACCCCCCACTGAAAAAAAATACCATGTCATTTTCAAGAACAGTTTCCAATCTATCAATTTGCCAAATTTCATTTTAATCTATTAAGTGGTTTACGAGTTATAAGAATTTGAAAAAAAAAAAATTCAGGATTTCTGTGGAAAAAGTTTTGGAAAAAAATCAAATTTTAGTACCAATTTGGTCAATTTTTCACGATTATTTTTTTATGTTCGAAGTTTATAGAAAATTTTTTTATACCATTTTAAAGAGTAACGCTTAATACACCTTGTAACTAAATTTCATTCAATTCGTGCTAGTACTTTTTGCGTTATGACGTTCCGAACGAAAAATTGATTTAATACCCCTTGAACCACCCCCCACTGAAAAAAAATACCATGTCATTTTCAAGAACAGTTTCCAATCTATCAATTTGCCAAATTTCATTTTAATCTATTAAGTGGTTTACGAGTTATAAGAATTTGAAAAAAAAAAAAATTCAGGATTTCTGTGGAAAAAGTTTTGGAAAAAAATCAAATTTTAGTACCAATTTGGTCAAACTTTCACGATTATTTTTTTATGTTCGAAGTTTATAGAAAATTTTTTTATACCATTTTAAAGAGTAACGCTTAATACACCTTGTAACTAAATTTCATTCAATTCGTGCTAGTACTTTTTGCGTTATGACGTTCCGAACGAAAAATTGATTTAATACCCCTTGAACCACCCCCCACTGAAAAAAATACCATGTCATTTTCAAGAACAGTTTCCAATCTATCAATTTGCCAAATTTCATTTTAATCTATTAAGTGGTTTACGAGTTATAAGAATTTGAAAAAAAAAAAAATTCTGGATTTCTGTGGAAAAAGTTTTGGAAAAAAATCAAATTTTAGTACCAATTTGGTCAATTTTTCACGATTATTTTTTTATGTTCGAAGTTTATAGAAAATTTTTTTATACCATTTTAAAGAGTAACGCTTAATACACCTTGTAACTAAATTTCATTCAATTCGTGCTAGTACTTTTTGCGTTATGACGTTCCGAACGAAAAATTGATTTAATACCCCTTGAACCACCCCCCACTGAAAAAAATACCATGTCATTTTCAAGAACAGTTTCCAATCTATCAATTTGCCAAATTTCATTTTAATCTATTAAGTGGTTTACGAGTTATAAGAATTTGAAAAAAAAAAAATTCAGGATTTCTGTGGAAAAAGTTTTGGAAAAAAATCAAATTTTAGTACCAATTTGGTCAATTTTTCACGATTATTTTTTTATGTTCGAAGTTTATAGAAAATTTTTTTATACCATTTTAAAGAGTAACGCTTAATACACCTTGTAACTAAATTTCATTCAATTCGTGCTAGTACTTTTTGCGTTATGACGTTCCGAACGAAAAATTGATTTAATACCCCTTGAACCACCCCCCACTGAAAAAAATACCATGTCATTTTCAAGAACAGTTTCCAATCTATCAATTTGCCAAATTTCATTTTAATCTATTAAGTGGTTTACGAGTTATAAGAATTTGAAAAAAAAAAAAAATTCAGGATTTCTGTGGAAAAAGTTTTGGAAAAAAATCAAATTTTAGTACCAATTTGGTCAATTTTTCACGATTATTTTTTTATGTTCGAAGTTTATAGAAAATTTTTTTATACCATTTTAAAGAGTAACGCTTAATACACCTTGTAACTAAATTTCATTCAATTCGTGCTAGTACTTTTTGCGTTATGACGTTCCGAACGAAAAATTGATTTAATACCCCTTGAACCACCCCCCACTGAAAAAAATACCATGTCATTTTCAAGAACAGTTTCCAATCTATCAATTTGCCAAATTTCATTTTAATCTATTAAGTGGTTTACGAGTTATAAGAATTTGAAAAAAAAAAAAATTCAGGATTTCTGTGGAAAAAGTTTTGGAAAAAAATCAAATTTTAGTACCAATTTGGTCAATTTTTCACGATTATTTTTTTATGTTCGAAGTTTATAGAAAATTTTTTTATACCATTTTAAAGAGTAACGCTTAATACACCTTGTAACTAAATTTCATTCAATTCGTGCTAGTACTTTTTGCGTTATGACGTTCCGAACGAAAAATTGATTTAATACCCCTTGAACCACCCCCCACTGAAAAAAATACCATGTCATTTTCAAGAACAGTTTCCAATCTATCAATTTGCCAAATTTCATTTTAATCTATTAAGTGGTTTACGAGTTATAAGAATTTGAAAAAAAAAAAAATTCAGGATTTCTGTGGAAAAAGTTTTGGAAAAAAAATCAAATTTTAGTACCAATTTGGTCAATTTTTCACGATTATTTTTTTATGTTCGAAGTTTATAGAAAATTTTTTTATACCATTTTAAAGAGTAACGCTTAATACACCTTGTAACTAAATTTCATTCAATTCGTGCTAGTACTTTTTGCGTTATGACGTTCCGAACGAAAAATTGATTTAATACCCCTTGAACCACCCCCCACTGAAAAAAATACCATGTCATTTTCAAGAACAGTTTCCAATCTATCAATTTGCCAAATTTCATTTTAATCTATTAAGTGGTTTACGAGTTATAAGAATTTGAAAAAAAAAAAAATTCAGGATTTCTGTGGAAAAAGTTTTGGAAAAAAATCAAATTTTAGTACCAATTTGGTCAATTTTTCACGATTATTTTTTTATGTTCGAAGTTTATAGAAAATTTTTTTATACCATTTTAAAGAGTAACGCTTAATACACCTTGTAACTAAATTTCATTCAATTCGTGCTAGTACTTTTTGCGTTATGACGTTCCGAACGAAAAATTGATTTAATACCCCTTGAACCACCCCCCACTGAAAAAAATACCATGTCATTTTCAAGAACAGTTTCCAATCTATCAATTTGCCAAATTTCATTTTAATCTATTAAGTGGTTTACGAGTTATAAGAATTTGAAAAAAAAAAAAAATTCAGGATTTCTGTGGAAAAAGTTTTGGAAAAAAATCAAATTTTAGTACCAATTTGGTCAATTTTTCACGATTATTTTTTTATGTTCGAAGTTTATAGAAAATTTTTTTATACCATTTTAAAGAGTAACGCTTAATACACCTTGTAACTAAAATTCATTCAATTCGTGCTAGTACTTTTTGCGTTATGACGTTCCGAACGAAAAATTGATTTAATACCCCTTGAACCACCCCCCACTGAAAAAAATACCATGTCATTTTCAAGAACAGTTTCCAATCTATCAATTTGCCAAATTTCATTTTAATCTATTAAGTGGTTTACGAGTTATAAGAATTTGAAAAAAAAAAATTCAGGATTTCTGTGGAAAAAGTTTTGGAAAAAAATCAAATTTTAGTACCAATTTGGTCAATTTTTCACGATTATTTTTTTATGTTCGAAGTTTATAGAAAATTTTTTTATACCATTTTAAAGAGTAACGCTTAATACACCTTGTAACTAAAATTCATTCAATTCGTGCTAGTACTTTTTGCGTTATGACGTTCCGAACGAAAAATTGATTTAATACCCCTTGAACCACCCCCCACTGAAAAAAATACCATGTCATTTTCAAGAACAGTTTCCAATCTATCAATTTGCCAAATTTCATTTTAATCTATTAAGTGGTTTACGAGTTATAAGAATTTGAAAAAAAAAAAAATTCTGGATTTCTGTGGAAAAAGTTTTGGAAAAAAATCAAATTTTAGTACCAATTTGGTCAATTTTTCACGATTATTTTTTTATGTTCGAAGTTTATAGAAAATTTTTTTATACCATTTTAAAGAGTAACGCTTAATACACCTTGTAACTAAATTTCATTCAATTCGTGCTAGTACTTTTTGCGTTATGACGTTCCGAACGAAAAATTGATTTAATACCCCTTGAACCACCCCCCACTGAAAAAAATACCATGTCATTTTCAAGAACAGTTTCCAATCTATCAATTTGCCAAATTTCATTTTAATCTATTAAGTGGTTTACGAGTTATAAGAATTTGAAAAAAAAAAAAATTCAGGATTTCTGTGGAAAAAGTTTTGGAAAAAAATCAAATTTTAGTACCAATTTGGTCAATTTTTCACGATTATTTTTTTATGTTCGAAGTTTATAGAAAATTTTTTTATACCATTTTAAAGAGTAACGCTTAATACACCTTGTAACTAAATTTCATTCAATTCGTGCTAGTACTTTTTGCGTTATGACGTTCCGAACGAAAAATTGATTTAATACCCCTTGAACCACCCCCCACTGAAAAAAATACTATGTCATTTTCAAGAACAGTTTCCAATCTATCAATTTGCCAAATTTCATTTTAATCTATTAAGTGGTTTACGAGTTATAAGAATTTGAAAAAAAAAAAAATTCTGGATTTCTGTGGAAAAAGTTTTGGAAAAAAATCAAATTTTAGTACCAATTTGGTCAATTTTTCACGATTATTTTTTTATGTTCGAAGTTTATAGAAAATTTTTTTATACCATTTTAAAGAGTAACGCTTAATACACCTTGTAACTAAATTTCATTCAATTCGTGCTAGTACTTTTTGCGTTATGACGTTCCGAACGAAAAATTGATTTAATACCCCTTGAACCACCCCCCACTGAAAAAAATACCATGTCATTTTCAAGAACAGTTTCCAATCTATCAATTTGCCAAATTTCATTTTAATCTATTAAGTGGTTTACGAGTTATAAGAATTTGAAAAAAAAAAAAATTCAGGATTTCTGTGGAAAAAGTTTTGGAAAAAAATCAAATTTTAGTACCAATTTGGTCAAACTTTCACGATTATTTTTTTATGTTCGAAGTTTATAGAAAATTTTTTTATACCATTTTAAAGAGTAACGCTTAATACACCTTGTAACTAAATTTCATTCAATTCGTGCTAGTACTTTTTGCGTTATGACGTTCCGAACGAAAAATTGATTTAATACCCCTTGAACCACCCCCCACTGAAAAAAATACCATGTCATTTTCAAAAACAGTTTCCAATCTATCAATTTGCCAAATTTCATTTTAATCTATTAAGTGGTTTACGAGTTATAAGAATTTGAAAAAAAAAAAAAATTCTGGATTTCTGTGGAAAAAGTTTTGGAAAAAAATCAAATTTTAGTACCAATTTGGTCAATTTTTCACGATTATTTTTTTATGTTCGAAGTTTATAGAAAATTTTTTTATACCATTTTAAAGAGTAACGCTTAATACACCTTGTAACTAAATTTCATTCAATTCGTGCTAGTACTTTTTGCGTTATGACGTTCCGAACGAAAAATTGATTTAATACCCCTTGAACCACCCCCCACTGAAAAAAATACCATGTCATTTTCAAGAACAGTTTCCAATCTATCAATTTGCCAAATTTCATTTTAATCTATTAAGTGGTTTACGAGTTATAAGAATTTGAAAAAAAAAAAAATTCTGGATTTCTGTGGAAAAAGTTTTGGAAAAAAATCAAATTTTAGTACCAATTTGGTCAAACTTTCACGATTATTTTTTTATGTTCGAAGTTTATAGAAAATTTTTTTATACCATTTTAAAGAGTAACGCTTAATACACCTTGTAACTAAATTTCATTCAATTCGTGCTAGTACTTTTTGCGTTATGACGTTCCGAACGAAAAATTGATTTAATACCCCTTGAACCACCCCCCACTGAAAAAAATACCATGTCATTTTCAAGAACAGTTTCCAATCTATCAATTTGCCAAATTTCATTTTAATCTATTAAGTGGTTTACGAGTTATAAGAATTTGAAAAAAAAAAAAAATTCAGGATTTCTGTGGAAAAAGTTTTGGAAAAAAATCAAATTTTAGTACCAATTTGGTCAATTTTTCACGATTATTTTTTTATGTTCGAAGTTTATAGAAAATTTTTTTATACCATTTTAAAGAGTAACGCTTAATACACCTTGTAACTAAATTTCATTCAATTCGTGCTAGTACTTTTTGCGTTATGACGTTCCGAACGAAAAATTGATTTAATACCCCTTGAACCACCCCCCACTGAAAAAAATACCATGTCATTTTCAAGAACAGTTTCCAATCTATCAATTTGCCAAATTTCATTTTAATCTATTAAGTGGTTTACGAGTTATAAGAATTTGAAAAAAAAAAAAATTCAGGATTTCTGTGGAAAAAGTTTTGGAAAAAAATCAAATTTTAGTACCAATTTGGTCAAACTTTCACGATTATTTTTTTATGTTCGAAGTTTATAGAAAATTTTTTTATACCATTTTAAAGAGTAACGCTTAATACACCTTGTAACTAAATTTCATTCAATTCGTGCTAGTACTTTTTGCGTTATGACGTTCCGAACGAAAAATTGATTTAATACCCCTTGAACCACCCCCCACTGAAAAAAATACCATGTCATTTTCAAGAACAGTTTCCAATCTATCAATTTGCCAAATTTCATTTTAATCTATTAAGTGGTTTACGAGTTATAAGAATTTGAAAAAAAAAAAAAATTCAGGATTTCTGTGGAAAAAGTTTTGGAAATAAATCAAATTTTAGTACCAATTTGGTCAATTTTTCACGATTATTTTTTTATGTTCGAAGTTTATAGAAAATTTTTTTATACCATTTTAAAGAGTAACGCTTAATACACCTTGTAACTAAATTTCATTCAATTCGTGCTAGTACTTTTTGCGTTATGACGTTCCGAACGAAAAATTGATTTAATACCCCTTGAACCACCCCCCACTGAAAAAAATACCATGTCATTTTCAAGAACAGTTTCCAATCTATCAATTTGCCAAATTTCATTTTAATCTATTAAGTGGTTTACGAGTTATAAGAATTTGAAAAAAAAAAAAATTCAGGATTTCTGTGGAAAAAGTTTTGGAAAAAAATCAAATTTTAGTACCAATTTGGTCAAACTTTCACGATTATTTTTTTATGTTCGAAGTTTATAGAAAATTTTTTTATACCATTTTAAAGAGTAACGCTTAATACACCTTGTAACTAAATTTCATTCAATTCGTGCTAGTACTTTTTGCGTTATGACGTTCCGAACGAAAAATTGATTTAATACCCCTTGAACCACCCCCCACTGAAAAAAATACCATGTCATTTTCAAGAACAGTTTCCAATCTATCAATTTGCCAAATTTCATTTTAATCTATTAAGTGGTTTACGAGTTATAAGAATTTGAAAAAAAAAAAAATTCAGGATTTCTGTGGAAAAAGTTTTGGAAAAAAATCAAATTTTAGTACCAATTTGGTCAATTTTTCACGATTATTTTTTTATGTTCGAAGTTTATAGAAAATTTTTTTATACCATTTTAAAGAGTAACGCTTAATACACCTTGTAACTAAATTTCATTCAATTCGTGCTAGTACTTTTTGCGTTATGACGTTCCGAACGAAAAATTGATTTAATACCCCTTGAACCACCCCCCACTGAAAAAAATACCATGTCATTTTCAAGAACAGTTTCCAATCTATCAATTTGCCAAATTTCATTTTAATCTATTAAGTGGTTTACGAGTTATAAGAATTTGAAAAAAAAAAAAATTCTGGATTTCTGTGGAAAAAGTTTTGGAAAAAAATCAAATTTTAGTACCAATTTGGTCAATTTTTCACGATTATTTTTTTATGTTCGAAGTTTATAGAAAATTTTTTTATACCATTTTAAAGAGTAACGCTTAATACACCTTGTAACTAAATTTCATTCAATTCGTGCTAGTACTTTTTGCGTTATGACGTTCCGAACGAAAAATTGATTTAATACCCCTTGAACCACCCCCCACTGAAAAAAATACCATGTCATTTTCAAGAACAGTTTCCAATCTATCAATTTGCCAAATTTCATTTTAATCTATTAAGTGGTTTACGAGTTATAAGAATTTGAAAAAAAAAAAAAATCAGGATTTCTGTGGAAAAAGTTTTGGAAAAAAATCAAATTTTAGTACCAATTTGGTCAAACTTTCACGATTATTTTTTTATGTTCGAAGTTTATAGAAAATTTTTTTATACCATTTTAAAGAGTAACGCTTAATACACCTTGTAACTAAATTTCATTCAATTCGTGCTAGTACTTTTTGCGTTATGACGTTCCGAACGAAAAATTGATTTAATACCCCTTGAACCACCCCCCACTGAAAAAAATACCATGTCATTTTCAAGAACAGTTTCCAATCTATCAATTTGCCAAATTTCATTTTAATCTATTAAGTGGTTTACGAGTTATAAGAATTTGAAAAAAAAAAAAAAATTCAGGATTTCTGTGGAAAAAGTTTTGGAAAAAAATCAAATTTTAGTACCAATTTGGTCAATTTTTCACGATTATTTTTTTATGTTCGAAGTTTATAGAAAATTTTTTTATACCATTTTAAAGAGTAACGCTTAATACACCTTGTAACTAAAATTCATTCAATTCGTGCTAGTACTTTTTGCGTTATGACGTTCCGAACGAAAAATTGATTTAATACCCCTTGAACCACCCCCCACTGAAAAAAATACCATGTCATTTTCAAGAACAGTTTCCAATCTATCAATTTGCCAAATTTCATTTTAATCTATTAAGTGGTTTACGAGTTATAAGAATTTGAAAAAAAAAAAATTCAGGATTTCTGTGGAAAAAGTTTTGGAAAAAAATCAAATTTTAGTACCAATTTGGTCAAACTTTCACGATTATTTTTTTATGTTCGAAGTTTATAGAAAATTTTTTTATACCATTTTAAAGAGTAACGCTTAATACACCTTGTAACTAAAATTCATTCAATTCGTGCTAGTACTTTTTGCGTTATGGCGTTCCGAACGAAAAATTGATTTAATACCCCTTGAACCACCCCCCACTGAAAAAATTACCATGTCATTTTCAATAACAGTTTCCAATCTATCAATTTGCCAAATTTCATTTTAATCTATTAAGTGGTTTACGAGTTATAAGAATTTGAAAAAAAAAAAAAATTCTGGATTTCTGTGGAAAAAGTTTTGGAAAAAAATCAAATTTTAGTACCAATTTGGTCAATTTTTCACGATTATTTTTTTATGTTCGAAGTTTATAGAAAATTTTTTTATACCATTTTAAAGAGTAACGCTTAATACACCTTGTAACTAAATTTCATTCAATTCGTGCTAGTACTTTTTGCGTTATGACGTTCCGAACGAAAAATTGATTTAATACCCCTTGAACCACCCCCCACTGAAAAAAATACCATGTCATTTTCAAGAACAGTTTCCAATCTATCAATTTGCCAAATTTCATTTTAATCTATTAAGTGGTTTACGAGTTATAAGAATTTGAAAAAAAAAAAAAATTCAGGATTTCTGTGGAAAAAGTTTTGGAAAAAAATCAAATTTTAGTACCAATTTGGTCAAACTTTCACGATTATTTTTTTATGTTCGAAGTTTATAGAAAATTTTTTTATACCATTTTAAAGAGTAACGCTTAATACACCTTGTAACTAAATTTCATTCAATTCGTGCTAGTACTTTTTGCGTTATGACGTTCCGAACGAAAAATTGATTTAATACCCCTTGAACCACCCCCCACTGAAAAAAATACCATGTCATTTTCAAGAACAGTTTCCAATCTATCAATTTGCCAAATTTCATTTTAATCTATTAAGTGGTTTACGAGTTATAAGAATTTGAAAAAAAAAAAAATTCTGGATTTCTGTGGAAAAAGTTTTGGAAAAAAATCAAATTTTAGTACCAATTTGGTCAATTTTTCACGATTATTTTTTTATGTTCGAAGTTTATAGAAAATTTTTTTATACCATTTTAAAGAGTAACGCTTAATACACCTTGTAACTAAATTTCATTCAATTCGTGCTAGTACTTTTTGCGTTATGACGTTCCGAACGAAAAATTGATTTAATACCCCTTGAACCACCCCCCACTGAAAAAAATACCATGTCATTTTCAAGAACAGTTTCCAATCTATCAATTTGCCAAATTTCATTTTAATCTATTAAGTGGTTTACGAGTTATAAGAATTTGAAAAAAAAAAAAATTCTGGATTTCTGTGGAAAAAGTTTTGGAAAAAAATCAAATTTTAGTACCAATTTGGTCAATTTTTCACGATTATTTTTTTATGTTCGAAGTTTATAGAAAATTTTTTTATACCATTTTAAAGAGTAACGCTTAATACACCTTGTAACTAAATTTCATTCAATTCGTGCTAGTACTTTTTGCGTTATGACGTTCCGAACGAAAAATTGATTTAATACCCCTTGAACCACCCCCCACTGAAAAAAATACCATGTCATTTTCAAGAACAGTTTCCAATCTATCAATTTGCCAAATTTCATTTTAATCTATTAAGTGGTTTACGAGTTATAAGAATTTGAAAAAAAAAAAATTCAGGATTTCTGTGGAAAAAGTTTTGGAAAAAAATCAAATTTTAGTACCAATTTGGTCAATTTTTCACGATTATTTTTTTAATGTTCGAAGTTTATAGAAAATTTTTTTATACCATTTTAAAGAGTAACGCTTAATACACCTTGTAACTAAATTTCATTCAATTCGTGCTAGTACTTTTTGCGTTATGACGTTCCGAACGAAAAATTGATTTAATACCCCTTGAACCACCCCCCACTGAAAAAAATACCATGTCATTTTCAAGAACAGTTTCCAATCTATCAATTTGCCAAATTTCATTTTAATCTATTAAGTGGTTTACGAGTTATAAGAATTTGAAAAAAAAAAAAATTCTGGATTTCTGTGGAAAAAGTTTTGGAAAAAAATCAAATTTTAGTACCAATTTGGTCAATTTTTCACGATTATTTTTTTATGTTCGAAGTTTATAGAAAATTTTTTTATACCATTTTAAAGAGTAACGCTTAATACACCTTGTAACTAAATTTCATTCAATTCGTGCTAGTACTTTTTGCGTTATGACGTTCCGAACGAAAAATTGATTTAATACCCCTTGAACCACCCCCCACTGAAAACAATACCATGTCATTTTCAAGAACAGTTTCCAATCTATCAATTTGCCAAATTTCATTTTAATCTATTAAGTGGTTTACGAGTTATAAGAATTTGAAAAAAAAAAAAATTCAGGATTTCTGTGGAAAAAGTTTTGGAAAAAAATCAAATTTTAGTACCAATTTGGTCAAACTTTCACGATTATTTTTTTATGTTCGAAGTTTATAGAAAATTTTTTTATACCATTTTAAAGAGTAACGCTTAATACACCTTGTAACTAAATTTCATTCAATTCGTGCTAGTACTTTTTGCGTTATGACGTTCCGAACGAAAAATTGATTTAATACCCCTTGAACCACCCCCCACTGAAAAAAATACCATGTCATTTTCAAGAACAGTTTCCAATCTATCAATTTGCCAAATTTCATTTTAATCTATTAAGTGGTTTACGAGTTATAAGAATTTGAAAAAAAAAAAAATTCAGGATTTCTGTGGAAAAAGTTTTGGAAAAAAATCAAATTTTAGTACCAATTTGGTCAAACTTTCACGATTATTTTTTTATGTTCGAAGTTTATAGAAAATTTTTTTATACCATTTTAAAGAGTAACGCTTAATACACCTTGTAACTAAATTTCATTCAATTCGTGCTAGTACTTTTTGCGTTATGACGTTCCGAACGAAAAATTGATTTAATACCCCTTGAACCACCCCCCACTGAAAAAAATACCATGTCATTTTCAAGAACAGTTTCCAATCTATCAATTTGCCAAATTTCATTTTAATCTATTAAGTGGTTTACGAGTTATAAGAATTTGAAAAAAAAAAAAATTCAGGATTTCTGTGGAAAAAGTTTTGGAAAAAAAATCAAATTTTAGTACCAATTTGGTCAATTTTTCACGATTATTTTTTTATGTTCGAAGTTTATAGAAAATTTTTTTATACCATTTTAAAGAGTAACGCTTAATACACCTTGTAACTAAATTTCATTCAATTCGTGCTAGTACTTTTTGCGTTATGACGTTCCGAACGAAAAATTGATTTAATACCCCTTGAACCACCCCCCACTGAAAAAAATACCATGTCATTTTCAAGAACAGTTTCCAATCTATCAATTTGCCAAATTTCATTTTAATCTATTAAGTGGTTTACGAGTTATAAGAATTTGAAAAAAAAAAAAAATTCAGGATTTCTGTGGAAAAAGTTTTGGAAAAAAATCAAATTTTAGTACCAATTTGGTCAAACTTTCACGATTATTTTTTTATGTTCGAAGTTTATAGAAATTTTTTTTATACCATTTTAAAGAGTAACGCTTAATACACCTTGTAACTAAATTTCATTCAATTCGTGCTAGTACTTTTTGCGTTATGACGTTCCGAACGAAAAATTGATTTAATACCCCTTGAACCACCCCCCACTGAAAAAAATACCATGTCATTTTCAAGAACAGTTTCCAATCTATCAATTTGCCAAATTTCATTTTAATCTATTAAGTGGTTTACGAGTTATAAGAATTTGAAAAAAAAAAAAATTCAGGATTTCTGTGGAAAAAGTTTTGGAAAAAAATCAAATTTTAGTACCAATTTGGTCAATTTTTCACGATTATTTTTTTATGTTCGAAGTTTATAGAAAATTTTTTTATACCATTTTAAAGAGTAACGCTTAATACACCTTGTAACTAAATTTCATTCAATTCGTGCTAGTACTTTTTGCGTTATGACGTTCCGAACGAAAAATTGATTTAATACCCCTTGAACCACCCCCCACTGAAAAAAATACCATGTCATTTTCAAGAACAGTTTCCAATCTATCAATTTGCCAAATTTCATTTTAATCTATTAAGTGGTTTACGAGTTATAAGAATTTGAAAAAAAAAAAAAATTCAGGATTTCTGTGGAAAAAGTTTTGGAAAAAAATCAAATTTTAGTACCAATTTGGTCAAACTTTCACGATTATTTTTTTATGTTCGAAGTTTATAGAAAATTTTTTTATACCATTTTAAAGAGTAACGCTTAATACACCTTGTAACTAAATTTCATTCAATTCGTGCTAGTACTTTTTGCGTTATGACGTTCCGAACGAAAAATTGATTTAATACCCCTTGAACCACCCCCCACTGAAAAAAATACCATGTCATTTTCAAGAACAGTTTCCAATCTATCAATTTGCCAAATTTCATTTTAATCTATTAAGTGGTTTACGAGTTATAAGAATTTGAAAAAAAAAAATTCAGGATTTCTGTGGAAAAAGTTTTGGAAAAAAATCAAATTTTAGTACCAATTTGGTCAATTTTTCACGATTATTTTTTTATGTTCGAAGTTTATAGAAAATTTTTTTATACCATTTTAAAGAGTAACGCTTAATACACCTTGTAACTAAATTTCATTCAATTCGTGCTAGTACTTTTTGCGTTATGACGTTCCGAACGAAAAATTGATTTAATACCCCTTGAACCACCCCCCACTGAAAAAAATACCATGTCATTTTCAAGAACAGTTTCCAATCTATCAATTTGCCAAATTTCATTTTAATCTATTAAGTGGTTTACGAGTTATAAGAATTTGAAAAAAAAAAAAATTCAGGATTTCTGTGGAAAAAGTTTTGGAAAAAAATCAAATTTTAGTACCAATTTGGTCAATTTTTCACGATTATTTTTTTATGTTCGAAGTTTATAGAAAATTTTTTTATACCATTTTAAAGAGTAACGCTTAATACACCTTGTAACTAAATTTCATTCAATTCGTGCTAGTACTTTTTGCGTTATGACGTTCCGAACGAAAAATTGATTTAATACCCCTTGAACCACCCCCCACTGAAAAAAATACCATGTCATTTTCAAGAACAGTTTCCAATCTATCAATTTGCCAAATTTCATTTTAATCTATTAAGTGGTTTACGAGTTATAAGAATTTGAAAAAAAAAAAAATTCAGGATTTCTGTGGAAAAAGTTTTGGAAAAAAATCAAATTTTAGTACCAATTTGGTCAAACTTTCACGATTATTTTTTTATGTTCGAAGTTTATAGAAAATTTTTTTATACCATTTTAAAGAGTAACGCTTAATACACCTTGTAACTAAATTTCATTCAATTCGTGCTAGTACTTTTTGCGTTATGACGTTCCGAACGAAAAATTGATTTAATACCCCTTGAACCACCCCCCACTGAAAAAAATTCCATGTCATTTTCAAGAACAGTTTCCAATCTATCAATTTGCCAAATTTCATTTTAATCTATTAAGTGGTTTACGAGTTATAAGAATTTGAAAAAAAAAAAAATTCAGGATTTCTGTGGAAAAAGTTTTGGAAAAAAATCAAATTTTAGTACCAATTTGGTCAAACTTTCACGATTATTTTTTTATGTTCGAAGTTTATAGAAAATTTTTTTATACCATTTTAAAGAGTAACGCTTAATACACCTTGTAACTAAATTTCATTCAATTCGTGCTAGTACTTTTTGCGTTATGACGTTCCGAACGAAAAATTGATTTAATACCCCTTGAACCACCCCCCACTGAAAAAAATACCATGTCATTTTCAAGAACAGTTTCCAATCTATCAATTTGCCAAATTTCATTTTAATCTATTAAGTGGTTTACGAGTTATAAGAATTTGAAAAAAAAAAAAATTCAGGATTTCTGTGGAAAAAGTTTTGGAAAAAAATCAAATTTTAGTACCAATTTGGTCAAACTTTCACGATTATTTTTTTATGTTCGAAGTTTATAGAAAATTTTTTTATACCATTTTAAAGAGTAACGCTTAATACACCTTGTAACTAAATTTCATTCAATTCGTGCTAGTACTTTTTGCGTTATGACGTTCCGAACGAAAAATTGATTTAATACCCCTTGAACCACCCCCCACTGAAAAAAATACCATGTCATTTTCAAGAACAGTTTCCAATCTATCAATTTGCCAAATTTCATTTTAATCTATTAAGTGGTTTACGAGTTATAAGAATTTGAAAAAAAAAAAAAATTCAGGATTTCTGTGGAAAAAGTTTTGGAAAAAAATCAAATTTTAGTACCAATTTGGTCAATTTTTCACGATTATTTTTTTATGTTCGAAGTTTATAGAAAATTTTTTTATACCATTTTAAAGAGTAACGCTTAATACACCTTGTAACTAAATTTCATTCAATTCGTGCTAGTACTTTTTGCGTTATGACGTTCCGAACGAAAAATTGATTTAATACCCCTTGAACCACCCCCCACTGAAAAAAATACCATGTCATTTTCAAGAACAGTTTCCAATCTATCAATTTGCCAAATTTCATTTTAATCTATTAAGTGGTTTACGAGTTATAAGAATTTGAAAAAAAAAAAAATTCAGGATTTCTGTGGAAAAAGTTTTGGAAAAAAATCAAATTTTAGTACCAATTTGGTCAAACTTTCACGATTATTTTTTTATGTTCGAAGTTTATAGAAAATTTTTTTATACCATTTTAAAGAGTAACGCTTAATACACCTTGTAACTAAATTTCATTCAATTCGTGCTAGTACTTTTTGCGTTATGACGTTCCGAACGAAAAATTGATTTAATACCCCTTGAACCACCCCCCACTGAAAAAAATACCATGTCATTTTCAAGAACAGTTTCCAATCTATCAATTTGCCAAATTTCATTTTAATCTATTAAGTGGTTTACGAGTTATAAGAATTTGAAAAAAAAAAAAATTCAGGATTTCTGTGGAAAAAGTTTTGGAAAAAAATCAAATTTTAGTACCAATTTGGTCAATTTTTCACGATTATTTTTTTATGTTCGAAGTTTATAGAAAATTTTTTTATACCATTTTAAAGAGTAACGCTTAATACACCTTGTAACTAAATTTCATTCAATTCGTGCTAGTACTTTTTGCGTTATGACGTTCCGAACGAAAAATTGATTTAATACCCCTTGAACCACCCCCCACTGAAAAAAATACCATGTCATTTTCAAGAACAGTTTCCAATCTATCAATTTGCCAAATTTCATTTTAATCTATTAAGTGGTTTACGAGTTATAAGAATTTGAAAAAAAAAAAAATTCTGGATTTCTGTGGAAAAAGTTTTGGAAAAAAATCAAATTTTAGTACCAATTTGGTCAATTTTTCACGATTATTTTTTTATGTTCGAAGTTTATAGAAAATTTTTTTATACCATTTTAAAGAGTAACGCTTAATACACCTTGTAACTAAATTTCATTCAATTCGTGCTAGTACTTTTTGCGTTATGACGTTCCGAACGAAAAATTGATTTAATACCCCTTGAACCACCCCCCACTGAAAAAAATACCATGTCATTTTCAAGAACAGTTTCCAATCTATCAATTTGCCAAATTTCATTTTAATCTATTAAGTGGTTTACGAGTTATAAGAATTTGAAAAAAAAAAAAAATCAGGATTTCTGTGGAAAAAGTTTTGGAAAAAAATCAAATTTTAGTACCAATTTGGTCAAACTTTCACGATTATTTTTTTATGTTCGAAGTTTATAGAAAATTTTTTTATACCATTTTAAAGAGTAACGCTTAATACACCTTGTAACTAAATTTCATTCAATTCGTGCTAGTACTTTTTGCGTTATGACGTTCCGAACGAAAAATTGATTTAATACCCCTTGAACCACCCCCCACTGAAAAAAATACCATGTCATTTTCAAGAACAGTTTCCAATCTATCAATTTGCCAAATTTCATTTTAATCTATTAAGTGGTTTACGAGTTATAAGAATTTGAAAAAAAAAAAATTCAGGATTTCTGTGGAAAAAGTTTTGGAAAAAAATCAAATTTTAGTACCAATTTGGTCAAACTTTCACGATTATTTTTTTATGTTCGAAGTTTATAGAAAATTTTTTTATACCATTTTAAAGAGTAACGCTTAATACACCTTGTAACTAAAATTCATTCAATTCGTGCTAGTACTTTTTGCGTTATGGCGTTCCGAACGAAAAATTGATTTAATACCCCTTGAACCACCCCCCACTGAAAAAAATACCATGTCATTTTCAAGAACAGTTTCCAATCTATCAATTTGCCAAATTTCATTTTAATCTATTAAGTGGTTTACGAGTTATAAGAATTTGAAAAAAAAAAAAATTCAGGATTTCTGTGGAAAAAGTTTTGGAAAAAAATCAAATTTTAGTACCAATTTGGTCAAACTTTCACGATTATTTTTTTATGTTCGAAGTTTATAGAAAATTTTTTTATACCATTTTAAAGAGTAACGCTTAATACACCTTGTAACTAAATTTCATTCAATTCGTGCTAGTACTTTTTGCGTTATGACGTTCCGAACGAAAAATTGATTTAATACCCCTTGAACCACCCCCCACTGAAAAAAATACCATGTCATTTTCAAGAACAGTTTCCAATCTATCAATTTGCCAAATTTCATTTTAATCTATTAAGTGGTTTACGAGTTATAAGAATTTGAAAAAAAAAAAAATTCTGGATTTCTGTGGAAAAAGTTTTGGAAAAAAATCAAATTTTAGTACCAATTTGGTCAATTTTTCACGATTATTTTTTTATGTTCGAAGTTTATAGAAAATTTTTTTATACCATTTTAAAGAGTAACGCTTAATACACCTTGTAACTAAATTTCATTCAATTCGTGCTAGTACTTTTTGCGTTATGACGTTCCGAACGAAAAATTGATTTAATACCCCTTGAACCACCCCCCACTGAAAAAAATACCATGTCATTTTCAAGAACAGTTTCCAATCTATCAATTTGCCAAATTTCATTTTAATCTATTAAGTGGTTTACGAGTTATAAGAATTTGAAAAAAAAAAAATTCAGGATTTCTGTGGAAAAAGTTTTGGAAAAAAATCAAATTTTAGTACCAATTTGGTCAATTTTTCACGATTATTTTTTTATGTTCGAAGTTTATAGAAAATTTTTTTATACCATTTTAAAGAGTAACGCTTAATACACCTTGTAACTAAATTTCATTCAATTCGTGCTAGTACTTTTTGCGTTATGACGTTCCGAACGAAAAATTGATTTAATACCCCTTGAACCACCCCCCACTGAAAAAAATACCATGTCATTTTCAAGAACAGTTTCCAATCTATCAATTTGCCAAATTTCATTTTAATCTATTAAGTGGTTTACGAGTTATAAGAATTTGAAAAAAAAAAAAATTCTGGATTTCTGTGGAAAAAGTTTTGGAAAAAAATCAAATTTTAGTACCAATTTGGTCAATTTTTCACGATTATTTTTTTATGTTCGAAGTTTATAGAAAATTTTTTTATACCATTTTAAAGAGTAACGCTTAATACACCTTGTAACTAAATTTCATTCAATTCGTGCTAGTACTTTTTGCGTTATGACGTTCCGAACGAAAAATTGATTTAATACCCCTTGAACCACCCCCCACTGAAAAAAATACCATGTCATTTTCAAGAACAGTTTCCAATCTATCAATTTGCCAAATTTCATTTTAATCTATTAAGTGGTTTACGAGTTATAAGAATTTGAAAAAAAAAAAAATTCTGGATTTCTGTGGAAAAAGTTTTGGAAAAAAATCAAATTTTAGTACCAATTTGGTCAAACTTTCACGATTATTTTTTTATGTTCGAAGTTTATAGAAAATTTTTTTATACCATTTTAAAGAGTAACGCTTAATACACCTTGTAACTAAATTTCATTCAATTCGTGCTAGTACTTTTTGCGTTATGACGTTCCGAACGAAAAATTGATTTAATACCCCTTGAACCACCCCCCACTGAAAAAAATACCATGTCATTTTCAAGAACAGTTTCCAATCTATCAATTTGCCAAATTTCATTTTAATCTATTAAGTGGTTTACGAGTTATAAGAATTTGAAAAAAAAAAAATTCTGGATTTCTGTGGAAAAAGTTTTGGAAAAAAATCAAATTTTAGTACCAATTTGGTCAATTTTTCACGATTATTTTTTTATGTTCGAAGTTTATAGAAAATTTTTTTATACCATTTTAAAGAGTAACGCTTAATACACCTTGTAACTAAATTTCATTCAATTCGTGCTAGTACTTTTTGCGTTATGACGTTCCGAACGAAAAATTGATTTAATACCCCTTGAACCACCCCCCACTGAAAAAAATACCATGTCATTTTCAAGAACAGTTTCCAATCTATCAATTTGCCAAATTTCATTTTAATCTATTAAGTGGTTTACGAGTTATAAGAATTTGAAAAAAAAAAAAATTCAGGATTTCTGTGGAAAAAGTTTTGGAAAAAAATCAAATTTTAGTACCAATTTGGTCAATTTTTCACGATTATTTTTTTATGTTCGAAGTTTATAGAAAATTTTTTTATACCATTTTAAAGAGTAACGCTTAATACACCTTGTAACTAAATTTCATTCAATTCGTGCTAGTACTTTTTGCGTTATGACGTTCCGAACGAAAAATTGATTTAATACCCCTTGAACCACCCCCCACTGAAAAAAATACCATGTCATTTTCAAGAACAGTTTCCAATCTATCAATTTGCCAAATTTCATTTTAATCTATTAAGTGGTTTACGAGTTATAAGAATTTGAAAAAAAAAAAATTCAGGATTTCTGTGGAAAAAGTTTTGGAAAAAAATCAAATTTTAGTACCAATTTGGTCAAACTTTCACGATTATTTTTTTATGTTCGAAGTTTATAGAAAATTTTTTTATACCATTTTAAAGAGTAACGCTTAATACACCTTGTAACTAAATTTCATTCAATTCGTGCTAGTACTTTTTGCGTTATGACGTTCCGAACGAAAAATTGATTTAATACCCCTTGAACCACCCCCCACTGAAAAAAATACCATGTCATTTTCAAGAACAGTTTCCAATCTATCAATTTGCCAAATTTCATTTTAATCTATTAAGTGGTTTACGAGTTATAAGAATTTGAAAAAAAAAAAAATTCAGGATTTCTGTGGAAAAAGTTTTGGAAAAAAATCAAATTTTAGTACCAATTTGGTCAAACTTTCACGATTATTTTTTTATGTTCGAAGTTTATAGAAAATTTTTTTATACCATTTTAAAGAGTAACGCTTAATACACCTTGTAACTAAATTTCATTCAATTCGTGCTAGTACTTTTTGCGTTATGACGTTCCGAACGAAAAATTGATTTAATACCCCTTGAACCACCCCCCACTGAAAAAAATACCATGTCATTTTCAAGAACAGTTTCCAATCTATCAATTTGCCAAATTTCATTTTAATCTATTAAGTGGTTTACGAGTTATAAGAATTTGAAAAAAAAAAAAATTCTGGATTTCTGTGGAAAAAGTTTTGGAAAAAAATCAAATTTTAGTACCAATTTGGTCAATTTTTCACGATTATTTTTTTATGTTCGAAGTTTATAGAAAATTTTTTTATACCATTTTAAAGAGTAACGCTTAATACACCTTGTAACTAAATTTCATTCAATTCGTGCTAGTACTTTTTGCGTTATGACGTTCCGAACGAAAAATTGATTTAATACCCCTTGAACCACCCCCCACTGAAAAAAATACCATGTCATTTTCAAGAACAGTTTCCAATCTATCAATTTGCCAAATTTCATTTTAATCTATTAAGTGGTTTACGAGTTATAAGAATTTGAAAAAAAAAAAAATTCTGGATTTCTGTGGAAAAAGTTTTGGAAAAAAATCAAATTTTAGTACCAATTTGGTCAATTTTTCACGATTATTTTTTTATGTTCGAAGTTTATAGAAAATTTTTTTATACCATTTTAAAGAGTAACGCTTAATACACCTTGTAACTAAATTTCATTCAATTCGTGCTAGTACTTTTTGCGTTATGACGTTCCGAACGAAAAATTGATTTAATACCCCTTGAACCACCCCCCACTGAAAAAAATACCATGTCATTTTCAAGAACAGTTTCCAATCTATCAATTTGCCAAATTTCATTTTAATCTATTAAGTGGTTTACGAGTTATAAGAATTTGAAAAAAAAAAAAATTCTGGATTTCTGTGGAAAAAGTTTTGGAAAAAAATCAAATTTTAGTACCAATTTGGTCAATTTTTCACGATTATTTTTTTATGTTCGAAGTTTATAGAAAATTTTTTTATACCATTTTAAAGAGTAACGCTTAATACACCTTGTAACTAAATTTCATTCAATTCGTGCTAGTACTTTTTGCGTTATGACGTTCCGAACGAAAAATTGATTTAATACCCCTTGAACCACCCCCCACTGAAAAAAATACCATGTCATTTTCAAGAACAGTTTCCAATCTATCAATTTGCCAAATTTCATTTTAATCTATTAAGTGGTTTACGAGTTATAAGAATTTGAAAAAAAAAAAAATTCAGGATTTCTGTGGAAAAAGTTTTGGAAAAAAATCAAATTTTAGTACCAATTTGGTCAATTTTTCACGATTATTTTTTTATGTTCGAAGTTTATAGAAAATTTTTTTATAACATTTTAAAGAGTAACGCTTAATACACCTTGTAACTAAAATTCATTCAATTCGTGCTAGTACTTTTTGCGTTATGACGTTCCGAACGAAAATTGATTTAATACCCCTTGAACCACCCCCCACTGAAAAAAATACCATGTCATTTTCAAGAACAGTTTCCAATCTATCAATTTGCCAAATTTCATTTTAATCTATTAAGTGGTTTACGAGTTATAAGAATTTGAAAAAAAAAAAATTCAGGATTTCTGTGGAAAAGTTTTGGAAAAAAATCAAATTTTAGTACCAATTTGGTCAAACTTTCACGATTATTTTTTTATGTTCGAAGTTTATAGAAAATTTTTTTTATACCATTTTAAAGAGTAACGCTTAATACACCTTGTAACTAAATTTCATTCAATTCGTGCTAGTACTTTTTGCGTTATGACGTTCCGAACGAAAAATTGATTTAATACCCCTTGAACCACCCCCCACTGAAAAAAATACCATGTCATTTTCAAGAACAGTTTCCAATCTATCAATTTGCCAAATTTCATTTTAATCTATTAAGTGGTTTACGAGTTATAAGAATTTGAAAAAAAAAAAATTCTGGATTTCTGTGGAAAAAGTCTTGGAAAAAAATCAAATTTTAGTACCAATTTGGTCAATTTTTCACGATTATTTTTTTATGTTCGAAGTTTATAGAAAATTTTTTTATACCATTTTAAAGAGTAACGCTTAATACACCTTGTAACTAAATTTCATTCAATTCGTGCTAGTACTTTTTGCGTTATGACGTTCCGAACGAAAAATTGATTTAATACCCCTTGAACCACCCCCCACTGAAAAAAATACCATGTCATTTTCAAGAACAGTTTCCAATCTATCAATTTGCCAAATTTCATTTTAATCTATTAAGTGGTTTACGAGTTATAAGAATTTGAAAAAAAAAAAAATTCAGGATTTCTGTGGAAAAAGTTTTGGAAAAAAATCAAATTTTAGTACCAATTTGGTCAAACTTTCACGATTATTTTTTTATGTTCGAAGTTTATAGAAAATTTTTTTATACCATTTTAAAGAGTAACGCTTAATACACCTTGTAACTAAATTTCATTCAATTGCTAGTACTTTTTGCGTTATGACGTTCCGAACGAAAAATTGATTTAATACCCCTTGAACCACCCCCCACTGAAAAAAATACCATGTCATTTTCAAGAACAGTTTCCAATCTATCAATTTGCCAAATTTCATTTTAATCTATTAAGTGGTTTACGAGTTATAAGAATTTGAAAAAAAAAAAAAATTCTGGATTTCTGTGGAAAAAGTTTGGAAAAAAAATCAAATTTTAGTACCAATTTGGTCAATTTTTCACGATTATTTTTTTATGTTCGAAGTTTATAGAAAATTTTTTTATACCATTTTAAAGAGTAACGCTTAATACACCTTGTAACTAAATTTCATTCAATTCGTGCTAGTACTTTTTGCGTTATGACGTTCCGAACGAAAAATTGATTTAATACCCCTTGAACCACCCCCCACTGAAAAAAATACCATGTCATTTTCAAGAACAGTTTCCAATCTATCAATTTGCCAAATTTCATTTTAATCTATTAAGTGGTTTACGAGTTATAAGAATTTGAAAAAAAAAAAAATTCAGGATTTCTGTGGAAAAAGTTTTGGAAAAAAATCAAATTTTAGTACCAATTTGGTCAATTTTTCACGATTATTTTTTTATGTTCGAAGTTTATAGAAAATTTTTTTATACCATTTTAAAGAGTAACGCTTAATACACCTTGTAACTAAATTTCATTCAATTCGTGCTAGTACTTTTTGCGTTATGACGTTCCGAACGAAAAAATTGATTTAATACCCCTTGAACCACCCCCCACTGAAAAAAATACCATGTCATTTTCAAGAACAGTTTCCAATCTATCAATTTGCCAAATTTCATTTTAATCTATTAAGTGGTTTACGAGTTATAAGAATTTGAAAAAAAAAAAAATTCTGGATTTCTGTGGAAAAAGTTTTGGAAAAAAATCAAATTTTAGTACCAATTTGGTCAATTTTTCACGATTATTTTTTATGTTCGAAGTTTATAGAAAATTTTTTTATACCATTTTAAAGAGTAACGCTTAATACACCTTGTAACTAAATTTCATTCAATTCGTGCTAGTACTTTTTGCGTTATGACGTTCCGAACGAAAAATTGATTTAATACCCCTTGAACCACCCCCCACTGAAAAAAATACCATGTCATTTTCAAGAACAGTTTCCAATCTATCAATTTGCCAAATTTCATTTTAATCTATTAAGTGGTTTACGAGTTATAAGAATTTGAAAAAAAAAAAAAAATTCTGGATTTCTGTGGAAAAAGTTTTGGAAAAAAATCAAATTTTAGTACCAATTTGGTCAATTTTTCACGATTATTTTTTTATGTTCGAAGTTTATAGAAAATTTTTTTATATCATTTTAAAGAGTAACGCTTAATACACCTTGTAACTAAATTTCATTCAATTCGTGCTAGTACTTTTTGCGTTATGACGTTCCGAACGAAAAATTGATTTAATACCCCCTTGAACCACCCCCCACTGAAAAAAATACCATGTCATTTTCAAGAACAGTTTCCAATCTATCAATTTGCCAAATTTCATTTTAATCTATTAAGTGGTTTACGAGTTATAAGAATTTGAAAAAAAAAAAAAATTCAGGATTTCTGTGGAAAAAGTTTTGGAAAAAAATCAAATTTTAGTACCAATTTGGTCAATTTTCACGATTATTTTTTTATGTTCGAAGTTTATAGAAAATTTTTTTATACCATTTTAAAGAGTAACGCTTAATACACCTTGTAACTAAATTTCATTCAATTCGTGCTAGTACTTTTTGCGTTATGACGTTCCGAACGAAAAATTGATTTAATACCCCTTGAACCACCCCCCACTGAAAAAAATACCATGTCATTTTCAAGAACAGTTTCCAATCTATCAATTTGCCAAATTTCATTTTAATCTATTAAGTGGTTTACGAGTTATAAGAATTTGAAAAAAAAAAAATTCTGGATTTCTGTGGAAAAAGTTTTGGAAAAAAATCAAATTTTAGTACCAATTTGGTCAATTTTTCACGATTATTTTTTTATGTTCGAAGTTTATAGAAAATTTTTTTATACCATTTTAAAGAGTAACGCTTAATACACCTTGTAACTAAAGTTCATTCAATTCGTGCTAGTACTTTTTGCGTTATGACGTTCCGAACGAAAATTGATTTAATACCCCTTGAACCACCCCCCACTGAAAAAAATACCATGTCATTTTCAAGAACAGTTTCCAATCTATCAATTTGCCAAATTTCATTTTAATCTATTAAGTGGTTTACGAGTTATAAGAATTTGAAAAAAAAAAAATTCAGGATTTCTGTGGAAAAAGTTTTGGAAAAAAATCAAATTTTAGTACCAATTTGGTCAAACTTTCACGATTATTTTTTTATGTTCGAAGTTTATAGAAAATTTTTTTATACCATTTTAAAGAGTAACGCTTAATACACCTTGTAACTAAATTTCATTCAATTCGTGCTAGTACTTTTTGCGTTATGACGTTCCGAACGAAAAATTGATTTAATACCCCTTGAACCACACCCCCACTGAAAAAAATACCATGTCATTTTCAAGAACAGTTTCCAATCTATCAATTTGCCAAATTTCATTTTAATCTATTAAGTGGTTTACGAGTTATAAGAATTTGAAAAAAAAAAAAAATTCTGGATTTCTGTGGAAAAAGTTTTGGAAAAAAATCAAATTTTAGTACCAATTTGGTCAATTTTTCACGATTATTTTTTTATGTTCGAAGTTTATAGAAAATTTTTTTATACCATTTTAAAGAGTAACGCTTAATACACCTTGTAACTAAATTTCATTCAATTCGTGCTAGTACTTTTTGCGTTATGACGTTCCGAACGAAAAATTGATTTAATACCCCTTGAACCAGCCCCACTGAAAAAAATACCATGTCATTTTCAAGAACAGTTTCCAATCTATCAATTTGCCAAATTTCATTTTAATCTATTAAGTGGTTTACGAGTTATAAGAATTTGAAAAAAAAAAAAATTCAGGATTTCTGTGGAAAAAGTTTTGGAAAAAAATCAAATTTTAGTACCAATTTGGTCAATTTTTCACGATTATTTTTTTATGTTCGAAGTTTATAGAAAATTTTTTTATACCATTTTAAAGAGTAACGCTTAATACACCTTGTAACTAAATTTCATTCAATTCGTGCTAGTACTTTTTGCGTTATGACGTTCCGAACGAAAAATTGATTTAATACCCCTTGAACCACCCCCCACTGAAAAAAATACCATGTCATTTTCAAGAACAGTTTCCAATCTATCAATTTGCCAAATTTCATTTTAATCTATTAAGTGGTTTACGAGTTATAAGAATTTGAAAAAAAAAAAAATTCTGGATTTCTGTGGAAAAAGTTTTGGAAAAAAATCAAATTTTAGTACCAATTTGGTCAATTTTTCACGATTATTTTTTTATGTTCGAAGTTTATAGAAAATTTTTTTATACCATTTTAAAGAGTAACGCTTAATACACCTTGTAACTAAATTTCATTCAATTCGTGCTAGTACTTTTTGCGTTATGACGTTCCGAACGAAAAATTGATTTAATACCCCTTGAACCACCCCCCACTGAAAAAAATACCATGTCATTTTCAAGAACAGTTTCCAATCTATCAATTTGCCAAATTTCATTTTAATCTATTAAGTGGTTTACGAGTTATAAGAATTTGAAAAAAAAAAAAATTCTGGATTTCTGTGGAAAAAGTTTTGGAAAAAAATCAAATTTTAGTACCAATTTGGTCAATTTTTCACGATTATTTTTTTATGTTCGAAGTTTATAGAAAATTTTTTTATACCATTTTAAAGAGTAACGCTTAATACACCTTGTAACTAAATTTCATTCAATTCGTGCTAGTACTTTTTGCGTTATGACGTTCCGAACGAAAAATTGATTTAATACCCCTTGAACCACCCCCCACTGAAAAAAATACCATGTCATTTTCAAGAACAGTTTCCAATCTATCAATTTGCCAAATTTCATTTTAATCTATTAAGTGGTTTACGAGTTATAAGAATTTGAAAAAAAAAAAATTCAGGATTTCTGTGGAAAAAGTTTTGGAAAAAAATCAAATTTTAGTACCAATTTGGTCAATTTTTCACGATTATTTTTTTATGTTCGAAGTTTATAGAAAATTTTTTTATACCATTTTAAAGAGTAACGCTTAATACACCTTGTAACTAAATTTCATTCAATTCGTGCTAGTACTTTTTGCGTTATGACGTTCCGAACGAAAAATTGATTTAATACCCCTTGAACCACCCCCCACTGAAAAAAATACCATGTCATTTTCAAGAACAGTTTCCAATCTATCAATTTGCCAAATTTCATTTTAATCTATTAAGTGGTTTACGAGTTATAAGAATTTGAAAAAAAAAAAAATTCTGGATTTCTGTGGAAAAAGTTTTGGAAAAAAATCAAATTTTAGTACCAATTTGGTCAATTTTTCACGATTATTTTTTTATGTTCGAAGTTTATAGAAAATTTTTTTATACCATTTTAAAGAGTAACGCTTAATACACCTTGTAACTAAAGTTCATTCAATTCGTGCTAGTACTTTTTGCGTTATGACGTTCCGAACGAAAAATTGATTTAATACCCCTTGAACCACCCCCCACTGAAAAAAATACCATGTCATTTTCAAGAACAGTTTCCAATCTATCAATTTGCCAAATTTCATTTTAATCTATTAAGTGGTTTACGAGTTATAAGAATTTGAAAAAAAAAAAAATTCAGGATTTCTGTGGAAAAAGTTTTGGAAAAAAATCAAATTTTAGTACCAATTTGGTCAAACTTTCACGATTATTTTTTTATGTTCGAAGTTTATAGAAAATTTTTTTATACCATTTTAAAGAGTAACGCTTAATACACCTTGTAACTAAATTTCATTCAATTCGTGCTAGTACTTTTTGCGTTATGACGTTCCGAACGAAAAATTGATTTAATACCCCTTGAACCACCCCCCACTGAAAAAAATACCATGTCATTTTCAAGAACAGTTTCCAATCTATCAATTTGCCAAATTTCATTTTTAATCTATTAAGTGGTTTACGAGTTATAAGAATTTGAAAAAAAAAAAAATTCTGGATTTCTGTGGAAAAAGTTTTGGAAAAAAATCAAATTTTAGTACCAATTTGGTCAATTTTTCACGATTATTTTTTTATGTTCGAAGTTTATAGAAAATTTTTTTATACCATTTTAAAGAGTAACGCTTAATACACCTTGTAACTAAATTTCATTCAATTCGTGCTAGTACTTTTTGCGTTATGACGTTCCGAACGAAAAATTGATTTAATACCCCTTGAACCACCCCCCACTGAAAAAAATACCATGTCATTTTCAAGAACAGTTTCCAATCTATCAATTTGCCAAATTTCATTTTAATCTATTAAGTGGTTTACGAGTTATAAGAATTTGAAAAAAAAAAAAAATTCAGGATTTCTGTGGAAAAAGTTTTGGAAAAAAATCAAATTTTAGTACCAATTTGGTCAATTTTTCACGATTATTTTTTTATGTTCGAAGTTTATAGAAAATTTTTTTATACCATTTTAAAGAGTAACGCTTAATACACCTTGTAACTAAATTTCATTCAATTCGTGCTAGTACTTTTTGCGTTATGACGTTCCGAACGAAAAATTGATTTAATACCCCTTGAACCACCCCCACTGAAAAAAAATACCATGTCATTTTCAAGAACAGTTTCCAATCTATCAATTTGCCAAATTTCATTTTAATCTATTAAGTGGTTTACGAGTTATAAGAATTTGAAAAAAAAAAAATTCTGGATTTCTGTGGAAAAAGTTTTGGAAAAAAATCAAATTTTAGTACCAATTTGGTCAATTTTTCACGATTATTTTTTTATGTTCGAAGTTTATAGAAAATTTTTTTATACCATTTTAAAGAGTAACGCTTAATACACCTTGTAACTAAATTTCATTCAATTCGTGCTAGTACTTTTTGCGTTATGACGTTCCGAACGAAAAATTGATTTAATACCCCTTGAACCACCCCCCACTGAAAAAAATACCATGTCATTTTCAAGAACAGTTTCCAATCTATCAATTTGCCAAATTTCATTTTAATCTATTAAGTGGTTTACGAGTTATAAGAATTTGAAAAAAAAAAAAATTCAGGATTTCTGTGGAAAAAGTTTTGGAAAAAAATCAAATTTTAGTACCAATTTGGTCAAACTTTCACGATTATTTTTTTATGTTCGAAGTTTATAGAAAATTTTTTTATACCATTTTAAAGAGTAACGCTTAATACACCTTGTAACTAAATTTCATTCAATTCGTGCTAGTACTTTTTGCGTTATGACGTTCCGAACGAAAAATTGATTTAATACCCCTTGAACCACCCCCCACTGAAAAAAATACCATGTCATTTTCAAGAACAGTTTCCAATCTATCAATTTGCCAAATTTCATTTTAATCTATTAAGTGGTTTACGAGTTATAAGAATTTGAAAAAAAAAAAAATTCAGGATTTCTGTGGAAAAAGTTTTGGAAAAAAATCAAATTTTAGTACCAATTTGGTCAATTTTTCACGATTATTTTTTTATGTTCGAAGTTTATAGAAAATTTTTTTATACCATTTTAAAGAGTAACGCTTAATACACCTTGTAACTAAATTTCATTCAATTCGTGCTAGTACTTTTTGCGTTATGACGTTCCGAACGAAAAATTGATTTAATACCCCCTTGAACCACCCCCCACTAAAAAAAATACCATGTCATTTTCAAGAACAGTTTCCAATCTATCAATTTGCCAAATTTCATTTTAATCTATTAAGTGGTTTACGAGTTATAAGAATTTGAAAAAAAAAAAAATTCAGGATTTCTGTGGAAAAAGTTTTGGAAAAAAATCAAATTTTAGTACCAATTTGGTCAAACTTTCACGATTATTTTTTTATGTTCGAAGTTTATAGAAAATTTTTTTATACCATTTTAAAGAGTAACGCTTAATACACCTTGTAACTAAATTTCATTCAATTCGTGCTAGTACTTTTTGCGTTATGACGTTCCGAACGAAAAATTGATTTAATACCCCTTGAACCACCCCCCACTGAAAAAAATACCATGTCATTTTCAAGAACAGTTTCCAATCTATCAATTTGCCAAATTTCATTTTAATCTATTAAGTGGTTTACGAGTTATAAGAATTTGAAAAAAAAAAAATTCAGGATTTCTGTGGAAAAAGTTTTGGAAAAAATCAAATTTTAGTACCAATTTGGTCAATTTTTCACGATTATTTTTTTATGTTCGAAGTTTATAGAAAATTTTTTTATACCATTTTAAAGAGTAACGCTTAATACACCTTGTAACTAAATTTCATTCAATTCGTGCTAGTACTTTTTGCGTTATGACGTTCCGAACGAAAAATTGATTTAATACCCCTTGAACCACCCCCCACTGAAAAAAATACCATGTCATTTTCAAGAACAGTTTCCAATCTATCAATTTGCCAAATTTCATTTTAATCTATTAAGTGGTTTACGAGTTATAAGAATTTGAAAAAAAAAAAAATTCAGGATTTCTGTGGAAAAAAGTTTTGGAAAAAAATCAAATTTTAGTACCAATTTGGTCAAACTTTCACGATTATTTTTTTATGTTCGAAGTTTATAGAAAATTTTTTTATACCATTTTAAAGAGTAACGCTTAATACACCTTGTAACTAAATTTCATTCAATTCGTGCTAGTACTTTTTGCGTTATGACGTTCCGAACGAAAAATTGATTTAATACCCCTTGAACCACCCCCCACTGAAAAAAATACCATGTCATTTTCAAGAACAGTTTCCAATCTATCAATTTGCCAAATTTCATTTTAATCTATTAAGTGGTTTACGAGTTATAAGAATTTGAAAAAAAAAAAAATTCAGGATTTCTGTGGAAAAAGTTTTGGAAAAAAATCAAATTTTAGTACCAATTTGGTCAAACTTTCACGATTATTTTTTTATGTTCGAAGTTTATAGAAAATTTTTTTATACCATTTTAAAGAGTAACGCTTAATACACCTTGTAACTAAATTTCATTCAATTCGTGCTAGTACTTTTTGCGTTATGACGTTCCGAACGAAAAATTGATTTAATACCCCTTGAACCACCCCCCACTGAAAAAAATACCATGTCATTTTCAAGAACAGTTTCCAATCTATCAATTTGCCAAATTTCATTTTAATCTATTAAGTGGTTTACGAGTTATAAGAATTTGAAAAAAAAAAAAATTCAGGATTTCTGTGGAAAAAGTTTTGGAAAAAAATCAAATTTTAGTACCAATTTGGTCAAACTTTCACGATTATTTTTTTATGTTCGAAGTTTATAGAAAATTTTTTTATACCATTTTAAAGAGTAACGCTTAATACACCTTGTAACTAAATTTCATTCAATTCGTGCTAGTACTTTTTGCGTTATGACGTTCCGAACGAAAAATTGATTTAATACCCCTTGAACCACCCCCCACTGAAAAAAATACCATGTCATTTTCAAGAACAGTTTCCAATCTATCAATTTGCCAAATTTCATTTTAATCTATTAAGTGGTTTACGAGTTATAAGAATTTGAAAAAAAAAAAAATTCAGGATTTCTGTGGAAAAAGTTTTGGAAAAAAATCAAATTTTAGTACCAATTTGGTCAATTTTTCACGATTATTTTTTTATGTTCGAAGTTTATAGAAATTTTTTTTATACCATTTTAAAGAGTAACGCTTAATACACCTTGTAACTAAATTTCATTCAATTCGTGCTAGTACTTTTTGCGTTATGACGTTCCGAACGAAAAATTGATTTAATACCCCTTGAACCACCCCCCACTGAAAAAAATACCATGTCATTTTCAAGAACAGTTTCCAATCTATCAATTTGCCAAATTTCATTTTAATCTATTAAGTGGTTTACGAGTTATAAGAATTTGAAAAAAAAAAAATTCAGGATTTCTGTGGAAAAAGTTTTGGAAAAAAATCAAATTTTAGTACCAATTTGGTCAAACTTTCACGATTATTTTTTTATGTTCGAAGTTTATAGAAAATTTTTTATACCATTTTAAAGAGTAACGCTTAATACACCTTGTAACTAAATTTCATTCAATTCGTGCTAGTACTTTTTGCGTTATGACGTTCCGAACGAAAAATTGATTTAATACCCCTTGAACCACCCCCCACTAAAAAAAATACCATGTCATTTTCAAGAACAGTTTCCAATCTATCAATTTGCCAAATTTCATTTTAATCTATTAAGTGGTTTACGAGTTATAAGAATTTGAAAAAAAAAAAATTCAGGATTTCTGTGGAAAAAGTTTTGGAAAAAAATCAAATTTTAGTACCAATTTGGTCAATTTTTCACGATTATTTTTTTATGTTCGAAGTTTATAGAAAATTTTTTTATACCATTTTAAAGAGTAACGCTTAATACACCTTGTAACTAAATTTCATTCAATTCGTGCTAGTACTTTTTGCGTTATGACGTTCCGAACGAAAAATTGATTTAATACCCCTTGAACCACCCCCCACTGAAAAAAATACCATGTCATTTTCAAGAACAGTTTCCAATCTATCAATTTGCCAAATTTCATTTTAATCTATTAAGTGGTTTACGAGTTATAAGAATTTGAAAAAAAAAAAAATTTCAGGATTTCTGTGGAAAAAGTTTTGGAAAAAAATCAAATTTTAGTACCAATTTGGTCAAACTTTCACGATTATTTTTTTATGTTCGAAGTTTATAGAAAATTTTTTTATACCATTTTAAAGAGTAACGCTTAATACACCTTGTAACTAAATTTCATTCAATTCGTGCTAGTACTTTTTGCGTTATGACGTTCCGAACGAAAAATTGATTTAATACCCCTTGAACCACCCCCCACTGAAAAAAATACCATGTCATTTTCAAGAACAGTTTCCAATCTATCAATTTGCCAAATTTCATTTTAATCTATTAAGTGGTTTACGAGTTATAAGAATTTGAAAAAAAAAAAAATTCAGGATTTCTGTGGAAAAAGTTTTGGAAAAAAATCAAATTTTAGTACCAATTTGGTCAAACTTTCACGATTATTTTTTTATGTTCGAAGTTTATAGAAAATTTTTTTTATACCATTTTAAAGAGTAACGCTTAATACACCTTGTAACTAAATTTCATTCAATTCGTGCTAGTACTTTTTGCGTTATGACGTTCCGAACGAAAAATTGATTTAATACCCCTTGAACCACCCCCCACTGAAAAAAATACCATGTCATTTTCAAGAACAGTTTCCAATCTATCAATTTGCCAAATTTCATTTTAATCTATTAAGTGGTTTACGAGTTATAAGAATTTGAAAAAAAAAAAAATTCAGGATTTCTGTGGAAAAAGTTTTGGAAAAAAATCAAATTTTAGTACCAATTTGGTCAAACTTTCACGATTATTTTTTTATGTTCGAAGTTTATAGAAAATTTTTTTATACCATTTTAAAGAGTAACGCTTAATACACCTTGTAACTAAATTTCATTCAATTCGTGCTAGTACTTTTTGCGTTATGACGTTCCGAACGAAAAATTGATTTAATACCCCTTGAACCACCCCCCACTGAAAAAAATACCATGTCATTTTCAAGAACAGTTTCCAATCTATCAATTTGCCAAATTTCATTTTAATCTATTAAGTGGTTTACGAGTTATAAGAATTTGAAAAAAAAAAAAAATTCAGGATTTCTGTGGAAAAAGTTTTGGAAAAAAATCAAATTTTAGTACCAATTTGGTCAATTTTTCACGATTATTTTTTTATGTTCGAAGTTTATAGAAATTTTTTTTATACCATTTTAAAGAGTAACGCTTAATACACCTTGTAACTAAATTTCATTCAATTCGTGCTAGTACTTTTTGCGTTATGACGTTCCGAACGAAAAATTGATTTAATACCCCTTGAACCACCCCCCACTGAAAAAAATACCATGTCATTTTCAAGAACAGTTTCCAATCTATCAATTTGCCAAATTTCATTTTAATCTATTAAGTGGTTTACGAGTTATAAGAATTTGAAAAAAAAAAAATTCAGGATTTCTGTGGAAAAAGTTTTGGAAAAAAATCAAATTTTAGTACCAATTTGGTCAAACTTTCACGATTATTTTTTTATGTTCGAAGTTTATAGAAAATTTTTTTATACCATTTTAAAGAGTAACGCTTAATACACCTTGTAACTAAATTTCATTCAATTCGTGCTAGTACTTTTTGCGTTATGACGTTCCGAACGAAAAATTGATTTAATACCCCTTGAACCACCCCCCACTGAAAAAAATACCATGTCATTTTCAAGAACAGTTTCCAATCTATCAATTTGCCAAATTTCATTTTAATCTATTAAGTGGTTTACGAGTTATAAGAATTTGAAAAAAAAAAAATTCAGGATTTCTGTGGAAAAAGTTTTGGAAAAAAATCAAATTTTAGTACCAATTTGGTCAATTTTTCACGATTATTTTTTTATGTTCGAAGTTTATAGAAAATTTTTTTATACCATTTTAAAGAGTAACGCTTAATACACCTTGTAACTAAATTTCATTCAATTCGTGCTAGTACTTTTTGCGTTATGACGTTCCGAACGAAAAATTGATTTAATACCCCTTGAACCACCCCCCACTGAAAAAAATACCATGTCATTTTCAAGAACAGTTTCCAATCTATCAATTTGCCAAATTTCATTTTAATCTATTAAGTGGTTTACGAGTTATAAGAATTTGAAAAAAAAAAAAATTCAGGATTTCTGTGGAAAAAGTTTTGGAAAAAAAATCAAATTTTAGTACCAATTTGGTCAAACTTTCACGATTATTTTTTTATGTTCGAAGTTTATAGAAAATTTTTTTATACCATTTTAAAGAGTAACGCTTAATACACCTTGTAACTAAATTTCATTCAATTCGTGCTAGTACTTTTTGCGTTATGACGTTCCGAACGAAAAATTGATTTAATACCCCTTGAACCACCCCCCACTGAAAAAAATACCATGTCATTTTCAAGAACAGTTTCCAATCTATCAATTTGCCAAATTTCATTTTAATCTATTAAGTGGTTTACGAGTTATAAGAATTTGAAAAAAAAAAAAATTCAGGATTTCTGTGGAAAAAGTTTTGGAAAAAAATCAAATTTTAGTACCAATTTGGTCAAACTTTCACGATTATTTTTTTATGTTCGAAGTTTATAGAAAATTTTTTTATACCATTTTAAAGAGTAACGCTTAATACACCTTGTAACTAAATTTCATTCAATTCGTGCTAGTACTTTTTGCGTTATGACGTTCCGAACGAAAAATTGATTTAATACCCCTTGAACCACCCCCCACTGAAAAAAATACCATGTCATTTTCAAGAACAGTTTCCAATCTATCAATTTGCCAAATTTCATTTTAATCTATTAAGTGGTTTACGAGTTATAAGAATTTGAAAAAAAAAAAAATTCAGGATTTCTGTGGAAAAAGTTTTGGAAAAAAATCAAATTTTAGTACCAATTTGGTCAAACTTTCACGATTATTTTTTTATGTTCGAAGTTTATAGAAAATTTTTTTATACCATTTTAAAGAGTAACGCTTAATACACCTTGTAACTAAATTTCATTCAATTCGTGCTAGTACTTTTTGCGTTATGACGTTCCGAACGAAAAATTGATTTAATACCCCTTGAACCACCCCCCACTGAAAAAAATACCATGTCATTTTCAAGAACAGTTTCCAATCTATCAATTTGCCAAATTTCATTTTAATCTATTAAGTGGTTTACGAGTTATAAGAATTTGAAAAAAAAAAAAATTCAGGATTTCTGTGGAAAAAGTTTTGGAAAAAAATCAAATTTTAGTACCAATTTGGTCAATTTTTCACGATTATTTTTTTATGTTCGAAGTTTATAGAAAATTTTTTTATACCATTTTAAAGAGTAACGCTTAATACACCTTGTAACTAAATTTCATTCAATTCGTGCTAGTACTTTTTGCGTTATGACGTTCCGAACGAAAAATTGATTTAATACCCCTTGAACCACCCCCCACTGAAAAAAATACCATGTCATTTTCAAGAACAGTTTCCAATCTATCAATTTGCCAAATTTCATTTTAATCTATTAAGTGGTTTACGAGTTATAAGAATTTGAAAAAAAAAAAATTCAGGATTTCTGTGGAAAAAGTTTTGGAAAAAAATCAAATTTTAGTACCAATTTGGTCAAACTTTCACGATTATTTTTTTATGTTCGAAGTTTATAGAAAATTTTTTTATACCATTTTAAAGAGTAACGCTTAATACACCTTGTAACTAAATTTCATTCAATTCGTGCTAGTACTTTTTGCGTTATGACGTTCCGAACGAAAAATTGATTTAATACCCCTTGAACCACCCCCCACTGAAAAAAATACCATGTCATTTTCAAGAACAGTTTCCAATCTATCAATTTGCCAAATTTCATTTTAATCTATTAAGTGGTTTACGAGTTATAAGAATTTGAAAAAAAAAAAATTCAGGATTTCTGTGGAAAAAGTTTTGGAAAAAAATCAAATTTTAGTACCAATTTGGTCAATTTTTCACGATTATTTTTTTATGTTCGAAGTTTATAGAAAATTTTTTTATACCATTTTAAAGAGTAACGCTTAATACACCTTGTAACTAAATTTCATTCAATTCGTGCTAGTACTTTTTGCGTTATGACGTTCCGAACGAAAAATTGATTTAATACCCCTTGAACCACCCCCCACTGAAAAAAATACCATGTCATTTTCAAGAACAGTTTCCAATCTATCAATTTGCCAAATTTCATTTTAATCTATTAAGTGGTTTACGAGTTATAAGGATTTGAAAAAAAAAATTCAGGATTTCTATGGAAAAAGTTTTGGAAAAAAATCAAATTTTAGTACCAATTTGGTCAATTTTTCACGATTATTTTTTTATGTTCGAAGTTTATAGAAAATTTTTTTATACCATTTTAAAGAGTAACGCTTAATACACCTTGTAACTAAAATTCATTCAATTCGTGCTAGTACTTTTTGCGTTATGACGTTCCGAACGAAAAATTGATTTAATACCCCTTGAACCACCCCCCACTGAAAAAAATACCATGTCATTTTCAAGAACAGTTTCCAATCTATCAATTTGCCAAATTTCATTTTAATCTATTAAGTGGTTTACGAGTTATAAGAATTTGAAAAAAAAAATTCAGGATTTCTGTGGAAAAAGTTTTGGAAAAAAATCAAATTTTAGTACCAATTTGGTAAATTTTTCACGATTATTTTTTTATGTTCGAAGTTTATAGAAAATTTTTTTATATTATTTTAAAGAGTAACGCTTAATACACCTTGTAACTAAATTTCATTCAATTCGTGCTAGTACTTTTTGCGTTATGACGTTCCGAACGAAAAATTGATTTAATACGCCTTGAACCACCCCCCACTGAAAAAAATACCATGTCATTTTCAAGAACAGTTTCCAATCTATCAATTTGCCAAATTTCATTTTAATCTATTAAGTGGTTTACGAGTTATAAGAATTTGAAAAAAAAAAAATTCAGGATTTCTGTGGAAAAAGTTTTGGAAAAAAATCAAATTTTAGTACCAATTTGGTCAATTTTTCACGATTATTTTTTTATGTTCGAAGTTTATAGAAAAATTTTTTATACCATTTTAAAGAGTAACGCTTAATACACCTTGTAACTAAATTTCATTCAATTCGTGCTAGTACTTTTTGCGTTATGACGTTCCGAACGAAAAATTGATTTAATACCCCTTGAACCACCCCCCACTGAAAAAAATACCATGTCATTTTCAAGAACAGTTTCCAATCTATCAATTTGCCAAATTTCATTTTAATCTATTAAGTGGTTTACGAGTTATAAGAATTTGAAAAAAAAAAATTCAGGATTTCTGTGGAAAAAGTTTTGGAAAAAAATCAAATTTTAGTACCAATTTGGTCAATTTTTCACGATTATTTTTTTATGTTCGAAGTTTATAGAAAATTTTTTATACCATTTTAAAGAGTAACGCTTAATACACCTTGTAACTAAATTTCATTCAATTCGTGCTAGTACTTTTTGCGTTATGACGTTCCGAACGAAAAATTGATTTAATACCCCTTGAACCACCCCCCACTGAAAAAAATACCATGTCATTTTCAAGAACAGTTTCCAATCTATCAATTTGCCAAATTTCATTTTAATCTATTAAGTGGTTTACGAGTTATAAGAATTTGAAAAAAAAAAATTCAGGATTTCTGTGGAAAAAGTTTTGGAAAAAAATCAAATTTTAGTACCAATTTGGTCAATTTTTCACGATTATTTTTTTATGTTCGAAGTTTATAGAAAATTTTTTTATACCATTTTAAAGAGTAACGCTTAATACACCTTGTAACTAAATTTCATTCAATTCGTGCTAGTACTTTTTGCGTTATGACGTTCCGAACGAAAAATTGATTTAATACCCCTTGAACCACCCCCCACTGAAAAAAATACCATGTCATTTTCAAGAACAGTTTCCAATCTATCAATTTGCCAAATTTCATTTTAATCTATTAAGTGGTTTACGAGTTATAAGAATTTGAAAAAAAAAATTCAGGATTTCTGTGGAAAAAGTTTTGGAAAAAAATCAAATTTTAGTACCAATTTGGTCAATTTTTCACGATTATTTTTTTATGTTCGAAGTTTATAGAAAAATTTTTTATACCATTTTAAAGAGTAACGCTTAATACACCTTGTAACTAAATTTCATTCAATTCGTGCTAGTACTTTTTGCGTTATGACGTTCCGAACGAAAAATTGATTTAATACCCCTTGAACCACCCCCCACTGAAAAAAATACCATGTCATTTTCAAGAACAGTTTCCAATCTATCAATTTGCCAAATTTCATTTTAATCTATTAAGTGGTTTACGAGTTATAAGAATTTGAAAAAAAAAAAATTCAGGATTTCTGTGGAAAAAGTTTTGGAAAAAAATCAAATTTTAGTACCAATTTGGTCAATTTTTCACGATTATTTTTTTATGTTCGAAGTTTATAGAAAATTTTTTTATACCATTTTAAAGAGTAACGCTTAATACACCTTGTAACTAAATTTCATTCAATTCGTGCTAGTACTTTTTGCGTTATGACGTTCCGAACGAAAAATTGATTTAATACCCCTTGAACCACCCCCCACTGAAAAAAAATACCATGTCATTTTCAAGAACAGTTTCCAATCTATCAATTTGCCAAATTTCATTTTAATCTATTAAGTGGTTTACGAGTTATAAGAATTTGAAAAAAAAATTCAGGATTTCTGTGGAAAAAGTTTTGGAAAAAAATCAAATTTTAGTACCAATTTGGTCAATTTTTCACGATTATTTTTTTATGTTCGAAGTTTATAGAAAATTTTTTTATACCATTTTAAAGAGTAACGCTTAATACACCTTGTAACTAAATTTCATTCAATTCGTGCTAGTACTTTTTGCGTTATGACGTTCCGAACGAAAAATTGATTTAATACCCCTTGAACCACCCCCCACTGAAAAAAATACCATGTCATTTTCAAGAACAGTTTCCAATCTATCAATTTGCCAAATTTCATTTTAATCTATTAAGTGGTTTACGAGTTATAAGAATTTGAAAAAAAAAAAATTCAGGATTTCTGTGGAAAAAGTTTTGGAAAAAAATCAAATTTTAGTACCAATTTGGTCAATTTTTCACGATTATTTTTTTATGTTCGAAGTTTATAGAAAATTTTTTTATACCATTTTAAAGAGTAACGCTTAATACACCTTGTAACTAAATTTCATTCAATTCGTGCTAGTACTTTTTGCGTTATGACGTTCCGAACGAAAAATTGATTTAATACCCCTTGAACCACCCCCCACTGAAAAAAATACCATGTCATTTTCAAGAACAGTTTCCAATCTATCAATTTGCCAAATTTCATTTTAATCTATTAAGTGGTTTACGAGTTATAAGGATTTGAAAAAAAAAAAATTCAGGATTTCTGTGGAAAAAGTTTTGGAAAAAAATCAAATTTTAGTACCAATTTGGTCAATTTTTCACGATTATTTTTTTATGTTCGAAGTTTATAGAAAATTTTTTTATACCATTTTAAAGAGTAACGCTTAATACACCTTGTAACTAAATTTCATTCAATTCGTGCTAGTACTTTTTGCGTTATGACGTTCCGAACGAAAAATTGATTTAATACCCCTTGAACCACCCCCACTGCAAAAAATACCATGTCATTTTCAAGAACAGTTTCCAATCTATCAATTTGCCAAATTTCATTTTAATCTATTAAGTGGCTTACGAGTTATAAGAATTTGAAAAAAAAAATTCAGGATTTCTGTGGAAAAAGTTTTGGAAAAAAATCAAATTTTAGTACCAATTTGGTCAATTTTTCACGATTATTTTTTTATGTTCGAAGTTTATAGAAAATTTTTTTATACCATTTTAAAGAGTAACGCTTAATACACCTTGTAACTAAATTTCATTCAATTCGTGCTAGTACTTTTTGCGTTATGACGTTCCGAACGAAAAATTGATTTAATACCCCTTGAACCACCCCCCACTGAAAAAAATACCATGTCATTTTCAAGAACAGTTTCCAATCTATCAATTTGCCAAATTTCATTTTAATCTATTAAGTGGTTTACGAGTTATAAGGATTTGAAAAAAAAAAAACAGGATTTCTGTGGAAAAAGTTTTGGAAAAAAATCAAATTTTAGTACCAATTTGGTCAATTTTTCACGATTATTTTTTTATGTTCGAAGTTTATAGAAAATTTTTTTATACCATTTTAAAGAGTAACGCTTAATACACCTTGTAACTAAATTTCATTCAATTCGTGCTAGTACTTTTTGCGTTTTGACGTTCCGAACGAATAATTGATTTAATACCCCTTGAACCACCCCCCACTGAAAAAAATACCATGTCATTTTCAAGAACAGTTTCCAATCTATCAATTTGCCAAATTTCATTTTAATCTATTAAGTGGTTTACGAGTTATAAGAATTTGAAAAAAAAAAAAAATTCAGGATTTCTGTGGAAAAAGTTTTGGAAAAAAATCAAATTTTAGTACCAATTTGGTCAATTTTTCACGATTATTTTTTTATGTTCGAAGTTTATAGAAAATTTTTTTATACCATTTTAAAGAGTAACGCTTAATACACCTTGTAACTAAATTTCATTCAATTCGTGCTAGTACTTTTTGCGTTATGACGTTCCGAACGAAAAATTGATTTAATACCCCTTGAACCACCCCCCACTGAAAAAAATACCACGTCATTTTCAAGAACAGTTTCCAATCTATCAATTTGCCAAATTTCATTTTAATCTATTAAGTGGTTTACGAGTTATAAGGATTTGAAAAAAAAAAAAAACAGGATTTCTGTGGAAAAAGTTTTGGAAAAAAATCAAATTTTAGTACCAATTTGGTCAATTTTTCACGATTATTTTTTTATGTTCGAAGTTTATAGAAAATTTTTTTATACCATTTTAAAGAGTAACGCTTAATACACCTTGTAACTAAATTTCATTCAATTCGTGCTAGTACTTTTTGCGTTATGACGTTCCGAACGAAAAATTGATTTAATACCCCTTGAACCACCCCCCACTGAAAAATATACCATGTCATTTTCAAGAACAGTTTCCAATCTATCAATTTGCCAAATTTCATTTTAATCTATTAAGTGGTTTACGAGTTATAAGAATTTGAAAAAAAAAAAAAATTCAGGATTTCTGTGGAAAAAGTTTTGGAAAAAAATCCAATTTTAGTACCAATTTGGTCAATTTTTCACGATTATTTTTTTATGTTCGAAGTTTATAGAAAATTTTTTTATACCATTTTAAAGAGTAACGCTTAATACACCTTGTAACTAAATTTCATTCAATTCGTGCTAGTACTTTTTGCGTTATGACGTTCCGAACGAAAAATTGATTTAATACCCCTTGAACCACCCCCCACTGAAAAAAATACCATGTCATTTTCAAGAACAGTTTCCAATCTATCAATTTGCCAAATTTCATTTTAATCTATTAAGTGGTTTACGAGTTATAAGAATTTGAAAAAAAAAAAATTCAGGATTTCTGTGGAAAAAGTTTTGGAAAAAAATCAAATTTTAGTACCAATTTGGTCAATTTTTCACGATTATTTTTTTATGTTCGAAGTTTATAGAAAATTTTTTTATACCATTTTAAAGAGTAACGCTTAATACACCTTGTAACTAAATTTCATTCAATTCGTGCTAGTACTTTTTGCGTTATGACGTTCCGAACGAAAAATTGATTTAATACCCCTTGAACCACCCCCCACTGAAAAAAAATACCATGTCATTTTCAAGAACAGTTTCCAATCTATCAATTTGCCAAATTTCATTTTAATCTATTAAGTGGCTTACGAGTTATAAGAATTTGAAAAAAAAAAATTCAGGATTTCTGTGGAAAAAGTATTGGAAAAAAATCAAATTTTAGTACCAATTTGGTCAATTTTTCACGATTATTTTTTTATGTTCGAAGTTTATAGAAAATTTTTTTATACCATTTTAAAGAGTAACGCTTAATACACCTTGTAACTAAATTTCATTCAATTCGTGCTAGTACTTTTTGCGTTATGACGTTCCGAACGAAAAATTGATTTAATACCCCTTGAACCACCCCCCACTGAAAAAAATACCATGTCATTTTCAAGAACAGTTTCCAATCTATCAATTTGCCAAATTTCATTTTAATCTATTAAGTGGTTTACGAGTTATAAGGATTTGAAAAAAAAAAACAGGATTTCTGTGGAAAAAGTTTTGGAAAAAAATCAAATTTTAGTACCAATTTGGTCAATTTTTCACGATTATTTTTTTATGTTCGAAGTTTATAGAAAATTTTTTTATACCATTTTAAAGAGTAACGCTTAATACACCTTGTAACTAAATTTCATTCAATTCGTGCTAGTACTTTTTGCGTTATGACGTTCCGAACGAAAAATTGATTTAATACCCCTTGAACCACCCCCCACTGAAAAAAATACCATGTCATTTTCAAGAACAGTTTCCAATCTATCAATTTGCCAAATTTCATTTTAATCTATTAAGTGGTTTACGAGTTATAAGGATTTGAAAAAAAAAAAAAAAAACAGGATTTCTGTGGAAAAAGTTTTGGAAAAAAATCAAATTTTAGTACCAATTTGGTCAATTTTTCACGATTATTTTTTTATGTTCGAAGTTTATAGAAAATTTTTTTATACCATTTTAAAGAGTAACGCTTAATACACCTTGTAACTAAATTTCATTCAATTCGTGCTAGTACTTTTTGCGTTATGACGTTCCGAACGAAAAATTGATTTAATACCCCTTGAACCACCCCCCACTGAAAAAAATACCATGTCATTTTCAAGAACAGTTTCCAATCTATCAATTTGCCAAATTTCATTTTAATCTATTAAGTGGTTTACGAGTTAAAAGAATTTGAAAAAAAAAATTCAGGATTTCTGTGGAAAAAGTTTTGGAAAAAAATCAAATTTTAGTACCAATTTGGTCAATTTTTCACGATTATTTTTTTATGTTCGAAGTTTATAGAAAATTTTTTTATACCATTTTAAAGAGTAACGCTTAATACACCTTGTAACTAAATTTCATTCAATTCGTGCTAGTACTTTTTGCGTTATGACGTTCCGAACGAAAAATTGATTTAATACCCCTTGAACCACCCCCCACTGAAAAAAATACCATGTCATTTTCAAGAACAGTTTCCAATCTATCAATTTGCCAAATTTCATTTTAATCTATTAAGTGGTTTACGAGTTATAAGGATTTGAAAAAAAAAAATTCAGGATTTCTATGGAAAAAGTTTTGGAAAAAAATCAAATTTTAGTACCAATTTGGTCAATTTTTCACGATTATTTTTTTATGTTCGAAGTTTATAGAAAATTTTTTTATACCATTTTAAAGAGTAACGCTTAATACACCTTGTAACTAAATTTCATTCAATTCGTGCTAGTACTTTTTGCGTTATGACGTTCCGAACGAAAAATTGATTTAATACCCCTTGAACCACCCCCCACTGAAAAAAATACCATGTCATTTTCAAGAACAGTTTCCAATCTATCAATTTGCCAAATTTCATTTTAATCTATTAAGTGGTTTACGAGTTATAAGGATTTGAAAAAAAAATTCAGGATTTCTATGGAAAAAGTTTTGGAAAAAAATCAAATTTTAGTACCAATTTGGTCAATTTTTCACGATTATTTTTTTATGTTCGAAGTTTATAGAAATTTTTTTTATACCATTTTAAAGAGTAACGCTTAATACACCTTGTAACTAAATTTCATTCAATTCGTGCTAGTACTTTTTGCGTTATGACGTTCCGAAAGAAAAATTGATTTAATACCCCTTGAAACACCCCCCACTGAAAAAAATACCATGTCATTTTCAAGAACAGTTTCCAATCTATCAATTTGCCAAATTTCATTTTAATCTATTAAGTGGTTTACGAGTTATAAGAATTTGAAAAAAAAAAATTCAGGATTTCTGTGGAAAAAGTTTTGGAAAAAAATCAAATTTTAGTACCAATTTGGTCAATTTTTCACGATTATTTTTTTATGTTCGAAGTTTATAGAAAATTTTTTTATACCATTTTAAAGAGTAACGCTTAATACACCTTGTAACTAAATTTCATTCAATTCGTGCTAGTACTTTTTGCGTTATGACGTTCCGAACGAAAAATTGATTTAATACCCCTTGAACCACCCCCCACTGAAAAAAATACCATGTCATTTTCAAGAACAGTTTCCAATCTATCAATTTGCCAAATTTCATTTTAATCTATTAAGTGGTTTACGAGTTATAAGAATTTGAAAAAAAAAAAATTCAGGATTTCTGTGGAAAAAGTTTTGGAAAAAAATCAAATTTTAGTACCAATTTGGTCAATTTTTCACGATTATTTTTTTATGTTCGAAGTTTATAGAAAATTTTTTTATACCATTTTAAAGAGTAACGCTTAATACACCTTGTAACTAAATTTCATTCAATTCGTGCTAGTACTTTTTGCATTATGACGTTCCGAACGAAAAATTGATTTAATACCCCTTGAACCACCCCCCACTGAAAAAAATACCATGTCATTTTCAAGAACAGTTTCCAATCTATCAATTTGCCAAATTTCATTTTAATCTATTAAGTGGTTTACGAGTTATAAGAATTTGAAAAAAAAAAATTCAGGATTTCTGTGGAAAAAGTTTTGGAAAAAAATCAAATTTTAGTACCAATTTGGTCAATTTTTCACGATTATTTTTTTATGTTCGAAGTTTATAGAAAATTTTTTTATACCATTTTAAAGAGTAACGCTTAATACACCTTGTAACTAAATTTCATTCAATTCGTGCTAGTACTTTTTGCGTTATGACGTTCCGAACGAAAAATTGATTTAATACCCCTTGAACCACCCCCCACTGAAAAAAATACCATATCATTTTCAAGAACAGTTTCCAATCTATCAATTTGCCAAATTTCATTTTAATCTATTAAGTGGTTTACGAGTTATAAGGATTTGAAAAAAAAAAATTCAGGATTTCTGTGGAAAAAGTTTTGGAAAAAAATCAAATTTTAGTACCAATTTGGTCAATTTTTCACGATTATTTTTTTATGTTCGAAGTTTATAGAACATTTTTTTATACCATTTTAAAGAGTAACGCTTAATACACCTTGTAACTAAATTTCATTCAATTCGTGCTAGTACTTTTTGCGTTATGACGTTCCGAACGAAAAATTGATTTAATACCCCTTGAACCACCCCCCACTGAAAAAAATACCATGTCATTTTCAAGAACAGTTTCCAATCTATCAATTTGCCAAATTTCATTTTAATCTATTAAGTGGTTTACGAGTTATAAGGATTTGAAAAAAAAAAATTCAGGATTTCTATGGAAAAAGTTTTGGAAAAAAATCAAATTTTAGTACCAATTTGGTCAATTTTTCACGATTATTTTTTTATGTTCGAAGTTTATAGAATAATTTTTTATACCATTTTAAAGAGTAACGCTTAATACACCTTGTAACTAAATTTCATTCAATTCGTGCTAGTACTTTTTGCGTTATGACGTTCCGAACGAAAAATTGATTTAATACCCCTTGAACCACCCCCCACTGAAAAAAATACCATGTCATTTTCAAGAACAGTTTCCAATCTATCAATTTGCCAAATTTCATTTTAATGTATTAAGTGGTTTACGAGTTATAAGGATTTGAAAAAAAAATTCAGGATTTCTATGGAAAAAGTTTTGGAAAAAAATCAAATTTTAGTACCAATTTGGTCAATTTTTCACGATTATTTTTTTATGTTCGAAGTTTATAGAAAATTTTTTTATACCATTTTAAATAGTAACGCTTAATACACCTTGTAACTAAATTTCATTCAATTCGTGCTAGTACTTTTTGCGTTATTAGGTTCCGAATGAAGAATTGAGTTAATACCCCTTAAACCACCCCCCACTGACAAATGCACCATGTAATTTTAAAGATCGGTTTCCAATCTTTCAATTTGCCAAATTTCATTCTAATCTATTAAGCGGTTTACGAATTATAATGATTTGAAAAAAAAAAAATTTCAGAATTTCTATGGAAAAAGTGTTGAAAAAAAATTTTATTTTAGTACCAATTTTGTCACATTTTTACGATTTTTTTGTTATTTTCAAAGTTTATAGAAATTTTTTATATACCATTTTAAAGAGTAACGCCTAATACACGTTTTAACCAAATTTCATTCAATTCGTGATAGTACTTTTTGCGTTATTAGGTTCCGAATGAAGAATTGAGTTAATACCCCTTAAACCACCCTCCGCTGACATATGTACCATGTCATTTTTTTTAAAGAACGGTTTCCAATCTATCAATTTGCCAAATTTCATTCTAATCTATTAAGCGGTTTACGAATTATAAGTATTTGAAAAAAAATCAGAATTTCTATGGAAAAAGTGTTGAAAAAAAATTTTATTTTAGTACCAATTTTGTCACATTTTTACGATTTTTTTTGTTATGTTCAAAGTTTATAGACATTTTTTGTATACCATTTTAAAGAGTAACGCCTAATACACGTTTTAACCAAATTTCATTCAATTCGTGATAGTACTTTTTACGTTATTAGGTTCCGAATGAAGAATTGAGTTAATACCCCTTACACCACCCCCCGCTGACAAATGCACCATGTCATTATAAAGAACGGTTTCCAATCTATCAATTTGCAAATTTCATTCTAATCTATTAAGCGGTTTACGAATTATAAGGATTTGAAAAAAAAAATCAGAATTTCTATGAAAAAAGTGTTGAAAAAAAAATTTATTTTAGTACCAATTTTGTCACATTTTTACGATTTTTTTTGTTATGTTCAAAGTTTATAGACATTTTTTGTATACCATTTTAAAGAGTAACGCCTAATACACGTTTTAACCAAATTTCATTCAATTCGTGATAGTACTTTTTACGTTATTAGGTTCCGAATGAAGAATTGAGTTAATACCCCTTACACCACCCCCCGCTGACAAATGCACCATGTCATTTTAAAGAACGGTTTCCAATCTATCAATTTGCCAAATTTCATTCTAATATATTAAGCGGTTTACGAATTATAAGGATTTGAAAAAAAAATCAGAATTTCTATGGAAAAAGTGTTGAAAAAAAATTTTATTTAAGTACCAATTTTGTCACATTTTTACGATTTTTTTTGTTATGTTCAACGTTTATAGAAATTTTGTGTATACCATTTTAAAAAGTAACGCCTAATACACGTTTTAACCAAATTTCATTCAATTCGTGATAGTACTTTTCGCGTTATGACGTTCCGAACGAAAAATTGATTTAATACCCCTTGAACCACCCCCCACTGAAAAAAATACCATGTCATTTCCAAGAACAGTTTCCAATCTATCAATTTGCCAAATGTCATTTTAATCTATTAAGTGGTTTACGAGTTATAAGGATTTGAAAAAAAAAATTCAGGATTTCTATGGAAAAAGTTTTGGAAAAAAATCAAATTTTAGTACCAATTTGGTCAATTTTTCACGATTATTTTTTTATGTTCGAAGTTTATAGAAAATTTTTTTATACCATTTTTTTATACCATTTTTTTATACCAGTAACGATTAATACACCTTGTAACTAAATTTCATTCAATTCGTGGTAGTACTTTTTGCGTTATGACGTTCCGAACGAAGAATTGAGTTAAAACCCCTTGAACCACCCTCCGCTGAAAAAAATACCATGTCATTTTCAATATCAGTTTCCAATCTATCAATTTGCCAAATTTCATTTTAATCTATTAAGCGGTTTACGAGTTATAAGGATTTGAAAAAAAAATTCAGGATTTCTATGGAAAAAGTTTTGGAAAAAATCCAATTTTAGTACCAATTTGATCAATTTGTCACGATTATTTTTTTATGTTCGAAGTTTATAGAAACATTTTTTATGCCATTTTAAAGAGTAACGCCTAATACACTTTGTAACCAAATTTCATTCAATTCGTGCTAGTACTTTTTGCGTTATTACGTTCCGAACGAAAAATGGATTTAATACCCCTTGAACCACCCCCCACTGAAAAGAATACCATGTCATTTTCAAGAACAGTTTCCAATCTATCAATTTGCTAAATTTCATTTTAATCTTTTTTTTTTTTTTTATAATTTACGCGCACTCAAGGGGTTATGAATACCCTTTAAATGTTTGACCACAGTACGAGCGTTAGAGAAGGGGAAGAAAGAGAGTGATAGGAAAGATTTTTGGATGTAGTGGAGACTTACTCCATGGGTGGTGTCCGAACTTACTTCGGGGAGTCACTATTTTTTGTGTTTCGTTAAATTCGCAGAGCTTTTAAGATGGTGTATACTTCTAGGAGTAACTACCGACCTTTTTTATTTCTTTGAATAAAAGTCTCATGGTTTTTGGCTGGGATTGAACGCGCAACCTTCCACTCAACAAGCGAACACATTACCACTACACCACGGCCACCCACATGGCTAAAAACACGATGTGGATAAAATAAAGAAAATGACATGGTGACAACAAATTCTTCAGACTGCTTATAAAAAACTTTTACGGTTCTACAAAAGACAAGGTTTTCTCCTGCATATGTTATGGGGTAGGGTATAAAAATGGTTTTTATATAAAAACGCCCCCAAAAAGTGGGCGTGGGTTAAAATGGTCTATTGACGAAATGTTCATATTTATATTACTAATGATTCTGCATCAAAAGTTTTTTTAGAAAATATTAAAATTTAACCGTGAAACGTTTTTTATTAAAAACGCCCCCAAAAAGTGGGCGTGGTAAAAACTTTATATGAAAGAAATACAGATATTCAGATTGTCTAAATATGTTGTTCAGAAAGTTTTTCAAAATTCCTTATGGGTTGGCCAAAAAATACGTTTTTCTAAAAAGGGGGCGTGGCAGTGGGCGGATTTCAAAAATTTTTACACTTGTTCTGCTGGGAGCAACAAAGAGCACGTGTACCAAATTTCATCCTTCTAGCTCAACATTTAAGGCCCAAAAACTGGCGACGTACGGACGGACGGACGGACGGACGGACAGACATGGCTAAATCGACTCAGCTATCGATTCTGAGTCGATCCATATACTTTGAGGTATATGTAGCTAAATTATTTCTCTATGTTACAAACTATGTATCAAAACTAATATACCCCTATGGGATAGGGTATAAAAACCTGGTTTTTTGTCGAACCATAAAAGAATTTGATAATCCTTCGGAACAATATGTTGTAACAACGTCATTTTCAATACTTTATGACCATAAAGACCATATTTTGGGGATATCAATTTTAAGGATGGGATAGGATAGGGTATTAAACGATCCGCACAGCGGATTGTAGCCTTCTCATATGTTTTTTTAGTGACTCATTTCCGAATTCAATTATTGATTTTCTGAGTTTACTATTTAGCCTGTTTAGTTTGTTTTTGTCAATTGGTGCCTTTTCTTTTCTGCAATAATTTCACATATTGCAGCAGGGTATGCGTTTTGTTGGAGTTTCAGCCCATGCAGCTTTTTGTATATTGAGTTTAAATAGTTGCACTGCTTCCTCTATTTGCTCTTCTACCATTTGGGTATTTTCATCCAACTTCTCTCTAAAGTAGCTCCAGTCAGTTAGCTTATTAACTAGTTTTGGACTTTGTTCTTTCATTATTATTTTATCGCCAAGTGTGAAAAGTATTGAAGAGTGATCTGACTGTAGGTCTGGCTCTTCTCCCACATTTATATTATTTGAGGAGATATTTTTTGTTATAAAGAAGTCGACAAGATCTGGGGTTTTATTCCTATCTGTTGGCACAGTAGGTAGGTTTTCCCGCCGAAAGATATTTACTGCCACTTTCATTAATTGTTTCAAGTAAAGCTCTTCCTCTAGTATTCGTTAGTCAGTGTGGACCGATAATCTCAATGCAATAAAACGCAAACACATTAATGAGAATCCTTTTAATTGTTGCATTCGTTTGTATATACCTTTTTATTTGATTTAAAATTCAACAACTGTTTGTATATTTTTTATTAAGAACAGAAAATATCGGAAATTGAAAATAATTTAAATATATTTATCTAGATACAATGTGCATGAAAAGTAAAAAAAAATAAGTTTATAAACACACGCAGACAATTGCAATATTTTTTTTTATACATCTTTTTTTTTTAATTAAAGAACGTACATTTTTTAAGTGCGATTCTTAAGATCTATTACATCGATATATTGAATTTATTTAAACTTTATTTTTGTCTTAATATATATATAAGTAATAGTATATTTTAACAATTTATTTATTATAAATTTATTTAGCACATTTTCGTCGTATTGATGATGTAAAAACCATGTTGTTGTTGTTGCTGTTCTGGGTCTTAACCTGTAAGTTGACTGTTAATAATTGTATTCAAAAGTGGTTTATATATAAGAATCGGTTGCTGAGAGATTAAGCAACTTGCCAGGGACTTGAAAATGCGATCGAATATACATTGACTTAGATCGTTCCTAATTCTCATTTACGGAGCTATTTTTAAGTGCAGTAAAAAATGTTTTTATATTCAAAATCCATTTTTTATTAACTAGAAATTTATGATTTATATTCTATTGAAATTAATTTATTTTATTGTTTTATGCGGGAATCATGTCAGTTAAATTAATTACGAATGGAGTTTTGCAAAACATGACTCTTCCCAACTAACAATTTTTCCTCTATAAGGCAACAACACTTAATTTCCACAAGCAATTATTTCTATAGGGGTTATATAGTACTTGTGCGCGAAGTTTGAACATTTTCGTAGTCGATTGTTTGGGTAGAAGCTTGTTTCAGACATTATGCAGGAAAATTCACAAGCATAACCGAAATTATGATGTTATAACTTCTGTAAGGTTGTTTTTAAGGTTTCGGAGATGTGTTTATGTGTACCATACGTGAAGATGTTTCGGTAAAGCTTTGCACGAAGTTAATCCGAAACATAACATGTATAGTACTTACGAATGAATGCAAGAGTTTTTATATAATTAATTGCGTTGAATTTCATAATAACAAACTGGATTTTAATAATTATAAAGGATTAAAATTGAAATTAATAAAAGGAAATAATATAAAAAAATACATATTTTCCATTTGAACCAAATCCATCAGCACTATCTAAAATTGTTCGCAACACATACTTCGTCGGAACTTCAACTTAAATTAGAGGTATGTGTCATCGGAAAAATACTACACAAATGAGACGGCTTCACTTCTTCGAAGTATTTGTGTCGGGGGAAATCGGAAAAATAACTGCACTTAGCTGTCAAAAATTGCATGAAAAATGCACCTGAACGCAATTTGCCTCAGAGTTACAAAATGTCGAGAAATATTCGGAACAACTTTTCGGGAGAATACCTTGAAGCAAAACTCCTCTGAATAGTACAAAATTAAAGATTCGGATACCTCGCTAGGGCTGCCATATTTTTAAAATCCCGAGATTTAAGTGTTGAATTAACTATTCAATAAAAGATAGATGGAAATAATTATTTGATTTGGGTAATTGCACCCTGTCCGTTTGGAAGAAAAATTTCTCCGATATGTTCGAAATCGGAAAATTTTCTACCGTGGAACACTATAATCACCCTGGTCAGAATGGCGAGGAATGAATGCCGTCCCAGGCGAACCTAGATGAGCTGCTTTGACATATTCGGACAACAGGTTATCTAGGAATCTCAAGAATAAGTCAGGCCCCTTGAACAGAGACAGTGGCGGAAGAACCGAAAGGCCAACGGCAGCTCTCAATCCGGTAGTGGATCCTGATGGCCCGTGTCCTAGGAGTATCTAATTGGAACCGGCCCTCCACAGTGGGGGTTGAGCTTTGGGTTGACTACCCACCTATGGAAAAAAAACATATGTTACGAAGCAACTAATAGCCTCGGAAAGGATTCATCTTATTGTTTACGACCCTGCTAAACGAAAACAGGACAGCGACGTTCGTATCTGCACCTGAATGTGAGAACATTAAACAGGAGAAGTGTAGGCGAACAACTTGCGGAAGCCCTAAACTGCAACGAAGCAAACATTACTGCCATCCAAGAAATACGATGGAATGGGACGGGCAAAAAGATGATGAAAAGCTGTGACATCTACTATGGATCGTATTATAGTGAGCAAAAACAGCGACTATTCGGATGCAGATTTGTTATAAGTGCAAGACTTAGGCAAGAAGTCTTATGTTTCCAAGACATTAGCGAACGTATTGTAACAATCCGCATCAAGGCCAAATTTGCCAACTTAAGCCTTATATGCGGTCATGCTCCGACGGAGGAAAAAGATGATATAACTATGAATTGCTTATACGAGCTCCTCGACAATACCTATGAACGAATACCAAAGAACGATGTTAACCAAAAGGTAGGAAGAGAAGACATCTTAAGCAGTATCTGGTAACTGACTTAGGCTATTTGACTTCGATACGGAACGAAATGCCACTATAGCCAGCACACGGTTTCCTCACCACGATATCCATAAGGGGACATGGCGGTCTCCAGATCAACGAACGGGCAACCAAATTGATCACATTGCGATAGACAAGAGGCACGCATCCAGTATTTTGGATGTCCGAACATTCCGAGGGGCTAACAACGACTCGGACAAGGTACGGATGCGGATATCCACCACGCCACAACATACCAGAAATACTGTGAAAAAATTTAACGTCAAAAGACTGAAATCGCCAGAGACCGCCAAGACCTTCGCGCAACGCATATCCCTTAAACTCTCGATTCACACCACACCATCAGCATCTAATGTCGAAAAACAATGGCAACGATGCCAACAAGCTGATGTGCTAGGTTTCTCGCGGCCACCAGCAAAAAACCCCTGGTTTGATGAGGAATGCCGACAGATGCTCGCAGCCAAGAACGAGGCCTACAAGGCTAAGCTGCAGGTGAAGACGGATGCTGGCATTGAGCTCTATAGGCAAAAAAGAAGGGAAGAACACCGGCGTTTCAGAAAGAAGAAAAAGAGCAAGAAAAACGCGCGATAGAGAGGTGCCACTCCAGGAACGATGCTCGCAAGTTTTACCAAAGTGTATAACGTCAAAGAAAAGGATACAAGGCGCGAACAGAATCCTGTCGAGATGAACAAGGAAATATCGTAGTTGAGACACAGTCGATGCTGAGGATATGGAAGAACCACTTCTGCAGACTGGTAAACGGCGATGACGAACAACATTCCGCTGTCAGTCAGAATGAACCATTTGATATTGGCAACGGCAGAGAAAACTGCCAACCACCCGACCTAAGTGAAGTGAGGATAGCAATATCTACACTCAAGCTTAATAAGGCTGCCGGAAATGACGGCCTTTCCACTGAGTTTTATAAAGCCGGTGGAGATGACTTGGTATGTAACATCCACCAACTCATAAGCCAAATCTGGTCTGGATCAGCATCGTTTGCCCGATCTACAACTACGCCAACTGCAGAGGCATAAGTCTCCTACAAGATCCTATCTGCCAATATTCTGTGTCGCAGAGTCTTTGATTCCCAGCCAGACGTCGGACGCAGTAGAGAAAGACCTCGCTTTATGTGGCGCTCAGAAGTAGAAACCGACCTCAACCAACTTTTAGTGCATAACTGGGGGCAGTTAGCTAAGAATCGGGCTAATTTTAGAGGCATGTTGGTTGAAGCCCAAGTTCATTCCGGACTGTAGATTAGCAAACAAACGCACCTTATAAAGGTGTTTTTTTAGTGGCATAGAACTTTTTTTTAAAAATAAAACCAAACAAATTCAATGGAAAGAAAACATTTTGCTTCATTTAGCTCACACAAGTCATGGCATTTAATGTTTAAAAATAATTTCTGGCATATGGCCTCCGCGACTGCGCCTTATGAATGCTATACTGTCGGTCCAACTTCGCACCACTTTTTCAAGCACACCCCGTCATAGGTCTTCTATAGGTCATCGAATGTTGAATTCAAAATAATCAATCGTTGCTAGTTTATCAGCATAGACCAGAGATTTGACGTACCTTCACAAAAAGTAGTTCAAGGGTGCCAAATCACCCGAACGAGGTGGCCAACTCATAGGTCCATTCCTTGATATGATTCGGTCACCAAACGTTTGGCTCAACAAAGTCATGACTTCACCCGCTGTATGGCATTTTGCGCTGTCTTGTTTGACCATTTCTCCTCCAATTGAATTCCAATGGCATGAGGAATAAAAAAAATTAAGAATCAACTAAACCATTTACGGTAATGTTGGCATCGGTTTCGGATTTAAAGACAAATGTGCCGATGAAGCCTTCAGAATGTAAACCGCAACAAACAGGGATTGGTAATGTAATGGAGTCTGAAGAGTCTCATGAGGATTGTGCTCCCTCCAAACACGGCAATTCTGTTTGTTTATGTAACCGCCAAGCTAGAAATAAGCCTCATCGCTGAAGATGTGACAAAATAATTCAAAAGCAGCTAACTCCAGAAGTAAATGCAAATGTTACTGCTGAATTCGAAACCAAATTAACTGGGAGACACCCCAGAGATGACTACAAGGAGCTATTGCAGTTGGTTCTCGTATTTGTTAGATCATTAGACGGCAATGTTTTGGGCTTTAAAACTCCAGGACCCACTCATCACACTAGGTGGATGGCAAAGGCTATTTACTGCTTAAAAATGTTCATTTTTCGTCGTCAATTGAAGATGTCTAAAGAAGAAGAAAGTTCTGTGCGTGTCATTTCTGTTTTCCTTGTTGAAATTTATTGTAAAGCTTGGTTCAATGCTCCAAAAGCTCATCTTGCACCAAAGCAAGATTAAGGTGTTTTGCATAGTCTGTTAGACTATATAAAGAATGTGACAACGACATTGCAGAAATAGCCCTGACCAAATGTTCGAACCATTTGGGGTAAGTTAGTGGGATTATCCTACCATTACTGACGATAAAAAGTTGTTAATGGCTAATGAATTGCTCAGTAGCACGATGAACAATCAGAGCACACTAGGATTGTAAATCCAAAAGTAAGGAAAACGAGTGGTGGGTGCACGACTGGGTCGTACGCAACTTTCTCTTTCACAGCGAGTTGGGCGTTAGATCAAATACATAGTATGTAAGCATTTTGATTATTGATGCTAAAAATGATATAAAAAATGTCGAAATGTGATTATACGAACGTTTACTCCGAAATTTGAAGGAATCGGTGTCTACGTGAATAATAATGATTTTCCGTTATTGGCCAAAACTTAAAATTCCGTTTAGTGATAGTTGGGCTAAAACTACTTATGTGGAATTGTTTCAAACTATAATTGAAGTATATATATTAAATTTCATTCAATTTGGCATTGCAGTTTGCGAGAAATTAACAATTTTCTTTATATGGCCTAAATGACAAAATCCGTTATATGGATTTTCTCGCAAAAACTGGGTATGCAGTTTTGTTGGAACTAATATGAATATAGTACATATAAAGTTTAATCAAAATCGTTAGAGCCGTTTTCGAGAAAATTGAGGTTATGTGTAATTTTTATATGGCAGGTACCGTTATTAACATGGCTAAAAGCAAACAAAAAAAATTGCCTAGAATTATGACCAAAACAAACTTGGATACGAAGTTTGAAGAAAATCGGTCAAGCCGTTTAGGCTGGGGAGACCATTACGGACAGACGGACCGACGGACCGACGGACGGAATTCCAAAAACCACTTTTTTAGGCTCCGCTATCATCGTAATGTTAGAATCAATCAAAATCTCGAGATCGAAAATTTTCACGAAAACAATATCTTTCTCTTTGTAAGAGAAAGTTAAAAATTAAAAGAGGTAGTAGATATTGATAAATTTACTTACCAAAGAAACGTTTACATTATTTGACAGATTTAATATATAAAAAGTTTTCCTAAGACAACATCCAAACACCTAGCTACTAAATATGACATCCAAGAAGGATTGAAAATTGTCAAAACATTGAAAGAAGTTAATGATATGACTGCGAGGGGTTTAAAATTATAAATATCTATTATATATATTATATATTATAAAGGGTGATCCAAGTAGAGATACTTTTTTCAATAGCCTTTTTTGACAGATCACGTGTGAGTCGTGTCATGCTGTCATGTTATTTTTGTTTAGTATTGTTTGGCATTTCATAATGGAAAGACTTACGCATGAACAACGTTTACAAATTGTTCAACTTTATTATGAAAATTCACGTTCTGTGAGGAATGTGTTTCGTGCACTTCGCTCAACTTATGGTCAACATAATCGGCCTACTGAGCGTACTATTCGCAACACCATCACCCATTTTGAGACCCAGCATTCATTATTGGATAATATTCGACCGAATAGACCACGTCCAGCACGCTGTGAAGAAAATATAGCGGCCGTAGCTGAGAGTGTACACGAAGACCGTAGAGAGTCGATTCGGCGAACGTAACCGTCAATGGCGACCGTTATCGTGCCATGATAACCGACTTTTTGATGCCTGAAATTGAAGCTCGTGATCTCGGCGACATTTGGTTTCAGCAAGACGGCGCCACTTCCCACACATCGCATCAATCAATGGACTTATTGAGAGAACATTTCGGTGAGCACATAATTTCACGTTTTGGGCCGGTCGATTGGCCACCAAGATCGTGTGATATCACACCGTTAGACTTTTTCCTGTGGGGATATGTAAAGTCAAAAGCTTATGCCGACAAACCCGCTTCGATTCAGGCCTTGGAGGAAAACATCACGCGTGTCATTCGCCAGTTACCAGTCGAAATGCTCGAACGAGTGATCGAAAATTGGACTCAACGGATGGACCATCTGCGACGTAGCAACGGCCAACATTTGATAGACATAATCTTCAAAAAATAAATGCCAAAGAATGTTCTTTCAATTTGGTTTTTTGACTAAAAAGCTGACATAAAGCGGCACGGGTTAACGTAGTTTAATCGATCTCAAATTTCGGCTGTCTCAATATATGGAAATGGGAATCGTGTTGTAGGGGTTTTTTCCCCCTATGAGATCCGGTCACCCTATAATGCATACGAACTAGCGGACGGATGGACAGACATGGCATGATCGACTCAGCTTTGATACTCTTTCGATCCAAATAATTTGCATAATGTGTATTTTTATTACTTCACATTGTTAACTAATAAATGTAGTCCTGCATGAAACATAGGAAAAGAATTTTACAGGTTTTATTTCCTGGGCAACTTTTGATTTCTCAAAATTTACCTAAGAAATGTACCATACAAAATAATTATGAGTGCTATGATGAATTTGCTTAAATTTTTTTTTTCATGTTAAACCTTAATTAAAAAAAATATATAAAATCGACTTACGGAACTCTTGGTGCTTAGAATCGAAGAATCATATTAGCAAGCATCTGTGTATTTATCTATATATTAAGGTATGCAAATAAAAATATGCACATGATGCTTATCGAACTCCAACTTGTCATCCAATTCATGTTAATTTGTTCAGACGAACAGCTTGTTGCAGATTTCGTCCGAAAAAAATTCGCCCGGATTTGATGACCATACTCAACGAAAGAAATTGATTTTGCAAAATGTCGATTAAGCGCATCTGGTTTTACTGAAGAACGATTTAAAAAAAAAATTAAGAAAGAGACTAAAATGTCAAAGTGTCACTTCCCAATTATTTGTTCTTAATTAACTAGAGTTCATTTCCACTTATGGATACATTCGAGGTTTTAGAAAAATCCATAAGTAGAACGCGATCTCTCACATGAAAGTAGACTTTTTTTCAATTTACTGGGACAAATTTCGGTTGCATTCACTTCTTCATTATTTGATTATTGAGTTGATTTTGACTTTTCATAAAAATAATTATTGTTGGACTGATAAATTTCCCGTCTACTGTAAATCTCAGCATGGAAAGGAAAAAAGTGTAACCTGTCTTATGTGTATTATAAACATTTCGTCTATAGATCACGCCTACTTTTTGGGGGCGTTTTCCTACAAAAACCATTTGTATACTCTACCCCAAGGCATATGCAATAGAAAAACGTTGTTTTTTGTCGAACCACAAAATGATAAACCGTCTGAACAATATGTTGTGATAACGTCATTTTTAATATTTTATGGCCATAAAGCCCACATTTTGAGGATATAATATAATAATGGGATGGGATAGGGTATTAAACGATCCGCACAGCGGATAGTAGCCTTCTGATATGTTTTTAACTAGAACGGACTAGCGCGAACTGAAAATTCTTCGGTCCCGTTTGCGTTGACGGGCTTTGGAGACGAAGATTTAACCAAGAACTATACGAGCTGAACAGCGACATACATCTGGTCAAAAAACTCCGTATTGGACGTTAAGATGGCTAGGACATGTAGAATGAATGGACACCAATTCTCCGGCTCGCAGAGTCTTCGATTCCCAGCCAGACCTCGGACGCAGTAGAGGAAAACCTCGCCTTAAGTTACGCGCACAAGTAGAAACTGACCTCACACAACTTGGAGTGCACAACTGGAGGCAGTTAGCTAAGGACCGGACTAATTGGAGAGGCATGTTGGTTAAGGCCCAGATTCATTCCAGGCTGTAGCACCACTTAAGAAAGTAAGTAAGATCAATGATGAATTATTTATATATAGCTTTACAAAATCCAATTAGCGGGACAGACTACGAAGAGGAAGTTAAAATTCTTTAATTCGAAATCACGCTGTTGCTCTTGATAAGGAATACTATTGACATTCTTTGAATTCGCGATATGGCTGCCCACTAACTGTTGATAAACAAAATTATTGACATGGAAACCTGGCAGATAACTAGACAAAGCATAAAGAAGAAAAATAAAGAAAAGTATCTAAAGCTACTATTCAGTGACAACTATTTTACCAACATGAACACTAACTTCGCCTGGTCGATTCGTTTCTCATGAAACCGATTCTTACAATTTATTTAAAACCAACCTACCTAAGTATAAGAGGATTTCTGTTTTTTTTTTTTTTTGAAGAAAAAATCTAGATGTCCTTTTGTTGAAACCAGTTATTTCTGTTAATACTCTTGCGTTGCCAACCAAATACAAATTTTATTTGGTTGATTGAATAATTGTTCAATTTATTTGGGTTTTATTAAAAAAAAAAAAAAAATTCCCGTCCTCAGCTATAATCGAATAAAAAGAAGAAATACCAAATTTCATATTTGTTTATGAATTTGAATTAAATTAAAGCTGAGAACTATACTGAAAGGTCCTTAGAAATAAACAATTCACGGGGTGAGCTTAACTTAAATTAAAAAGTCGACTTTAAATAGAAAACAAAATAATTATTTTACAGGTATTAATTAATTTATTAACATGCTTTAACCCTAGAATAACCATTTAAAGCCTTTGATGTATTCATATCTAATACAGTTTCCACAGAATACACCCGAAATCTTAATCGAAAATTAAAGTTTGTTGTTCTTTGTTTGGTTCAAGTGTTTATTAATTTTTTTAAGATGAGATGAGGTGAGTGGCAGCGGAGGAATTCCCTAGATGGAGTCAACGGTGGCGCCTACAGCTCCAGTTTGATCGAACTGGTAGTGTAATCCCTATAGGTCTATAGGGATTTCCAATACTGAACCAGGGTGTTGGAAAAGAGTTGGTGGCGGAGGAGCCCTCAATGGGTCAACGGCAGCGCTCATATCCCGAAATGGGCTACTGTCATCGGTATTTTCCGGCCCGCTGTCCTAGGGTCAAAACAAGGGCCTGGCCCTCCAGGTTGGGGGTTGTGCTTTGGGTTAACTACCCATCCATGGAAAAAATATTATGTTACGAAGCAACCAATAGCCTCGGAAAGGACTGATATTATTGTTAACGAACCTGCTAAACGAAAAAAGGACAACGACGTTCGTATCTGCACCTGGAATGTGAGAACATAAAAGAGGAGAAGTGCAGGCGAACAACTAGCGGAAGCCCTAAAATGTTACAAAGCGGACATTACGGCCAACCAGGAAATTCGATGGGATGGGGCGGGCAAAAAGAGGATGAAAAACTGTGAAATCTACTACGGACCGTGTAATAGTGAGCAGAAACAGCGACTATTCGGATGCGGATTTGTTATAAGTGCCAGACTTAGGCTAGAAGTTTTATGTTTCCAAGACATTAGCGAACGCATTGTAACAATCCGCATCAAGGCCAGATTCGCCAACATAAGCCTTATATGCGCTCATACACCGACGGTGGAAAAAGAAGGATTGATTCTACGATTACCAAAGCACGATGTTAAAATAGTGCTGGTAGGAAGAGAAGACATCTTTAGCAGTATTGTCGGAAAACAAAGCCTACATGACAACACGTCTGGTAACGGAGTTAGGCTAATTGACTTCGCTACGGAACGAAATGCCACTAAAGCCAACACACGATTTCCTCACCTCGATATCCATAAGGGGACTGGCGGTCTCCTGATCAACGAACAGTCGACCAAATTGACCATATTGCGATAGACAAGAAGCACGCATCCAGTACATGTCGGAACATTCCGAGGGGCTAACATCGACTCGGACCACTACCTTGTTGCAGCCAAGGTAAGGATGCGGATATCCACCACGCCACAACAAACCAGAAATACTGTGAAAAAATTTAATGTCGAAAAACAGCAATCGCAAGAGACCGCCAAGACCTTCGCGCAACGCGTATCCCTTAACCTCTCGATTCACACCACACCACCAGCATCTAATGTCGAAGAACAATGGCACGATGTCAACAAGCCATTAGATCAGCCGCAACTGATGTGGTAGGTTTCTCGCGGTTAGCAGCAAGAAACCCCTGGTTTGATGAGGAATGCCGACAGATGCTCGCAGCCAAGAACGAGGCCTACTAGGCTAAGCTGCAGGTGAAGACGGATGCTGGCATTGAGCTCTATGGCAAAAAAGAAGGGAAGAACACCGGCGTTTCAGAAAGAAGAAAAAAGAGCAAGAAAAACGCGCGATCGAGGATATAGAGAGGTGCCACTCCAGGAACGATGTTCGCAAGTTTTACCAAAGTGTAAAACGGCAAGCCAAGGATAGAAGGCTCAAACAGAATCCTGTCGAGATGTACATACCGTAATTGAGACACAGTCGATGCTGAGGATATGAAAGAACCACTTCTGCAGACTGTTAAACGGCGATGACGAACAACGTTCAGCTGTCAGGCAGAACGAACCATTTAATATTAGCAGCGGCAGCGAAAACTGCCAACCACCCGACTTAAGTGAAGTGGGGATAGCAATATCTAAACTCAAGCTTAATAAGGCTGCCGGAAATGGCACCCTTCCCGCTGAGCCTTATAAAGCTGACGGAGATGACTTGGCAAGTAACATCCACCAACTCATACGCCAAATCTGGGCGGCTGAAAGTATGGAAGGATGAAGGAAGTAAGGAGGCGGCAAAAATGTGTTTAGCAGTAAATGAGGGTTAGACTAAGTATATGATGTCAGACGTCGGACGCAGTTGAGGAAGATCTCGCCTTAAGTGGCACGCACAAGTAGAAACCGACCTCAAACAATTTGGAGTGCTCAACTGGAGGCAGTTACATAAGGACCTGGCTAATTGGAGAGGCATGTTGGTTGAGGCCCAGATTCATCCCGGACTGTACCGCTACTTAAGTAAGTAAGTAAAGGATGAGATATTTCGGCACATTAATTACATTGAACCTCAATTATATCTCAGAGTCATTTAAAATATGGATAAAGGTATGCCACCGAAGCCATGGCAAGCATTTGACCGATATTTTATTTCACACATAATTGTCATAGATCCTTTTATCATAGTAAACGAATAAGATAATTCTCTGAAAACTTTTTGTTTTATTTACAATTAACTTCGTGCATTTTCGTTGGACCACCCTTTATTTTATAGTTTTTCTTCGGTAATAGAGAAAACGCAAGTCAAGCGGCTTAAAATGTTAATATAGTGTCTAAAGTCCTTATATTGTAACAGCCTTTCATGAGCAGTTTTTTTTAATCGGTCGCGTTCCGGTAACTTCGATGTCAAAGATGCCCCAAGCTCTGGAAGGCCAATTGTCGAAAATGTCGATGAAATTATGGAAATCGTCGAGTCATATAAGCACTGTGAATTGCTGCTGAATAAAAATGGATCACTTAAGACAACCTAAAGAGAAAACAGGTATGGTCTACTATAGCCGACACAAATGGTGGCAAAGACGGGATTGATACACAGCAAGGTTTTGGTTTGTTTTTGTGAGATTTGCAGGAAATCATCTAACGGGTCCGCCATCTTTCAGTGCTCATTTCGTGAATGGTAACACATAGCTCATGTCTGATTTGACAGATAATTAGTTTTATCCTTCCGCTCAGCGAATATGGTTGTGTATACGCTTGAACAACGCTGGGAAATATTGCGACATTACTTTGAAAATCATGGTTATGTTGCAGAATGTGTGCGAAAATTGCGTACGGATTATGGAAGAAGAGAAGCACCATCAGCTCCGTATGTTCGTTATCTTGTGAAAAAAGTGAAAGAAACTGGCATCCTCATCGATAAACCAAAACGTGAAAAGCCAAAAACACTGCGTACACCCGAGAATATTGCTGCTGTGGCAGAAAGTGTGCGTGAAGCGCCATCAACATCAATTCACCGTCGTTCTCAACAATTGAACATTTCGGAGACATCATTGAGACGAATTTTGCATAAAGACCTTGGTATGACGCCATACAAAGTCCAATTGGTTCAGGAGTTGAAGCCAACTGACTATTCAATGCGTTTTCGCTTCGCTAAGTGGGCCTGCGATCGACTTAGAGAAGATGCCGATTTTGCCAAAAAAATCATCTTTTCAGATGAAGCTCATTTTGATCTTGGCGGGTATGTAAACAAGCAAAATTGTTGCATTTGGGGCACAGAAAACCCGCACGCATACATTGAAAAGCCGATACACCCAAAACGAGTCACTATTTGGTGCGGATTTTGGTCCAGAGGCATAATTGGGCCATTTTTCTTCGAAAATGAGCAAGATGTGGCCGTTACAGTCAATGGCGATCGTTATCGGGCCATGTTGAACGAATTTTTGTTCACAAAAATTGAAGAGGAGGATATTGGCAACATTTGATTTCAATAGGACGGCGCTACGTGCCACACAGCCGAAGCTACACTCAATGTTTTGCGCCCTGCTTTTGAAGATCGCATTATCAGCCGCAGAGCTGATGTCGTTTGGCCACCTCGGAGCTGCGTTTTGACACCGTTGGACTATTATTTGTGGGGTTCCGTAAAAGATAAGTGTTACGCCGACAAGCCAGAGACAATTGATGCTTTAAAGGACAATATTCGTGGAGCCATTGGTAGAATACAACTGCACACAATCGATAATGTGCTTAAAAATTGGACCGACCGTGTAGGCTACTGCATGGCCAGCCGAGGCAGCCATTTAAATGAAATTATTTTCTATTATTAACCAGAAGGATTTTACTTTCAAATAAAAAAAGAAATTTGAGAAAATATTCAGTAGTTTTTTTTATAGCATTTTCAAAAAAAAGTTATTTGGCGGACCCTTTACTATGAGTTACTCCTCGATGCAAAACTCGGATCCGTTGTGTCAATAATTGGACCGCCTGAATGTAGTAATCGGTCAGCTTGGATGAGAGGTTCTTATGCATCTATCTAATAGTCCGGAGCATTACCCAAGTGATTGACACCTGTTTTTATCCGTGGGGAACGATTTCGATGGTGAAAAATTCTCCTCCAAACAGTGTTGTGAAAAAAGACTACTGCATTTTTTTTTGCCAATATAGTTGAGGACTTCTTTGAGAGAGGCTTTCAAATGGCAATAAGTTTTCGAACAATACGGTGCATATTTGTCCTTAATCCGGTCTTTTAAAAAAATTTGCTTACTAATGCCTTTAAGGGCATGGTTTGAAAAACATCATATCTATTAATAAAGATATTTCATATCGATGTCTTACAATTGAAATAGATAAATATAGTTTTTTTTATCAAAAATCAAAACTTCCATTTTCACTTGACATTAGCGTTGCCAGACATATTTTCGGCTGTCCCGCCGGACAAATCAAGTATTAGCGGAAACTTTACAAAAAGTGGACTTTCCATAGCTATTTTCTGCTGATAACAAAAAATGTGAACTTGGACAAAAACTATTCCATTTACACAATTTTAGCTGCGAACAACGATAAAATAATAATAGCAGGCTTCCCAGTTAACATATTACACAATGCTGCAAAAAATTCCACAGATATATTAGAATACGCACGGTAGTCCAACACGCTGTCCACTAGACTGTACTCTGGAACATGAACGACAAGTAAGTACAACGAAGTACTTGAATCGTGCTGACTCATTCTCCGGTAGGCTCCCGATCTTTTAACCTTAACTTTTTTAAGCCTTCATTCGTAAGCTCTATACATACTATGCTTCGGAATAACTTCGTGCGAAGTTCTATCGTGTACATGTACACACATCTCCGGAAGCTTAAAAACAACCTTACAGAGGTTACACTTCGGTCATGCTTGTGAATTTTCCTGCATAATATCTTAAACGGGCTTCTACCCAAAAAAATCAACTGTAAATATGCTCAACCTCCGCGCATATAAGGCCTACAGAAATAAATACTTGTGCCTTATAGAGGAATAATAGTTAGTTGAGATATGCAGTTACTTCAGCGGATCAACTTAAATAAGATCCGATTTGCAAGAACAGTTTGAAGCTTAAGAACTGGAGTGGGAAGAACTTAAAAAACACGTAACTTTTATATTCTTATCTTTAGGAGCAGCAGTTGAGAGAATACTTAAAATATTGCCTGCAGTCACATTTTCAAGAACCTGATAAGGAATGCCAAGTCTTATAGAGAAATATTGCAACAGAACACGAAGAAGAAAAACACGCATATATTTATATTTAAATAAAAAAAAATACTTCAATAAGTATATTATGAGTTTTAATTTTGTCCCGGGAGAAATTTTGAAATCCCGGTTTTTCTTCCATATTTTTGCAAATGTACCGTCAAGCTGGGAGCAAAATCTGGCAACACTACTTGACATCCTAGTTTAGATATGGCAACACTTGTCGCACGCAATTGGAAGATAACAGTGTAGTTAAAAACAAACACAACGCTTATTAAAATCGGTCATTCTTAAGGTGACCATACAACCCGCTTTCGGCGGGACCGTCCCGCTTTCGAGCTTTGCCTAACGATGTCCCCAAAGAACACAAAATGTCCCGCTTTGAAAAAGGCTACCCCATATGGATGCATGTTTCGAGGCTATTGTTGTTAATTTTCTGGCGCCTATGGCACAAATAAATTATAAGAATTCCTTCGTAAGGTAAACTATAACTTTATTAACGGATACGTTAACCTTCGAACGCTCGAAGGTTTTTCCGAACGCCAACCTCGGGATCTCTACTTTGTCCATGACTAGGAATAGGTATATCCTGGTTGTTTGAAATGCGATCGATTGCCACACAAGATAATTAATTTTATATTCTTCTTAAAATGAGAATTTTATACTTTAAGGAATCAATTTTAATATTTACATAATTATTTTAAATGTCTTTAAACTTGTTGTGCAAAGATGTTGCTTCTTTAATGCGCTGAAAGGATCGAATGTCAGATGGATTAAGTACTTCGGTTAAATTTTGTTTGCTTATCTTAAACAGAATTAGTGTCTGTAGTTTGCCGGGAAATAGGACAATCGGCAAATATATGCCAAACTGATAGGACCTCTCTGCAATGTTCGCACTCTTCTGGGGTGTCGTTAGTAAAATAGTGCCGACTAGAAAACAGGGTTTACCTACTCTAATCCGAAAGATTGTTATGCATTCTTCCCTTGTTAGAGTTTTGTTGTATGGAATACGAACATGTGTGGAGTGATGTTGCCGAAGGAAATTATGTGCACTTTGCCAGGAGTTTTCGAGTTCAATATTTTCGTTGGAAATGAACACTTTTCGGGTGAGTTGAGAGATGTTAGGAAGCTCAGTTGAATACGGATAACGAGTGGCTTCTTTTGCTGCAGTATCTGCAGCCTCATTTCCTGTAATGCCAACATGGCCTGGTATCCATGCTAAAGTTATATTATGTGCGCTATTATGGAGGATATTTCGAATGCATTTGAGAGTAGAGCAGTTATTTGTTGCACTTTTGATTCCTGAAAGGATACTTAAGCTATCAGTAAGAATCAATGTCATAATTGCGCAAGTTTGTGCCAATGAAAGAGCTTTTAACAATGCTGTTACTTCTGCTAGGTAGCTACCAGCTGCGTCTGGAAGAATACCGTGGAAATGGATAATTTCGTCGTTTGCTTGGTTTCAGTTCGATGACTGCGTAAGTAGAGTTGTTGTCCTTTCAGGATCCATCAGTGTATAGCGTCCTCAAAGGCTTGATAGATTCAATTAATTCACGATAAAGCATACGGAATTGTAAATTTGAAGTATTTTTTTTTTGTGGCTGGAGAGGCTGGGGTCGATGTTAAGTAAATGTCTTTTTCAAGGGGGAGCAATCGGTGTGCAGAAGTTCTCTGTAGTTTTAAAAGGAGTAAATTCGTGAGACGAAATTAGGGCAAGTATTTTGCTTATAGAAGATAATGAGTTTTTCTTGTTTTGGTTTTCCCTGGACAAGGTTTCTTTAGAAGCGGTGTAAAGAGGATGACAAATATCAGTCAGGGCTTTGTTTATTAAATTTACGCCCTTTTTTGTCCTAGTTTATTGATTGGTTTAAAACCAACTTCGAGCTTCGATTTGTTGACCTTAATGCTCCTGTGGATGTACGGTAGCATTCATTTATGGCTATATCGATGCTCCCCAAGTTTTTCTTTGTAGTCCACATAAATAAAGTAATTCCGTGCTGAAGGATTCCTTCGACCAGAGTTTTGGTTATTTTAAGGGCGTTTTCCAGATGTGGACCTTTTCGGCGAGAACACTTCATTTTCAGAGCATTGTTTCGATTCTTCAGTTGATTAATGGTATTTTTGATGTGAAGATCCCATTTCATATTGCTACTAATAGTGACACCGACTATTCTAAGATCTTTTCTCAGATTGACTGTGGAGCCGCGAATGAAGAGTGGGTAATTTGTGCATTAGTATTTCTTTTTCCGACAAACGTGAAGTGCCTCTGTTTTGGATGGTGTAACAATAGCATCGGTTTTTTGGGTCCACGTATGGATTTCTTCGTCTGCCGACTTTAAAATGGTGTTCACAGTGGAAGGATCTCCAGAGGCTACTATGAAGATGTTGTCTATACATATACATATACATCAACGATATCTAGACAATGTTTAGGTTTTTCAAGTTCCGTTATAAGAGCGTCTATTTATGCATTATTGAGGTATACTGATAAAGGCGATCCTTATGGTACCCCATTTTCTAGATTTGATTTGTTTGAGGTAAAACCGTTGACATTAACACAAAAGGTTCTTCCGCATAAAAAGGACACGACAACTTTTAAGAATTTTTCTGGAACTCCCCACTTATACAAGGTGGCGCAAAAGTAATCCTCCTATCAGAAAATGCTATAAATTTTGCGATTGGCCCCTAATGTCAGTTCTGTTTTGACATTTGTGTAGTAAACACATGCGAAATACACGTTAATAAACAATGTTACGCTACACTGCTCCAGAACGCGGAATATTGGTGACTATTTATTTGAGCAATAATAGGTCGGTGACTTTGGCACAACGTGAATTTCGTCGCAGATTTCCTAGCCGTCCAACGCCTACTGGTGAAACACTGCGACGTTTAGCTGCTCGCCTCGAAGAGACTGGCACAACACGAGATGCTGCCAGGCGTGGCAGACCCCGGAGTAGCCGTTCTGCAGAGAATATTGCTGCTGTAGCCGAAGATGTCATGGAAGCGCCGTTGACATCGACCAGACGACGTGCCACGCAAATGGGTATCAGTCGACGATCTTAACAGCGAATTTTGGTACAAGTTTTGAAGATGTTTCCGTACAAAGTCCAGACGGTGCATCAGCTCTTAGCTGCTGACCGCCAATTGCGTCTAACATACGCTCAAGCCATCCTTAATCACCACCAAGAGGAAGATGATTTTTCATCAAAAATAATCATGAGTGATGAGGCCCATTTCCATCTTAGCGGGTACGTAAATAAGCAAAATTTACGCTTCTGGGGCACTGAAAATCCGCGTGTAACCCACGAAGAGCCATTACACCCGCTCAAAGTCACTGTAGGTGTGCTGTTTTCGCTGGAGGAGTCATCAGACCTTTTTTCTTCGAAGACGTCGCGGGTCAAACGGTTACTGGGAATGGTGAGCGCTACAGAGCAATGATCAACGAGTTCTTTTTGAATTGGGATTGGAAAACATGTGGTTCCAACAGGACGGTGAAAGGGCAAACACTGCACGTGCCACAACCGATATGCTGAAGGATGCATTTCCCGGGCGCCTAATCTCCCGTTTTGGCGATTTTCACTGGCCAGCAAGATCGCCTGATTTGACCGCTCCAGACTTCTTTTTGTGTGGCTTTTTGAAGTCGCGTGTTTATGTCAACAAGCTTCAGACTCTTGCAGCTCTTAAAGACAATATCCGTCAAGAATGTGAGGACCTATCGCCGGAAGTTTTGGCCAAAGTGATGGAAAATGCCATAAAAAGGGCTCAAATGACAATCAACTGTGGCGGCGGCCATTTACATGACATCATATTCTCGACTTGATGTAAACAAAATAAAAGGACCAATTAAAAATAATCCGCAAGAAGAATCAAAGTTTTTCATATTTTTTTTTAAATTACAGCCAAAAAACATCGGAAGGTTATTTTTGCGCCACCTTGTATAACTGTTCAATTACAGGAAAAGTTGTGACGCGGTCGAAAGCTTTCTCTAGGTCCGATGGCATCACTACGCTGTGCTTACGAGATGAGAGATTGTCTGCAAGTCTAAAAGCATGTTGTTTATTACTAATTAAGTTTTCTATCCGTGTCAGCCTAAAGTCCTATAATTTTTTTATCGAAAGTTTTGGAGAGAGCAGGAAGAAGAGATATCGGGCGATTTCCATCAAGTTGGTGGTAGTTACCAGAGCTCTTGGGAATCGGCTTAAGTATAGCTTTCTTCCAATCGTGAGGAAAGATACCAGTCCGAAGGATGTTGTTATAAAGCAAGCAAATTCGGTTCTTAAGACTTTCAGCTGCTGATTTAATCATAGCATATGTAATTTTGTCTTCTCCAGGGGTGTTACCTTTAAGCATTTGTAGTGAAGTGTCAAATCATATTCTTGAAATGTCGTCCATAAGCTCTAAGCATATGTTTTCTTGATGAGGAAGATAACTTAAGTTGAAATTCCGTTTCCTATTTATAACGTAGTCTGAAAAAGTATTATTCTTACTATATTTTCCCCATGTTTTAGAGAAATTATTAGATATTTTTTCGGGGTCATTTTCCAGAGTTCCATTGAGGAAGATATAGGGAACATTTTGGGTGATGATCTTAAGGATTTTATTCGATTCCATGGGGTTCTGGTGTCGAAAGCTGGGTCCATTGTGCTCACGAAGTTATCCCATGATAATCATTTTACTATGAATCTTTCATATTTTACCTTGGCATTCGCTTGTCTGTATGCTAAGCAATTTTGAGTGTTTGGGTACCTCCCATTTTTTTCCAGGCTAAGTTCTTAGCTTTAACCAATAATGGAGTGTCCTTATTAAACCATACTGGATTTTCATAACCATTTCTTGACTTCTGATTAGTTATTGGCATGGATTTCGCTGCTGCAGTTCTTAAATTTTTTTTGATTCTGGCTGCTTCTTGGTTGATGTTATTAGAATGAGGGATACTTGTAGATAGGGAGTGCGTTGATGACTCAAAAATATCCCAGTTAGCCTGAGATTCTTTGAATCGTACCCACGGTTTTTTAAGATGTTTGCTTTCATGTGTGTGTATCAAAATATGGATATGGTCTCTACTTTCTCCGTTAGGGAGAACTTCCCATTGAAGATGTGGAGCCAAATCTTCAGATGCTAATGTTACATCAACAGCCGAGGAGGTGTTTCTGGTATTAAAAAGTGTGGGGGATCCATCGTTTAGAATAACGAGGCCTTGATCATTGGAGAAGTTTTCAAAGAGTGTACCATATCTATTTGTGGTGTTTGAGCCCATACTGTGTGTTTTTTTTTTAGCATTTAAATCACCTAAAATCAGATGATTTTGTGGAACGCATTTGTACTATGTGTAGGATGAGACAACTGATGATGATGATGATAAGAATGATGATGTTTCCAACGAAGATAGTTCTGCTCCAACACCTTGTTCAAATACTTTAAACAAAATTATTTCCTATCTTAGTACGCTACGTTTTCCCATACGAAGGAAGTACAAGACAAGTAAAAGTTGTCGAGTTCCAAGAGCAACCAGGTGAAGCATGGTACTATTTTTTTTCAAAACAAGTGCGTTGATAAAAATTGAGCTAAAATAAAAAATTGTGACATTTTGTGGAGGCAATTGAACAGGAGCTAAACCATGTTTGATGAAATTGAACATGTATCTGGGAAGGACAGTCATAGGTATAGGATGAGGAGCTCATATAATCGACAATGCAATCAAAACTGCTGCAGATTGTCTACCTATTGATTTTGAATGCATAATTGCGAAAATCTATTCATTTTTCTACATTTATAGCATTCGTCATGCCTCTGACACAAAATATAAGAAACTTCTGAGATACAGCTGCCGCTGATACCGGCGCTGGAAAGAGTATTGCAAATGTCTCACAGTTTAAAAAAATATATTTTCTGAGCATTGATAAGTGCCAAATTATTTTGAAAGATTTTTTTTTAACAAACCTAGCTCAGATGTATGGTTCTTCTTTATGCATGAATGAAATAAATCAGCTCGTAAGCAATTTAAGCCAAAAACAAAGTTCATGCTTCCATTCTTATGTCACCCGTAATATAATAGCAAAGTTACAGGAAACTGGATGGTGCTATCAATTAGGGGGACGTAAAAACTGCACCAGCTGAATTTGACAAGACTAGTAAGGAATATTTGAAGCGACGCCACTGCTCCAACTTTAATGCTGAAGTTGAAATGCTTTTTGCCAACCAAACGAAAGACCTCTCTTGAGAGGACGTTTAAAAAGCGTTGGACTTATTAATTAAAAAGGGCTTTCTCAGCAGCACTCAAGATATATATATGTTGAATAAAATGTGTTTTAAGAAATAAAATAATAAACAAAAAAAAATTACTTGTTTTGCCAAAAGTTATATGTATGCAGGTGTCCCGCTTTGAGAGGAAAAAATTATGATCAACTTAGTTATTCATCTAGGGTTAAGTCAAAATATTTGTTTTAACATGTGTTTTAGCGAATGCCAAAATATAGATTTAAAGGATAAAATCGACTTAAAATTTTGTTTATTTCTAAGGACCATTATTGAGAATAGATACCCGCCCGAGATTTTTTTTTTCAAATATTTATTTTTACATCGTGCTGATGGATTTATGATTGCGCGCTTGTAGATGCTTCCACTTTCTTCATAAAGTAGGAAATCAAATCGATTGGCAATGGGAATACGATGGTGGAATTCTTTTCGGCCGAAATCGTATTCAATGTCTGCAATTAACAAAAGAACACAACCCAGATAGGGTGGGTGTAGTAATATTCAAAATTCTAAAAAAAGGAAAACATATAAGGAGTACATACCTGTAGATAACGTAATTGTAAAGCAGCTGGAGAATCGCCAATAACTTCGGATGCCTCGCGTAGAGCTCGTGATGCTTTTTGTTCACCTTCGGCAGCAATAACTTTGGCACGTGCTTCACGGGCGGCTTCAGCTTCAGCTGCCATTGCACGTTGTAGTTGAACTGGCAAGCGAACATCCTTACTGTGAGGTTGTTGAAGAAAAAAATTTAATTGAGTGAATAAATTTTAATATATTCAAGTTTACAAAATTTTTCTGAAAATCAATTTCAATTTGAAAATCAAGTTTCCTAAATGCTTTTTTTTACTCATGACAAGGTTCAGTACCTACGTTCAGGTTCGCGGTGATAAGACGGTTGATAAGACGTTTGAGTTGCAATATGAAAAACATGAGTGCGTCTTTCTGGAGGAGGGATTCCTTTTTTACTATTCAAATGAATAATGTTAGAAGGACAGTATATCTGTAAATGGTGACGTTCTGTCCAATTCGTCGATGTTGTGTGTCCTTTCGTGTTGACAGCATATTTGGTTGCTAAACCCCTTTTTGCCGCTTCTTACACTATACTAGCAAACGTGGCTATGACATCACGTTGAGTCCTACCAATGATGTCAATATCGTCGGTAGTTGCACCGATTTTTGGAAAATTGTACCTGGTGTTGCTTCGGGAGTTTTGCACAGCCGTCTCTAGAATCAAATTAAAGAAATCACATGACAGCACATCGCCTTGCCGAGTTTGGGCAGTATACCAAAACTAGACGTGGCTCTGTATAGTTCGTCTCTATAAATGCTGTCCTATGCAGCTTTGAAATCAATAAATAGGTTGATGATTCTTCCATATGGTATCGATTTGGACTTCTTGGGTTTTTTTTCCAGGATCTGCCGATGTGTGAAAATTTGATCGGTTGTGGACTTTCCTGGCCTAAAACCACACTGATAAGGGCCGATCAGGTTGTTGGTAAACGGTTTTTATTACGGTAGATAGGATCTTGTAGGAGATCTATGCCTCTGCAGTTGGCGCAGTTGTGGATCGGGCAAACGATGCTGAAATTCCATTCTTCAGGCACACTTTCAGCCGACCAGATTTAGCTTATGAGTTGGTGGATGTTACTTACCGAGTTATCTTCTCCGGCTTTATAAAGCGCAGCGGGAAGGCCGTCATTTCCGGCGGCCTTATTAAGCTTGAGTTTAGATATTGCTATCCTCACTTCACTTAGGTCGGGTGGTTGGCAGTTTTCGCTGCCGTTGCCAATATTAAATGGTTCATTCTGCCCGACAGCGGAATGTTGTTCGTCATCGCCGAATTGTTACAATGCGATCGCAAATTTCTTGGAAACATAAGACTTCTTGCCTAAGTCTGGCACTTATAACAAATCCGCATCCGAAAAGCCGCTGTCTCTGCTCAATATAACACGGTCCATAGTATATGTCACAATTATTCATCCTCTTTTTGCCCGGCCCATCCCATCGTATTTTCTGGGTGGCAGTAATGTCTGCTTTGTAGCAGTTAATGGCTTCCGCTAGTTGTTCGCTTGCCCTCTCCTGTTTAATGTTCTCACATTCCAGGTGCAGATACGAACGTCTTTGCCTTTTTTTTATTTAGGAGGTCGTCAACAAAAAGATCAGTAATTTTCGAGGCTCTTGGTTGCTTCGTAACATACTGGAGGGCCAGTTCCAATATATTAGATACCCTTGGGACACGGGGCCATCAGTATCCACTTCGGGATTGAGCGCTGCCGCTGACCTTTCGGTTCATCTGCCACCATCTCTGTTCAAGGGGCCTGACTTACCCTTGAGATAACCTGTTGTCCGAATATGTCGAAGCAACTGGGATCGCAGGCCGGGTATTCCTTATCAGTCTGGTTAGGCTGTTTATAGTGTTGCTGTGTTTCGTCTTGTTATCAACACTCGCACTTATCGTATAGGATGGGACTAGTACTCGATGGTTACAACTTGGATTTATAAATAAGCACATTTGATGTGTCGCAGAGTTACAACCACTGGGCATTGCCAAATTAAGGCCAATCATTATGATTAATTTTCCAATCAGCATCCAAAAAAACCATCTAAATGTTTAATACGAGAGAGTTCATCATCATAAGAGTTCTGCTCTTAATGTCATATCCATTTACTATGCAAATGGGACGAAACCATGTCCCATTAGGTAGAACTAACGATAGTTAACATCCAACCGCTTTTATTAAACCCAACAATGAACCTCAAAATCGTGCATCATTCTAAGCGAGATAAACATTCATATTACTCCCAAGTTACATGAACGCATTTGTCTGATGCTCCCCATGTTAATAAAGTATCTCGAAGTCAGCTTCTCGTTATTATGCTAATCCATTATATACACAACCGCCACATGGGTATCCACTGAGCTAAGGACAAGTTATTTTCACCAAAGATACACGTATCTGGCAGCGTATATCCACTCTGTATGTAAACGTCTATTGAAATGTCACCCGATGTCGAAAAATAATCCATGCGTGAGTAATAACCTAGCATCCAACTCAGGCAAGGACATAAGGACAAAATTAACCGTCTAATGATATACAATCAACATGTGCAGAGAATCATCAACAAATGACTGGTGAATACGTCACATTTATATTGATCGACATATTGTCATGTCCTATATTGTTGTTGTTGTTTTTGTTTTCTTGTCCAAATGTCAACATGGAATGCAATCAACTTCAAATATTAAATCTACTCAGGATGTGAATACTTACATTTCTACACGCTCGACTTTGATGCCCCAAGCGTCCGTTGCCTCGTCCAGTTGAACCTGTAAGTAGAAAGTTGTTGGTGAGTATATTTTCAAGGACATTCAGCGAAACCGCCAAAAAAATTGTTGAAGGTTTTCCTTCACCTCTATGGGTACTCTTGGCTTCCGAATAACCATACTCACTTGCATAGTGCCAGAAATTGTCATCCTTTCGCTAAGGATCTCATGCAAATGTCGCGTTCCCATTGTGTTGCGAAGTGTTGTCTGTGCCAAGAGTCGCGTGGAGTGGTGTGCATTCTCTACATTAGCTATAGAAACGGTGGCATTTGACACACGATAATAAACGACAGCATCTACCGACACGGTGACGCTATCCTTTGTCAGGACCTGTATTCAGCATGAAAGAAACAACAACAAAAAAAAAGAAACAATAAAAATAGTACAATATACGGATGGTGTTTATGTGCTGTGTATCCTTTTGTATGCGAGGAGGGAAAATAATATTAATTTCAGCACGTCGGTGTCGTCGCACAGAAAGGAGTAATTGGAGGGCAAACCGAGAGAGTGTTCCATGTTCATAAGGATTTAACACTTAGTATTATTAAAGTTGTCCTTTTGTGGGTCGTTTGAAGGGACTGTATGTAATGGATATACACGCGATGTAGAACGAAGAAATTAGTGGTGGGATTATAGAGTCATGTGGCAGGTGCTTTATCCTATTTTATTTCTATTTCTATAAAAATCCTTGTTGTAGTGCTCCCATTAAGAAAAGTACGGTTTCACATGGCTAAATGGAGCATTAGTGATGGGAATGTGATTTTGGAAGGGTGGACTGCTAAAAACCACCGCAAGGAAGTGGAATAGGTTAAGGACATTCTATCTTCTATTGGGTGGTTAGAAGTGTCATGGCCTCTGTGGTTTTCTTTGAAGGTTGGGTACATTTTTCTAAAAAAATACTTTAGATACCTCAATTGTTGACTAGCAATATTTTGCTACTACTCTACGAGTTAAATAGAGCAAATGGTCAATAGACAAAGGTTGACCTACGCGACATAAATGAAGGGACAACAAAATAAGATATTTCCCCAGAAATAGCAAAGCATCTCAAAATAACAGCTAGCAAATTAAGGATAAGGTGCAAAGTCCGCGAAGGTCACACCGTTGAGTGTCTCTGTCGGAAACAGGACACTCGTCTAACCTATTCGATCCTTTGCACGTTGCTTTCAGTCGGTAAGTCGAGGCGCCCTGACATTCGCGATCACTTGATCCTTATACTGGATGTTTGGTCTTGCGTATCTGGAATTCAAAGATTTTCATTGGCTGAAGCATCAGCCCATACAACAAATGAAAGTTTTTTTACTTGAAGTTCATAGAAAGATTTGGCATTATCGGCGATAAATTGAAGTACATATAAGCAAAAATTAACGACATCGCCTGAATAAACTTAAGATAGCAGTTTATCAAAGGATCATTATATGAAGTGTAACAAGGCGTTACACTTAGATCGATCGCCTATCTACACACATCGGGTCACCACTACAGCACGGGTAACTCCAAAGGCAGCGTATGAATTTTCAAGAAAATTATCAAAGGCTTCCACAGTGTCAGTTATGTCGAACACATAATATAGTCACCAAACATTGGAGCAATCAATCTGGCCCCAATCGTAAAATTGGTCAAACACTAGGGCAGGTTTTGGGTTGTATCCACTACCTCACCCGATTTAATCGTGAGACCATGCAACAGAAAAAAACAACATCGCCAGCTAGATCTGCACGTGGAACTTCCAGATCATTTAGAAGGTGCTTTCAGATGAAGAATTTGCGAAACCAAAAGTAATAAAATCAATCATTGCTACAATTCATGAAATGGGATAGACTTGACAAAACAAATGTTTACTGCCGGATAAAACCAGAATTTCATCTAACTGTAGTCCAACCTTCAAAGCACACAAAACTCTGTCCAAAAAGAGTATAAAATGTTTTAAAATTTGTAAAGATCTGCTTTATGGAGTACATTCCTCATTTGTAAGGTGGTGGTGTTCTAGATCCTTTATAAAAATGTGCTCTTGCTAAAGTTGGTGTACATTCGCCCTACATGTTCTATCCACCGTAGACGTCCGATATTAGAGAAGTCACATGACGTGGTGTCACCTTGTACATATCGTATTATGGTATTGAATGTTTCGGCGAGGTCATTGCCGACCTAAACGAAGCATGCCAAAAATTGCCCACCCATTTCTGCACAATCGTCAATACGCAAAATGTTCTCATTGAGTGCATATTTCCCGAAGTACGCAGACAGAAAGGCAGAAAGAGCCATTTTGGCAGCAAATTCTGTAATACCACCGAAGCTATAAATTATACAGCAGTTTTTGAACTTTTGATGGTTGGGTGCTGTAGAACGAGGGTAGGCTCTGATTGGCGTTAACTTGGCAATGCCCAGTGTTGCAACTCTGACTACACATCAAATGTGCTTATCTTTACCTCCAAGTGGTAACCATCGGGTACTGGTCTTATCCAACCGGATTTGACTTGCTAAACGATAAGTGCGAGTGTTGATAACACGACGAAAAACAGCAACACTATAAACAACCTGGTGAGAATGGCACGGAAGAATACCCGGCCTGCTGTCCCAGGCGAACCTAGATGAGCTGCTCTGACATATTCGGACAACAGGTTGTCTAGGAATTTCAAGGGCTAGTCAGGCCCCTTGAACAGAGATGGTGGCGGATGAACCGAAAGGCCAACGGCAGCGCTCAATCCCGTAGTGGATACTGACGGCCCCGTGTCCTAGGGGTATCTAATAAATTGGAACTAGCCCTCCAGGTTGGGGGTTGTGCTTTGGGTTAACTACCCACCCACAGAAAAAAAAACATGGTTACGAAGCAACCAATAGCCTCGGAAAGGACGGATTTTATTGTTGACGACCCTGCTAAACGAAAAAAGGACAACGACGTTCGTATCTGCACCTGGAATGTGAGAACATTAAACAGGAGAGGTGCAGGCGAACAACTAGCGGAAGCCCTAAACTGCTACAAAGCAGACATTACTGCCATCCAGGAAATACGATGGGATGGGCCGGGCAAAAAGAGGATGAAAAACTGTGACATATACTACGGACCGTGTTATAGTGAGCAGAAACAGCGACTATTCGGATGCGGATTTGTTATAAGTGCCAGACTTAGGCAAGAAGTCTTATGTTTCCAAGACATTAGCGAACGCATAGTAACAATCCGCATCAAGGCCAAATTCGCCAACATAAGCCTTATATGCGCTCACGCTCCGACGGAAGAAAAAGATGATATAGCTAAGGATTGCTTCTACGAGCTCCTCGACAAAACCTATGAGCGACTACTGAAGTACGATGTTAAAATCGTGCTGGGAGATTTTAACGCAAAGGTAGGAAGAGAAGACATCTTTAGAAGTATTGTCGGAAAACAAAGCCTACACGACAACACGTCTGGTAACGGACTTAGGCTAATTGATTTCGCTACGGAACGAAATGCCACTATAGCCAGCACACGGTTTCCTCACCTCGATATCCATAAGGGGACATGGCGGTCTCCAGATCAACGAACAGTCAACCAAATTGATCACATTGCGATAGATAAGAGGCACGCATCCAGTATTTTGGATGTCCGAACATTCCCAGGAGCTAATATCGACTCGGATCACTACCTTGTAGCAGCCAAGGTAAGAATGCGGATATCCAGCACGCCACAACAATCCAGAAATACTGTAAAAAAATTTAATGTCGGAAGACTGCAATCGCAAGAGACCGCCAAGACCTTCGCACGATGACGAACAACATTCCGCTGCCAGGCAGAACGAACCATTCAATATTGGCAACGACAGCGAAAACTGCCAACCACCCGACCTGAGTGAAGTGAGGATAGCAATATCTAAACTCAAGCTTAATAAGGCTACCGGAAATGACGGCCTTCCCGCTGAGCTCTATAAGGCCGGCGGAGATGACTTGGTAAGTAACATCCACCAACTCATAAGCCAAATCTGGTCGGATGAAAATATGCCTGAAGAATGGAACCTCAGCATCGTTTGCCCGATCCACAAAAAAGGAGACCCTCTGAACTGCGCCAACTACAGAGGCATAAGTCTCCTCAACATCGCCTACAAGATCCTATCTGCCGTAATATGTAAACGCCTGAAACCGTTTACCAACAACCTGATTGGCCCTTATCAGTGTGGTTTTAGGCCAGGAAAGTCCACAACCGATCAAATTTTCACACTTCGGCAGATCCTGGAAAAAACTCAAGAAGTCCAAATCGATACCCCCCACCTATTCATCGATTTCAAACCCGCATATGACAGCATTTATAGAGACGAACTGTACAGAGCCATGTCTAGTTTTGGTATACCGCCCAAACTCGTCCGTTTGTGTAGGATGACGATGGAGAATTCTCGCTGCTCCATCAGGGTCGGAAACGACCTCACCGACACATTCGATACCAAAAAAGGATTTAGGCAAGGCGATGCGCTGTCATGTGACTTCTTTAATCTGATTCTTGAGAGAATTGTGCAAAACTCCAAAGCCAACACCAGAGGCACAATTTTCCAAAAGTCGGTGCAACTACTAGCATACGCTGACGATATTGACATCATTGGTAGGACTCAACGTGATGTCATAGCCACGTTTGCTAGTATAGAGAAGGAAGCGGCGAAAATGGGTTTAGCAGTAAATGAGGGTAAGACTAAGTATATGCTGTCAACACGAAAGGACACACAACATCGACGAATTGGACAGAACGTCACCATTGACAGATATAACTTTGAGGTAGTACGGGACTTTGTCTACCTCGGCTCCGCTATTAACTCTGACAACAACATCTCGTCAGAAATTAAACGAAGAATTACTCTTGCCAACCGCTGTTTCTTCGGGCTAAGAAGGCAATTTAGTAGTAAAGCCCTCACTCGAACTACTAAGGAGATCCTATATAAGACCCTGATCATCCCAGTCCCGCTCTACGGCGCTGAAGCATGGACCGTATGGACCGGATGAAGAAATCCTTGGTAGATTCGAGAGGAAAATTCTTCGAAAAATCTTCGGTTCAACCAAGAACTATACGAGCTGTACAGCGACATGCCCCTGGTCAAAAAACTCCGCATTGGACGTTTAAGATGGCTAGGACATGTAGAACGAATGGACACCAATACTCCGGCTCGCAGAGCCTTCGATTCCCAGCCAGACGTCGGACGCAGTAGAGGAAGACCTCGCCTTAAGTGGCGCGCACAAGTGGAAACCGACCTCAACCAACTTGGAGTGCGCAACTGGAGGCAGTTAGCTGAGGACCGGGCTAATTGGAGAGGCATGTTGGTTGAGGCCCAGGTTCATTCCGGACTGTAGCGCCACTTAAGTAAGTAAGTTTTGAACTCACTAGATTTATAGGCACTCCATGTTTTTCACATGGACAATTATGGGTGGCACAATGGTCACTGTCTACAAGGCACAATTCCTCTTTCTGTCATAGATCCCATCGAAACATCTTCATCAAATAATGGACCGTCATCATACTCGACTAGTGAATACGATTTCCCCACGGCGCGGCGCAACGCCAACAGCGGTCAACCTTCACGCATATGCCCGGTATCCACGTGAAATCTAATCTCAACGGCTAATAAGTTGTGTCCACTGTCGTCGTACTTGAGATAATCGGTCGGGTACAGGTGCATCCGAAATAGATTCCAGGAATTTCTAAGAACAGAGCCGTGACACACAACAACAGCACACTTTCAGTTTCAATTTTAATATTTCACTTTTGATTTACGTATACTTACGTTCGATTTCTTTGAGATCGATAAACGATCATTCTTTTTTGTCGATCACATTCGATCGTTAAAACATTCAAACACATTTACAATACATTCGTTATAAATTATTTTACCCAATCCCATAACATAGAGAAATAATTCAGCAAGATACACCTTAAAGTATATGGATCGACTCAAAATCCCTAGCTGTGTTGATTTAGTTTGTCCGTCCCTCTGTCCGTACGTCACCAGATTTTGTTTGAGCCTTAAATTTTGAGTTAAAGTTTTGAAATCTGGTACCTACACGTACAAGTGTAAACTTTTTAAAATCCGCTCACTGACACTCCCACTTTTCATAAAAAAGTTGTTTTCGGACAAACGGTTAAGAAGTTTGAAAACGTGTCTGAAAAACATAATATTTCGTTTACATAAAGTTCTTGCCACACCCCTTTTTTGGGACGTTTTTCTTAAAAAAAACGATTTTTAGTCGAATTTTAAAGAAACTCGAAAAAAATGTCGACATTGGTTATATTAATGTGAGCATTTTAACCCACACCCGTTATTTGGGGGCGTTTGCTATAAAATCAATTTGTATATTCTATCCCACAGCATATGAAAAAAAGTTTTTTTTTAAAACCATAAAAAGATTTTGATGAACTCTCTAAGCAATATAAAGGGTGTTTTTTTTTTAGAGGTATAGAACTTCGAATTGAACTTAATCACAAGAAAATCGTTTTAATGTCCATCAATTTGGCTTTATTGGAAGGATAATTTCATGACATTAATATTTAAATCAGGATAGTGATGCGATTACATGAGACCTCAAACGTTCTCACCCTAACCTCTCACTATCAAATCCTACTCTCACCTCCACGCTGGTGACTGGTGGATGCCTAGTACCTCGACTGGAGATGGGGTAATAAACCCCTGTGGAAGGTCGTTGGTGGCAGCAAACGAGAGAGGGGGAGGGGTCTCCTTACACTAAGGCACTCACTCTCAGGCGGCAGCGGAGGAATTCCCTAGATGGAGTCAACGGTGGCGCCTACAGCTCCAGTTTGATCGAACTGGTAGTGAAATCCCTATATGAGCTGCTTAGACATATTTGAACACCAGGTCTATAGGGATTTCCAATACTGAGCCAGGGTTTTGGAAAAGAGTTGGTGGCAGAGGAGCCCTCAATGGGTCAACGGCAGCGCTCATATCCCAAAATGGGCGACTGACATCGGTATTTTCCGGCCCGCTGTCCTAGGGTCAAAACAAGGGCCTGGCGCTCCAGGTTGGGGGTTGTGCTTTGGGTTAACTACCCATCCATATTAAAAAAAAGCCTATGTTACGAAGCAACCAATAGCCTCGGAAAGGACTGATATTATTGTTAACGAACCTGCTAAACGAAAACAGGACAACGACGTTCGTATCTGCACCTGGAATGTGAAAACATTAAACCGGAAGGTTTCAGGCGAACAACTAGCGGAAGCTCTAAACTGCTACAAAGCAGACATTATTGACATACAGAAAATACGATGGGATGGGCCGTGCAAAAAGAGGATGAAAAACTGTGACATCTACTATGGACCGTGTTATTGTGAGCAGAAACAGCCACTTTTCGGATGCGGATTTGTTATAAGTACCAGACTAAGGCAAGAAGTCTTATATTTCCAAGACATTAGCGAACGCATTGTTACAATCCGCATCAAGGCCAAATACGCCAACATAAGCCTTATATGCGCTCAAGCTCCGACAAAGGAAAAAGATGATATAACTAAGGATTGCTTCTACGAGCTCCTCGACAAAACCTATGAGCGACTACAACAGAACGATATCAAAATCGTGCTGGGAGATTTTAACGCAAAGGTAGGAAGAGAAGACATCTTTAGCAGTAACGGACTAAGGTTAATTGACTTCTCTACGGAACGAAATGCCACTATAGCCAGCATACGATTTCCTCACCTCAATTTACATAAGGGGACATGGCGGTCTCCAGATCAACGAACGGTCAACCAAATTGATCACATTGCGATAGACAAGAGGCACGCATCCAGAATTTTGGATGTCCGAACTTTCCGAGGGGCTAAAATCGACTTGGAGCACTTCCTTGTTGTAGCCAAAATAAGGATGCGGATATCCATCACGCCACAACAAACCAGAAATACTGTGAAAAAAATTAATGTCGAAAGACAGCAATCGCCAGAGACCGCCAAGACCTTCGCGCAACGCGTATCCCTTAACCTCTCGATTCACACCACACCACCAGCATCTAATGTCGAAGAACAATGGCACGATGCCAACAAGCCATTAGATCAGCCGCAACTGATGTGCTAGGTTTCTTGCGGCCACCAGCAAGAAACCCCTGGTTTGATGAGGAATGCCGACAGATGCTCGCAGCCAAGAACGTGGCTAAGCTGCAGGTGAAGAAGAGAGCTGCCATTGAACTCTATAGGCAGAGAAGATGGGAAGAACCCCGGCTTTTCAGAAAGAAGAAAAAAGATGAAGAAAAGCGCGCGATAGAGGATATTGAGAGGTGCCACTCCAGGAACGATGTACGCAAGTTTTACCAAAGTGTAAAACGTCAAAGCCAAGGATACAAGGCTCGAACAGAATCCTGTCGAGAGGAACAAGGAAATATCGTAGTTTAGACACAGTCTATGCTGAGGATATGGAAGAACCACTTCTGCAGACTGTTAAATGGCGATGACGAACAACATTCCGCTGTCAGGTAGAACGAACCATTCCATATTAACAATGGCAGCGAGAACTGCCAACCACCCGACCTAAGTGCAGTGAGGATAGCAATATCTAAACTCAAGCTTAATAAGGCCGCCGGAAATGACGGCCTTCCCGCTGAGCCTTATAAAGCTGGCGGAGAAGACTTGGTAAGTAAGATCCACCAACTCATAAGCGAAATCTGGTCGGGTGAAATTATGCCTGAAGAATGGAACCTCAGCATCCTTTGCCCGATCCACAAAAAAGGAGACCCTCTGAACTGCGCCAACTACAGAGACATAAGTTTCCTCAAATTCGCCTACAAGGTCCTATCTGCCGTAATATGTGAACGCCTGAAACCGTTTACCAACAATCTGATCTGCCCTTATCAGTGTGGTTTTAGGCCAGGAAAGTCCACAATCGATCAAATTTTCACACTTCGGCAGATCCTGGAAAAACCCCAAGAAGTCCAAATTGATACCCACCACCTATTTAAAGATTTCAAAGCCGCATACGACAGCATTTATAGAGACGACCTATACAGAGTCATGTCTAGTTTTGGTATACCGCCCAAACTCGTCCGTTTGTGTAGGATGACGATGGAGAATTCTCGCTACACCATCAGGGTCGGAAGCGACCTCACCGACACATTCGATTAAGGCAAGGTGAAGCGCTGTCATGTGACTTCTTCAACTTGATTCTTGAGAGGATTGTGCAAAACTCCCAAGCCAACGCCAGAGGCACAATTTTCCAAAAATCGGTGCAACTACTAGCTTACGCCGACGATATTGACATCATTGGTAGGACTCAACGTGATGTCGTAGCCACGTTTGCTAGTATAGAGAAAGAAGCGGCAAAAACGGATTAAGCAGTAAATGAGGGTAAGACTAAGTATATGCTGTCAACACGAAAGGACACAGCACATCGACGAATTGGACAGAACGTCACTATTGACAGATATAACTTTGAGGTAGTACGGTAGTAGTCTACCTCGGCTCCGCTATTAACTCTGACAACAACATCTCTTCAGAAATCAAACGAAGAATTACTCTTGCCAATCAATGTTTCTTCAGGCTAAGAAAGCAATATAGTAGTAAAGAATCCCCTAACGTTTCTGGTTTGTTGGCGTAGACGAGCGACTTCACATAAACCCAAAAGAAAATATTCCAATGGTGTCAAATCCACGATCTTGGTGGCCAATTGACAGGTCCATTCCGCTATTCGCTCATCGAATGGTTCCTTCAATAAATCGATTGTGACGTGCACTGTGTGACATGTAGCGCCGTCTTGTTAGAACCACATCTCATCCACATTCATGCCATCCAATTCGGGAACAAAATAGTCGGTTATCATGGCTCTACACCAGTCTCCATTAACGGCAACTGACTCTCCAGCATCATTTCGGAAGAAGTATATCCCACCAGCCAATAGAGCACACCAAACAGTCAGTTTTTGTGGATGTAATGGCGTCTCAAGGGTCTCATGTGGATTATCTTCACTCCAAATGCGGCAATTTTGCTTGTTGACGTAGCCATTCAACCAAAAATGAGCCTCATCACTGAACAAAATTTTGCGATGAAAATCAGCATCGAGTCAACGTCATTTTCGACCCATACACCAAAATCACGACACATTGCATGGTCTCGCGGCTTTAATTCTTGCACAAGCTGGAACTTGTAAGGTCGTAAGCCTAGATCTTGGCGCAGAATCTTCATTAAAGTTGAGGGACAAAGCTCCAATTGTTGTGCACGGTGGCGTATCGATTCATTCGGGTCCTCTTCAACACTTTGCTCTACAGCGGCAATTGTTTCTTCGGTGCGCACTGTTCGACTTCTCTGCGGATGCGTATTATCATATAGAGTAAACGTAGTGCGATAACGATCAATGGTTTACCGAATTAATTGCTCTGATAGACGATAATGTCGACCATAAAATGGACGGAGCTTGCGGTAAACTTTGCGAACAGAACCATTATTTTCGAAATAAATTTGCACGATTTGCAAGCGTTGTTCATTTTGAAATGGCAAACCAAACTGAACATAAATGACATTAGAGTTGCCCGATTTGACCACAAGCTGTCAGTTTTATCTCTATTCGAAAAACCAACCTCTAAAAAAACACCCGTTATAGTGTCATTTAATTAATTAAAGGATGGAATGGGATAGGTTATTCAACAATTTGCATAGCGGATTGTAGCCTTCTCATGTGTTATTTTTTTATGTATCAACCAAAATATTCAATAGAAATAATTTATATGGGAAAACAACGTTTTCGAATCGTGTTTTCTACTTATGACGCTTAAAGCCTGGTGCTACTCTACTGTTTCGATCGTATGAATATGAATTAAACATTCTGCACACCGAAGTATTGCTCTTCATTCAATATTTGTACATTTGCCACTCAAACTTAACAGCCGATTTTTCGAGTTTAGTTATACACGCCGCTTTTGCAGAGAATGTTCTCTATCTCAACGTCCTTCTTGATAGGAATTAGTCACTCTGCTGCCTAGCTGTACAGTTCGTAAAAATCTTCCCTGAATCTTTACATCTAGAACTAGTTAAATTAAATGGGTTTAACAATTTTTGAAAGAGCTTCTTAGTCAGTTTCAGTAAAGTCTGGCTTTAGTACTGATGTTTACTAACCACGACCTGGCCCAGAGGATGCCCTTCAGGGGTCGAATCGTGAATACCAAATCGTTTGGGTAAAGAAACGTTTAACAACATTCATAGCATAAAATAAGGTCTCAGCTATGTTTTGAGACTATAAAAAGCCGAGTGAAGAAAAATAAATTCCATTAAGTAATACATGCTTTATGAATAAATATCATTCCTTAATTACAGCCCCTACCAATCTGCTTCCAAATTGAAAAAAAAATCGCCTAGCGACACCCACATTCCAAATTAAATTTTAATTTAGATACTTTCTGACATGAGATTTCATCTACTTTCCAAGGTGAAATTAAAATACCTCTTACTTGTGCAGGCAATTACGTATCGCATGGATTGACAATAAAAAGGCCAGGATACACAACACGTTCTTCCTTTCGTCATCAGTGGCAATGATTTGTTCCTGTGTACGGTGGAAAAACGCTAATAAATATTCTCCACCTCTCATCGCACTTCCATTGATGTTTTTCCTAATATGTTTTAAACGGCTCCGACCTTTTCGACGAGAACAGAAAAAGATGTTTCAAAGCTTAGTCACGTTTTTTCGGAAGCTTACCGGCTCATAACTTGCCAGGGGGTTCCGTTGCCTGTATTTAGTATCAAATCTGTGCCGATAAAATGTTATAGATACGAGGAGAAGTACATATCGTTGACATACGCGTACGTATATCTTCAACTTTTATTGTTGAACGTGGATATTAAATGCGTATTATGCTGTTGCAGTTATATCTCGATTTGGTGATGTGCAAAAAATATTACTCAGATTTATGTAGATGTACACTTCCCCTATGTAGAAAGTATTGTGTTGGTGTGGAAGTTCAATGTTTTTATTTTTTCAAGTTCCCTGAGTTCAAAAAAGTTATTTTTAAAAATTGATTAAAGTTTGTCTACAGTAAGAATTTTTAATGTCTGTAATTTATTGTCTGTGTTTTCCAATTTAAAGTATGGAGTCTGGATTCCATTATTTATACGTGATCCGAATTCCAATTACTTTTTAAATGAAATCAAATTTTAGGTATGTATATATTATTGGTGGAGGTTGAAAGGTTGAACTCACAACGGACAGGCTTATCTTAATTATTAATCAGGCCCCGTAAGCAGAGATCATGGCTGATGAGCCAAAAAGCCCATGCAGAACTTAATAACGAAAACAAATAATTGGCTTGAAGAAAAAATCTCGGATATGAAATATTTTAATGCATATGAGATAAATGAAACCAATGGAGTTGATAACTCTCATTACTGAATTTGGAGAACATCATTAGCTATATGCATTCCAGTCTAAATTCCATTTAGAGACTTTAAGATTAAAACTAATTAAAAGGCATTGTTACAAGTGTCAATTAAAATATTGAATTTCAATTTCATTCAACTATCCAATATATATATAACTTGATATTGATGATATTCTAAATTTGGCCTAAATCAAAAAATCTGTAATTTCCTTCTTTTTTCTGGCTAAATTCTAAAATTAGAAGGTTTTGTTAAGTTTAATTGAAATCAATGATGCCAAATCCTTAAACACCTCAAGGAATTACCCCCAAAAACAAAACTCCAGCATGGCTTATTTCCTTTTGAAAATGGAAATAAGCCCCGCGGGAGTTTTTTTCTTGAATTAAGCACACCTGGGCTTGTCGCACTGCACCAAATCATACAAATCCATGTATCTGCTAGGCACCATAATTGTTGACACAGCGAAGGCTTTTAGGAAATTTGTCTCTTAAGTAGAGATATTATGATGGCAATGTCCGGAGGAGCTTAAGGAGATAGCATCCCTTGTATTTCAATAACCTACAGGATATGAGGTGTTACAGATGGCCAAAGCAGATGTCGAGATAAATGAAAATTCGCAATCCTACCACGTGTGAACGCTTGTCGAAAAACGTGGTTTCTTACTTACTTACTTACTTACTAAAGTGGCGCTACAGACCGGAATGAATCTTTGCCTCAACCAACATGCCTCTCCAATTAGCCCGGTCCTAAGCTAACTCCTTCCATTTGCGCACTCCAAGTAGGATAAGGTCGGTTTCTACTTGTGCGCGCCACTTAAGCCGAGGTCTTCCTCTACTGCGGCCGACGTCTGGCTGGGAAACGAAGAAACCTGAGTATTGGTGTCCATTCGTCCTACATGTCCTAGCCATCCTAAAAGTCCAATGCGGAGTTTTTTGACCAGGGACATGTCGCTCTTCAGCTCGTATAGTTCTAGGTGGAATCTTCGTCTCCAATGCAAACGGGACCGAAGATTTTTCGAAGAATTTTCTTCTCGAATCGACCAAGGATTTCTTCATTCGCTTTTGATACGGTCCATGCTTCAGTGTCGTAGAGCAAGACTGGGATGATCAGGGTCTTATATAGAATCTCCCTAGTAGTTCGAGTTAGGGCTTTACTACTAAATTGCCTTCTTAGCCCGAAGAAACAGCGGTTAGTAAGAGTAATTCTTCATATAATTTCTGACGATATGTTGTTGTCAGAGTTAATAGCGGAGCCGGGGTCCCGTATATCTGTCAATGGTGACGTTCTGTCCGATTCGTCGATATTGTGTGTCCTTTCGTGTTGACAGCATAGACTTAGTCTTACATACTTCTCCATACTAGCAAACGTTACTATGACATCACATTGAGTCCTACCAATGATGTCAATATCGTCTGTGTATTGCATCGTTTTTTGGAAGATTGTGCCTTTGCTGGATTTTCTGAGCAAAAAAAAGGATGAAAAACTGTGACATCTACTATGGACCGTGTTATAGTGAGCAGAAACAGCAACTATTCGGATGCAGATTTGTTATAAGTGCCAGGCTAAGACAAGAAGGGTTATGTTTCCAATATAATAACGAACGCATTGTAACAACGCATCAAGGCCAAATTCGTCAACATAAGCCCTATATGCGCTCACGGCCAGACGGAGAAAAAAGATGATTTAGCTAAAGATTGCTTCTACGAGCTCCTTGGCAACCTATGAGCGACTACCGAAGTACTATGTTAAAATTGTGCTATGAGAATTTAACGCAAAGACAAGAAGAGAAGACATCATTACCAGTATTTTCGGAAAACGCAGCCTACACGACAACACGTTTGGCAACGGACTTAGGCTAATTTACTTCGCTAAGGAACGAAATGCGGTCTCCAGATCAACGAATAGTCAACCAAATTCATCAGATTGCGAAAGAGGAAAGAAAGAGGCACGCATCCAGTATTTCGGATGTCCAAACATTCCGAGGGGCTAACATCGACTCGGACTACTACCTTGTTGCAGCCAAAGTAAGGATGCGGATATCCACCACGCCACAGCAAACCAGAAATACTGTGAAAAAAATTAATGTCGAAAGAATGCAATCGCAAGACACCGCCAAGACCTTCGCGCAAAGCGTATCCCTTAATCTATCGATTCACACCATGTGAACAAGACATTGAATCAGTCGCAACTGATGTGCTAGGTTTCTCTCGTCCACCAACAAGAAAATGACGGCCTTCCCGCTGAGCTTTATAAAGCTGGGGGAGATGACTTGGTAAGTAACATCCACCAACGCCTGAATCCGTTTACCAACAACCTGATCGGCCCTAAAGGTTAGACTAAGTATGCTATCAACACGAAAGGACACACAACAAATTGGACAGAACGTCACCAATTCACCATTGACAGATATAACTTTGAGGCAGTACGGGACTTTGTTTACCTCGGCTCCGCTATTAACTCTGACAACAACATCTCGTCAGAAATCAAACGAAGAATTAAACTTGCCAACCGCTGTTTCTTCGGGCTAAGAAGGCAATTTAGTAGTAAAGCCCTCACTCGAACTACTAAGGAGATCCTATATAAGGCCCTGCTCATCCCTGTCCTGCTCTACGGCGCTGAAGCATGGACCATGTCAAAAGCGATTGAAGAAATCCTTGGTCGATTCGAGAGGAATATTCGACCAAGAACTATACGAGCTGTAAAGCGTCTTACTCCTTGTCAAAAAAACTCCGTATTTGACGTTTAAGATGGCTAGGACATGTAGAACTAATGGACACCAATACTCCGGCTCGCAGAGTCTTCGTTTTGGTATTCCTCCCAAACCCGTCCATCTGTACAGGATGAATATGGACAAATTGCGCAAGTCCATCAAGATCAGCAATGATTCTACTGAAACAGTCGATTCCTAAAAAAAACCAAGACAATGCGACTCATTGTCACTTATTGACCTTAGCGGATTGTGCAAAAGATCCCAGCTTACAGCATGGGTACAATCTGAGATAGATCTATGAAACTACTACCATCTATTTACCTTCTAAAGCGACATAGGTCATAGACTTGATAAAAGGCTCCTGGATGACTTTGAGTATGGCTTGGATATTTAGATGGTATAGACTCCTGTATCGGTTCGCAGAGTCTTCGATTCCCAGATAGATAGAAGCATATACCGCCTTTATTTTGAAGCACGCCACTGGAGGCAGTTACTTAAGGAGCGAATTAATGGTTGAGGGCCAGGATTACCCTCAACTATAGCACCACTTACATGGCAAATAAGATTCTTGATTTTTGTTTCCAATCATCAACTATCTATCCCCGTTAGACTTTGAAAACTAAAATATTTTGAATTCCCCCGGTATGCAGTCCAACATTTATTTTTTTTAGAAAATAATTTAAATTTGATTTTACCTCTTGTGGTGGCACATCATATGTCCTTGTGCGAAGATCCACACGAGCATAAGCATCAATACACGGCAGAATGAAGAAGATTCCTGTAACACAGAAAACTCATCAGTATAAGCACTTAATTAGGACAAATGGGAAAATGAAAATGTTTAGATGTTTAGGATGTTATCACTCACCTGGTCCTTTGGCACCACCTTGCATAAGTCGTCCTAACCGGAATATAACCGCACGTTCGTATTCCTGGACAACCTGAAACACAAAAACCGATACTGCTGTGTAGGATAATTAGTTTCCTTTCATATCGATACAAACCTTAAAGCAAACCAACAAACTGAAGGGCAGTGTAAGTGCAACAAGGACACACGACAGGAAAATGAGTATTTTGCCGCATGTTGACGATTGGTCTGACATTTCGTCGTCAGCTAAAACGAGATGAGAAAATGACAAAATAAATGCACTGATACTCAATTGGGATGCTCTTGGTACTGATAAATATGTCAAGTGGAGTGTAGTAATACTACGCTGCGCTGGTCGGATGTTGATGGTACGCTTTGAATAAATTTCAATTTCCTTGAAATTGTCCTACTTTTTGTGAAACTTTTATTGCGTTGCTTTCATATCCCGGGACAATAACTGAATCAAGAAGTTTTTTATTTACAATTGGAGTAAAGGTTTGAAATAGGACGACGGTGGATTGTATTCCTTTGGATAGATTTGCTATAAAAACTTTGAAAAAAAAGGCATGCACTTTTGCGATTGATTTAAATAAAGCACAGATGAATGGATGAAGATTTAAATGAGGCGAAAGTTCTGAATTTATTCGACTCAATTGTGAGGGAGTGTTAAAGACTGAAACTAATTTAAGGATTCATTATACAGAACTGTGAATGCAATGAGGTTTACCAAAATTAGACATGGCTCTGTATAGTATATAATCTTTATAGAACCTGTCGTATGCGGCTTTGAAATCGATAAATAGGTGGTGGCAATCGATTTGGACTTCTTGGGTTTTTTCCAGGAAGTGTGAAAATTAGATCGGATGTGGACTTTCCTGGCCTAAAACCACACTTACAAGGGCCGATCAGGTTTCAAGCGTTCACATATTACGGCAGATAGGATCTTGTAGGCTATGCTGAGGAGACGTATGCCTCTGTAGTTGGCGCAGTTCAGAGGGTATCCTTTTTTGTGGATCGGGCAAACGATGCTGAGGTTCGATTCATACCTTCAGCCGACTAGATTTGGTGGATGTTCCTTGCCAAGTCATCCAAGTAGGCTTCGTTCTTTTCTGCGAGATTCTGTCGGCATTCCTCATCAAACCAGGGGTTTCTTGCTGGTGGCCGCGGGAGACCTAGCACATCAGTTGCGGTTTCCATTGTTCTTCGACATTAGATGCTGGTGGTGTGGTGTGTTGCGCGAAGGTCTTGGCGTTCTCTGGCGATTGCAGTCTTACGACATTAAATCTATTCACAGTATTTCTGGTTGGTTGTGGCGTGGTGGATATCCGCATCCTTACCTTGGCTACAACAAGGTAGTGGTCCGAATCGATGTTAGCCCCTCGGAATGTTCGGACATCCAAAATACTGGATGCGGGCCTCTTATCTGTCGCAAAGTGATCAATTTGGTTGACTGTTCGTTGATCTGGAGACCGCCATGTCAACTAATGAATATCGAGGTGAGGAAATCGTGTGTTGGCTATAGTGGCATTTCGTTCCGTAGCAAAGTCACTTAGCTTCCGCTAGTTGTTCGCCTGCACCACTCCTGTATAATGTTCTCACATTCCAGGTGCAGATACGAATGTCGTTGTCCTTTTTTCGTTGATCAGGGTTGTCAAAAATAATATCAGTCCTTTCCGAGGCTATTGGTTGCTTCGTAACAATGGTTTTTTCCATGGGTGTGTAGTTAGCCCAAAGCACAACCCCCAACCTGGGGTGCCAGTCCAATTTGTTAGATACCCCTAGGGCACGGGGCCATCATTATCCACTATGGGATTGAGCGCTGTCGTTGAACTTTCGGTTCATCCGCCACCATCTCTGTTCAATGGGCCTGACTTACCCTTGAGATTCCTAGATAACCTGTTGTCCGAATATGTCGAAGCAGCTTATCTAGGTTCGCCTGGGACGACAGACCGGGTATTCATTCAGCGCCATTCTGATCAGGGTGATTAAAGTGTTGCTGTTTTACGTCTTGCTATTAACACTGGCAGGCTATGGGGACGATGATTCAACCAAAAACTCCGCATTTGACCTTTAGAATAGCTAGGACACTAATACTCCGGATTTCAAAGTCTTCGATTTATATCCAGAAGTAGTTTACAGCGGAGGAAAAACTCCCCCTTAGTGGCCTGAACCAGTAGGAACCAATCACAACTGGAGGCAGTGGAGAGGTATTTTGATTGAGTCCCATGTTCGTCCCGGACTGAAGCGCCAATTAAGTAAGTATTCGCAGTATCTCCACTGGTCCTTTACACTTTGAAACAGAATATTCGAACTTTTGCGATTGAAATCTTTCGAAATTAAATATTAACTCCCAGGCTTAGTGGAGTGTTTGACATTGGAGCAACCAGGAAGAAGTCCAAGCTAATTTCGTCTAAATGAAGGCATCAACAAAACTTGTCCATTCTCTTATGATTTGTTCACTCAACCGTTACTTTGTTAGAAGACCGCCATGTTTTGCTATAGCGGCTTTCATTCATTCTGCTTCAAAATTATTAAGCTTGAGACCATTTCAAAGCGTGGTGTGTTTTGTAAGCTATGTTTTCCCACAATGCTGCTAAAGACTTTTTTTGCTCATAAAATGCCAACACGATTTTATGTTCCTATTTCGTAAGTTTGGGTGCCGTTTAAAATACTTGCCTACTTACTTACAATATGCCTCTTCAATAAGCCCATTCCTTAGATAACTTCCTGCAGTTGCGCTCTACAAGTTGGTTGAGGTCGGTTTCTACTTGTGCGCGCCGCTTAAGGCGAGTTGTTCCTCTACTGCGTCCGACAGCTGGCTGGGAATCAAAGACTCTGCCAGCCGGAGTATTGGTGTCCATTTGTTCTACATGCCCTAGCCACCTTAAACGTCCAACGCAGAGTTTTTTTTACAAGGGGCATATCGCTGTACAGCACGTATAGTTCGTGGTTGAATATTCGTCTACATAGCCTGTCAACGCAAACGGGACCGAAGATTTTTCGAAGAATTTTTCTCTCGAATCGACCAAGGATTTCTTCATCAACTTACGGTCCCTGATCCATGCTTCAGCGCAGGACTGGGATGATCAGGGTCTTATATAGGATCTCCTTAGCAGTTCTAGTGAGCGCTTTACTACTAAATCGACTTCTTAGCCCGAAGAAACAGCGGCTGGCAAGAGTAATAGAAGGTGGGCCAAAAGAGATCACCCTATTGCAAGCTGCTCTTATGTTTGCAAATGGCCGCCAATGTCAAATCTGTTTTGACATTTGTGGACTAGACAGATGTAGAATATAAGTGAACAAGCCATGGAGCGATACACTACCCAAGAACGCGGCACAATAGTGACTATTTCTTTGCGTAACGATTCGTCTGTAGTGTTGGCGCAGCGCGAATTCCGTCACCGATTCCCCGGCCGTCCGATACCGACTGCGCAAACACTGCGCCGTTCAGCCACCAACCTTGAAGACTATGGGATCACACGAGACGTTGCCAAGAGTGGCCGGCCCGGGGCGCCCGTTGTGCTGAGAATATCGCCGCTGTTGCCGAGGATGTCAAGCTGTCGCCAGAAACATCGACCAGACGCTGTGCCTTGCAATTAGCCATCAGCCGGTCGTCCCTAAGGTGAATTTTGGTCAAAGACTTGCGCATGTTCCCGTACAAAGTCCGGTCCGTACATCAGCTGCTGCCTGTCGACCGCCAAACGCGTGTAACCTACGCCCAAGTCATCCCCAATCTCGAGGACGAAGTGAACGATTTTTCCACCAAAATCAGAATGAGCGATGAGGCTCATTTCCACCTCAGCGGGTACGTGAACAAGCAAAACTATCGCTTCTGGGGCACCGAAAATTCACGAGTAATGCACAAGGAGCCATTACACCCGCTCAAAGTTACTGCATGGTGCTCTGTTCATGCTGGAGAAGTCTTCGGGCCATTTTTTTTTTTCGACAACGCCGCAGGTCAAACGACAACAGTGAACGGTGCGCGCTATAGGGCCATGTTAACCGAGTTTGTTCTGCCACAATTGGACGAATTAGGACTGGAGGACATGTGGTTCCAACAGAAAGGAGCAACGGCACACACTGCGCGAGCCACAACCGATATTCTGAAGGGCCAAACCACATCGGATGACTTCTTTTGGACCACATGTAGAATTTCGAAACAGGTACCATTTTTATCCACGGTACCGGTCATTTTTTACATTAACCAATAAATTATATCATAAGTCACTACCAGTAAAAAGACATCCCGTTATGACAAGTTCATTAAGCGTATTAACGGGATTTATAGGATTTGCCGATATTAAATTAAACCTTGGGTTACTCTCTTGTGTCATTCTCTTTCCCGTTTTTACTGACAATCCCGTGTGTAATCCGTTTTCCAATTTACTTAGTTGTCCTTGCAGCGAGTAGACAAAGGATATCCCAAACGTTTAATGAAATTCCCCACACAATTGGTGTTCGGTAAATCTCGAGACCAAAAATGGCAGTTCACATGTAAATTCTATTTAATTTGTCGCAAGGATACCGAAACCAAATAAAGCATAGAAACGCTTTCTCATCCTGTTTGTCCAATTAAATTTAAATATGCGATGGAGTTTCGGTTTTCCTTCCCATTATGGGATTTGAAATTCAGTATCTTGGATGAAGTCAAACTTTTCCACTGACTATTTCAATATCACGTGCGGTGTTGTGGAGGTGCTTTATAATTCAGCCTTCTGGGGGTTCTTTTATCCGTGTCCTAGATATTTTGACTTGTTGTTGTCACTTGACAAAATTTTCAGGTGTTTTCCTTTTCAATTTATTTTGTTTTTTTCTGTTTTTTTGTTGGTAAATTCTACTTCAGCCTCTTGTTGCCATTTTGTGTATTTGTTTGTGTGTTATTTTTTTTTGTTGCTTGCAAAAGTTCAACTTGCGGTACCCATGCCTGTATGATTTAATATGGATTTTGTAAGGATATACAGGACAACATCAGTTTTGTATCAAGTATAGTAAATGGAATAAATTTTTTTTTTCTGATGAGAAATTTATACAGTTTGTCCTTTTACAGGATGAGAGGAGTGTTTTTTTTTTTACAATGCGAAAGGATATATTATTGGATGGCATAAAGGGGTGTTTTGCGAGAATTTTTTTAAAGTAAACAAGTTGGTTGGATATAGGCGACAAAATGAGTTCGCCCTTCAGGTTGACTTATGTTAGGCGTGGAATGGGTTTTCAAGACATCCGAGTAGTTTTGCAAGTGTGCATATTTTTTTAGAACGCTCGGAATCATTGGAAAGAACTAAAAAACGAAATTGTGATTGGTTTATCTACAGAGGTGAGTTGAACTGGGTGTTTGTTTACAGGTTCAGATGTCGACGGATGATAGGTCTTGGGACAGTTTTGCCAATATTCTTATTTTGAGATATTTTTTCGATTAATTAACATTTAGTTGCTCAATTGAAATAGAGATATATGTGGGATTAGCGTCCCATAAAAAAGGTTCTCCATTCATTTGTTTTGCAAAGTTATATAATTGCGACAAAGAATGGGGCTCCTGTTTAACGCCGATTCCGAACTGCAAACTTGTGAAGGTTCTCTTGGATGTTTGTTAGGCATCGAAAAATTGGATGTTGTTACATATTACCATTACGCTACTGCACCACTTTATGGTTGTTGGTAGAATATCTGTATTTTGTTCATATAAAGTTTTTGCCACGCCCACTTTTTGGGGGCGTTTTTAATAAAAAAAGTTTTCGGTCAAATTTTAATATTTTCGAAAAAAAACTTTTGATGCAGAATCATTAGTAATATAAATATGAACATTTCGTCCATAGACCATTTTAACCCACGCCCACTTGTTGGGGGCGTTTTTATATAAAAAACATATGAGAGGCTACAATCCGCTATGCGTATCGTTGAATACCCTATCCCATCCCATCCTTTAAATTAATATCCTCAAAATATAGGCCTTATGGCGATGAAATACAGAAAATGACATTGTCACAATATATTGCTCAGACAGTTTCTCAAAATCTTGTGTGGTTCGACAAAAAACAACGGTTTTCTATTGCTAATGCCTTGGGATGGGGTATACAAATGGTTTTTGTAAGAAAACGCCCCTAAAATGTGGGCGTAGGTGAAAATGATCTATTGACAAAATGTTAATATTACCATTTCGGAAGTATTTGCATCAAAATTTTTTTCGAAAGTTTTAAAATTTGGACAAAAAGCGTTTTTTACTAAAAACGCCCCCAAAAAGTGGGCGTGGAAAAAAACTTTGTATGAACGAAATATGATATTAGAATTGTCTAAATATGCTACTCAGACACTTTTTTGAAATTCCTTACGGTTTGGCTAAAAAAAAAGTTTTCCTAAAAAGGGGGCGTGGCAGTGGGCGGATTTCAAAAATTTTTACACTTGTTCTGGTGGCATGGACGAGGATCCTATATACCAAATTTCATTATCCTAGCTCAAAATTTAGGGCCCAAAAACCGCTGACGAACAGACAGACGGACGGACGGACGGACGGACGGACGGACAGACATGGCTAATTCGACTCAGCTAGCGATTCTGAGCCGATCCATATACTTTGAGGTATATGTAGCAAAATTATTTCTCTATGTTACAAACTAAGTATCAAAACTAATATACCCCCCTATGGGATAGGGTATAAACATATGAGAAGAGTACAATCCCCTGTGCGGATCGTTTAATACCCTATCCCATCCCATCCTTAAAATTAATATCTCCAAAAAAGTGGGCTTTATTAGCCTATAATATAGAAAATTACATTGTCACAACACATTGTTCAAAAAATTTTATCAGAATCTTTTGTTGTTTGACAAAACACATCGTTTTCCTCCTGCATATGCTATGGGGTAGGGTATACAAACGGTTTTTGTAAGAAAACGCCCTCAAAAAGTGGGCAAGGGCTAAAAGAATCTATGGACGAAATGTTTATATTAATATTGCTAACTAGTCTGCATCAAAATTTTTTCTATTTTTATTAAAAACGCCCCCAAAAAGTGGGCGTGGCAAAAAACTTTATATGAACGAAATATAGATATTACGATTGTCTAATTAGGTTTCTTAGACACCTTTTTAAAATTCCTTATGGTTTGGCCAAAAAAATACGTTTTTCTAAAATAGGGGCGTCACAGTGGGCGGATTTCAAAAATTTTTACACTTGTTCTGCTGGGAGCAACAAAGAGCACGTGTACCAAATTTCATCCTTCTAGCTCAAAATTTAAGGCCCAAAAACTGGTGACGTACGGACGGACGGGCGGACGGACGGACAGACATGGCTTAATCGACTCAGCTAGCGATTCTGAGTCGATCCATATACTTTGAGGTATATGTAGCTAAATTATTTCTCTATATTACAAACTATGTATCAAAACTAATATACCCCTATGGGTAAGGGTATAAACAATATCATCAGTAGATCCATTACATCTGAAGAATCCAAGAACATACATTCGAACAGTAATGGGACGAAACGCGAGGATATGGGAATGGGATTATGGCAAAAGATGAATTACTTCTACTAGTATCCGCATGGTAGTCGCATAAATCTGGTGAAAAAAAATTATTGGAATCACCAATAACAGCTCATTTTTGCTCTTGTTTATGCATCTCTGAATAAACAAGAGCAAAAATGAGTTGAACAATCGGGCAATTCTTATCGCTTTCATCTGGATCACCAACATCAGAAAGAGCCATAAATATTTCGAAGTATCTCACCACCTGTACAATTGGTGTTTCTTTTATTTTACCGAACAGGATTGCAATATTCGCGGCGAATAAGGCCACGCTTTGATGACTCCCCTTTTATTTTCTATTATAAGAATTTCCTGTAGATACTTAAACACAAAATTTCAAATATTAAATATTATAAAAACGTACAAGTTTTCAGAGTAAAAATATGATATGGTTTGGCATGAACTAAAAGCAAATATTGATTGTTAAATGAACACCAACATTAAGGTCAGCCACACCATCTAACACTAACATGCAAGGATATAATAAAATTTTATTTATTTTTTCAATTTATATGAGTATAACTACAGGATACTAAAAACAACTTACAAAGATTAAACTTACAATAGCTGAGTGCCCGTTCTTGTTTTCCTGAAAGAGTCAAACAGTGATAAGTTCATTTGTATCTCAAAAATGATTCAAAGGTCCATTATAACATCAACATTACCAAGAACACAATCAGTTTAATAGAACAAGCTGCATGCTATTATCAAGGCATTACAAACCAAACACTATTAAACGCTATATCATGCAACACAGTTAAAGCTCATAACCACTAAGTCTGAAAAGCTACAAACTACCGAATTCGATTTTATTCGGTTTTTTAAGTCACACGGATACACTGTTGTCTTGTTAGTTGTGTGGTTGATTATATAAACTCGTCATACGATGTCAAAAGCAGTTACATGCGCTATGGTGTACAACAAGGATAAGCATTCCAAAAATTCAAAACTTATTCAAAACTTCTCACGCCCCAAAGGTAGCCACCCTTATATCGCAAATCCTTTGCACCACCCCAGTAAAAATATGTTTTTTTCTGAGAAGATACCATCATCGATGCACGAGAGCACAAGAAATGTATCCTCAACGAATCTGTCAGATACACACATTCATAGATACACGTTTAATACTTAAGTTTGCTTTATTGCAAGTTGACCCACTTTTGTGTAGAGATTATCCTTGGGGGGTATCATGATGATGGACAACAATAATTGGCATGATGATGGAACAGGTAGGTGTTGTTCATCGTTTCTCTGGCTAATAATTGAAATAAATTAACTCCTACAAGTGGAACAGTGACGGAGATGATATGAACGCAGGACGAACTAATTAAACCTCACTGGGGTGATGGAGAAACACAACTACCATTGTAAGTGCCAATTACTTGGCATTTTAAAAACAGCGTTTCAATTATATGAATCAGCGAGATGGAGCTGGATTCATGTCCATCATTATCAATATACAGATAACTGTAATAATAACGGTCTATAATTTAATGCGTAGAATTTAATTGGTCGAACGTGGATCTACGAGAGTTGCACAGTCCGCTTGATTGTAGTAGGTCCTAAGAAGGCTCTAGAAACAGATATTGTAAGTCCTGTAATTGTTTTTAATTAGATTTTTATAAGATTTGCGTTTTTTTTACCCGGTTTTAATAGAACTGATTTATGGTTGGATCTTCGTCTTTATAAAAAGATAATCAATCCAACGAGACCGAAGATTTTAAAATGTTTTATACTTTGACCAAGGATTTCTTCGTCCACTTGACGTTTTACACTTTGGTAAAACTTGCAAACATCGTTCCTGGAGTGGTACCTCTCCATATCCCCGATCGCGCGCTGGTCTTGCTCTTTTTTCTTCTTTCTGCAAAGCCGGTGTTCTTCCCTTCTTCTCTGCCTATAGAGCTCAATGACAGCTCTCGTCTTCACCTGCAGCTTATCCTTGTGGACCTCGTTCTTGGCTGCGAGCATTTGTCGGCATTCCTCATCAAACTTATTTGCACCACTATTTTGTAGGTAGGTAGGTAGCGGTGGCGTTTCAGTATGAACCCAAGTAGCACTTATGTGCCTTTTTGTTACTAGCGGAATATGGACCCTTGCCGCAAGTGAGCAGTGTAAAGCTGAGCCTGGCTAGCTCGTCTGCATTCTCGTTTCCTTCAATGTCACTGTGCCCTGGAACCCAGAGAAGTGTGACCCTGAAGCGTTCCCTAGATGGGCAAGTTCGTTCCGGCATTCCTGTATCAGGTTGGAGGATATGGTATCCAGTATCGTGCAAACCTCTCGGATAGCCAGTAGTTCCGCCTTGAATACGCTGGCAAAATCCGGTAGGCGGTATGATACTGATATTTTCAGTGACTCCGGACCCCGGACATCTTGGTTCATCTTAGATCCGTCGGTGTAGACGACATATTACTACTTCGTTCCTCTTAGTGTAGGTGTGATGTAATCTGTTGGGAACGTGAACATGCCGTTTGGTAACGAGTCCAGGATATTACTGTGGCCATACGGTCATACTGAGCTGCATAAAGCGGTATCTTTAATGTGTAGGTCGAGAAGTAAGAGATCAAGTAGCACAATAAGGACATCCGTTGACGCCGACCTCAGTGCGCCAGTGGTGCCTATACTGGCTGTTCTCTGTAGCCTTTTTAGAGCCCTTTGTGAGGTTGTAAGCCTTACTTAATGCGGGCCACCACACTAGTGAGCCGTATGTGAGAATTTGAAGTACTACTGATGTATACATCCACAACCACAAGGTCATCTTTGGTTATAGTCCCCACTTCTTTCCAAAGGTTTTGCTACAAGCATAGAAGGCAACACATGACTTCCTTACTCTATGTTCGATGTTGTGTTTCCAGTTACGTTTTGGATCAAGCATGATACACAATTAACTAGCTCTAGATAGTGTGAGTGGTTGGGCATTTAGACGAGGAAGGGTGAAATCGGGTATTTTGGTTTGGTTTTGGTGGTGAATAGCACCAATTCCGTTTTTCTTGGGTTTACACCGAGGCACCACTTGCTGCCCAGGTACTTACCTTGTCTAGAGCAGCCCCCATGATTTTAGTTATCACGGAGGGGAATTTTCCTGACACTAGTATTACCATGTCATCCGCATACGCAACCACTTTCACCCGTTCCTTGTCTAATTTAACTAAGCTTTTATTCATAACCATTAGCAAGAGTAGAGGAGAGATTACGCCGCCCTGTGGCGTTCCTCTATGGGCAAATTTGGTTAAGTGACTATTGTCAAGTATTGCCTGGATAATTCTTGTTCCGAGCACAGAGACTATCCATTGGCTAATAGATTCCTCTATCCCCAGCTCGATCAGAGATTCAAGAATAGCTCCAGTGAGGTAGTTGTTGACAGCACCCTCTATATCTAAGAAGGAAGCTAGAGTGTATTCTGTATAGTGTAAGGATAATTCGATTGTCCGCACTACCTCGTGGAGAGCTGTTTCCGTGAAACTGCTCTTGAGGTAGGCGTGCTGTGATTTGGATAGCGAAGATTCTTCTATAAAACTTCGCATGTGGATGTCTAGAACACTCTCCAGGGTTTTTAGTACAAAGGAGGTTAGACTGATTGGTCTGAAGTCCTTCGCGGTCTCGTGGTCTTCGTTTGGTTACCATCGGTATAAACGAATAAAGTACGTGGTTAAGTATTTTGTAGAATCCTGACTTATTTTTTCATTCACTGATTGAATTGTATCTTGTTTACAGCACAAAGCAAACCCCAAACAAAAGGTATAGCTCTAACCAAATATCTTTTTAAGTTTTCCTGGATATGTTCTTGTTATTGAAAAGCCATGCAATGGTTCTTTAAATCATTGGAGTGGTAATTGAATTTCTATATCCATCACATTTTACTCCTGAGAAGCACTATAATACGATTACTTCACCCCTAGTTCGATGAAACTCTTACAGGATATTCCGAACCGTAGCAAACGCAATAACTGAAATAACCTTGGAGAATAGTTGCTCCAACATGGCGGCTGCGTTGCCTTATAATCAAGAAACGTATTACATTGTAATTCCTTGCCAATAGTCTTGTGACATGAGTAAGAAGCTTTTTGTTGTTGTTTTCTGTTGAGCGGTTCTTGTGAAATCACTCAGCAAGCAGGCAATTCCCATAATATACACACAGGATGGATTAATTGAATTCCATTGGAACGACACGACGTGTAAAACGATTTCAGTTCGAATAAGATTACGTGTCTGCAATACATTTGAATTAAGGAATTATTTCAGCACTACTGGTCCTCATTGGAAAAGCTTATAAATTGTATAAACTAATCGGAAGAGTGATGTTGGTATTTGTAAGATATTTTGAAATATACACCAGATACCACCAAAGGCAGTTGAGTGGTATTCCATTACATTGTATCAGACAGGGATGAACAGAGATCAGATATCAGTTGAGAAGACAAACAAAAATATGCATGGATAATCCTCAGACTTTTGCAAAGTAGGTAAGTAAAAAAAAAACATTAAGTGTGGGGACTGTTTTTGCTTATCATTAGCTGACCCGGCAAACGTTGTTTTGCCACATAAATTATTTCGAGCGAATATTTTGGTTGCTAAATAAAAAAAAAATATGAGAAGGCTACAATCCGCTGTGTAAATCGTTGAATACCAAATCCCATTCCGTCCTCCACCCATTTTTACCACCACTTTACTTACTTTCTAAACGATAAGTGTGAGTGTTGATAACAAGACGTAAAACAGCAAAAATAAAAGCACGCTAGTCAGAATGGCGCTCAGTGAGTACCCGGTATGCCGTCCCAGGCGAACCTAGATAACCTCCTTCGACATAATCGGACTACAGGTTGTCTAGGAATTTCAAGGATAAGTCAGGCCCATTGAACAGAGATGGTGGCGTTGAACCGAAAGGTCAATGGCAGCTCTAAATCCCGTAGTGGATACTGATGGCCCGTGTCCTAGAGGTATCTAATAAATTGGAACTGGCCCTACAGGTTGGGGGTTGTGCTTTGGGTTAACTACCCACCCATGGAAAAAAAACTATTGTTACGAAGCAACCGATAGCCTCGGAAAGGACAGATATTACGGTTGATGACCCTGCTAAACGAAAAAAGGACAACGACGTTCGCATCTGCTCCTGGAATGTGAGAACAATAAAAAGGAGAGGTGAAGGCGAACAACTAGCGGAAGCCCTAAACTGCTACAATGCAGACATTACTGCCATCCAGGAAATACGATGGGATGGGCCGGACAAAAAGAGGATGAAAAGCTGTGACATCTACTATGGACCTGTTATAGTGAGCAGAAACAGCGACTATTCGGATGCGGATTTGTTATAACAGCCAGACATATGCAAGAAATCTTATGTTTCCAATACATTAACGAAAGCATTTTAATAACTCGCATCAAGGCCAAATTCGCCAACATAAGCCTTGTATGCGCTCGTGCTCCGACTGACGAAAAATATGATACAACTAAGAACTGCTTTTACGAGCTCCTTGACAAAACCTATGAGCGACTACTAACGTGCGATGTTAAAATCGTGCTGGGAGATTTTAACGCAAAGGTAGGAAGAGAAGAAATCTTTAGCAGTATTGTCGGAAAATATAGCCTACACGACAACACGTCTGGTAACAGACTTTGGATAATTGACTACTCTATACGGAACGAAATGCCGCTATAGCCAGCACACGGTTTCCTCACCTCGATATCCATAAGGGGACATGGCGGTCTCCAGATCAATGAAAGGTCAACCAAATTGATCACATTGCGATAGACAAGAGACACGCATCCCGTATTTTGGATGTCCGATGATTCCGAGGGGCTAACATCGACTCGGACCACTACCTTGTTGCAGCCAAGGTGATGCGGATATCCACCACGCAACAACAAACGAGAAATATTGTGAAAAAATGTAATTTTGAAAGATTGCAATCGCAAGAGACCGCCAAAGCCTTCGCGCGACGCGTATCCCTTAACCTCTCGATTCACACCATACCACCAGCATCTAATGTCGAAGAACAATGGCAACGATGCCAACAAGCCATTAGATCAGCCGCAACTGATGTGCTAGGTTTTTCGTGGCCACCAGCAAGAAACCCCTGGTTTGATGAGGAATGCCTACAGATGCTCGCAGCCAAGAACGAGACCTACAAGGCTAAGCTGCAGGTGAAGACGATGAGCTGTCATAGAGCTCTATAGGCAGAGATGATCTATAGGATGTTCGCAAGTTTTACCAAAGTGTAAAACGTCAATGCCAAGGATACAAAGCTCGAACAGAACCCTGTCGAGTGGAATAAGGAAATATCGTAGTTGGGACAGAGTCGATGCTGAGAATATGGAAGAACCACTTCTGCAGACTGTTAAACGGCGATGACGAACAACATTCCGCTGTCAGGCAGAACGAGCCATTTAATATTGGCAACGGCAGCGAAAACTGCCAACCACCCGACCTAAGTGAAGTGCGGATAGCAATATCAAAACTCAAGCTTAATAAGGCAGCTGGAAATGACGGTCTTTCCGCTGAGCTTTATAAAGCTGGCGGAGATGACTTTGTAAGTAACATCCACCAACTCATAAGCCAAATCTGGTCGGATGAAGTCCAAATCGATACCCACCACCTATTTATCAATTTCAAAGCCGCATACAACAGCATTTATAGAGACGAACTATACAGAGCCATTTCTAGTTTTGGTATACCGCCCAAACTCGTCCGTTTGTGTAGGATGACGATGGAGAATTCTCGCTGCTCCATCAGGGTCGGAAACGACCTCACCGACAAATTCGAGGATTTAGGTAAGGCGATGCGCTGTCATGTGACTTCTTCAATTTGATTCTTGAGAGGATTGTGCAAAACTCGCGAGCCAACACCAGAGGCACAATTTTTCAAAAATCGGTGCAACTACTAGCATACGCCGACGATATTGACATCATTGGTAGGACTCCACGTGTTGTCATAGCCACGTATAGAGTAGGAGAGAAGGAATATAGTATAGAGAAGGAAGTGGCAAAAATGGGTTTAGCAGTATATGTGGGTAAGACTTAGTATATGCAGTCCTCACGAAAGGACACACAACATCGACGAATTGGACAACGTCACCATGACAGATATAACTTTGAGGTAGTACGGGACTTTGTCTACCTCGGTTCCGCTATTAACTCTGACAACAATATCTCTTCAGAAATTTAACAAAGAATTACTCTTGCTATCCGCTGTTTTTTTCGGGCTATGAAGGCAATTTAGTAGTAAAGCCCTCACTCGTACTATACTGAAGAGATCCTATATAAGACACAGATCATCACAGTCCTGCTCTACGGCGCTGAAGCATAGATCAGAGACCGTATCAAAAGTAGATGAAGAAATCCTCTGTCGATTTGAGAGGGAAAAAAGCTGTACAGCGATATGCCCCTAGTAAAAAACTCCGCATTTGACGTGTAAAATGGCTAGGCCATGTACAACGAGTGGGTGCCAATACTCCGGATCGCATAGACTTCGATTCCCAGCCATACGTCGATCGCAGTAAAGGAAGACCTCACCTTAAAAGGCGCGCACAAGTAGAAACCGACGCCGACCTCAACCAACTTGGAGTGCGCAACTGTAGGCAGTTAGCTAAGGACCGGGCTAATTGGAGAGGCATGTTGGTTGAGGCCCAGGTTAATTCCGGGCTAAAGCGGCCACTTAAGTAAGTAAGTAAGTTTTGAATCTACAAATCTACACATCTGAAAGCACCATATTATTGCGCCCCTGGAACGTTATAGGTTCACCTCATAAAAAAATAGCAATCCAATTGAAGGTCTGTGTTATCAAGTCTATTGTGCATGCGCAGTACATATATATTCTCTTGCAAGAGTTTATTAAGACAAACTAAACTAAGGAAGATCGTTCCGTAGACTATGGACTGACATTGCTCACAAGAGAGAGTAATTCGATAAGGAGAGGACTTAATGAGTCATCACAAACGTAAAAGCTGCAGAGCCGAAGATGGAATAGCGTATGTAGAAATTTACTGTGGCACTGCCCAGTTATACTGAGATGTCGCATCGCTATTCCTCCATGGTACTTTGACAGCTTAACCGACATGGTAGAAAAAATCTATCAGACCTTTAAAGATTGGTTGATATGTTTACAAATTCTCTCTGCTTGTGATGCAATCCATTCATTTGCATATGACAACACTCTTGACCTCTCTAGCGAACCCGCCACTAGATCCCCAAGTTGTTATATCGCAACTCAAACTAATGTCAACTGAACTAAACTCCGGCATTAAAACGTTGGGGTACCAACAACAGGGTTTGGTTTAACGCAGCAAAAACCCAGTGCCTTCTCTAAAGCACGCTACAAGTCTTGATAAACTTAAAATGGGAGGACTCTCTATGCTCGGTATGCATGTTATTTGGAACCAGCAAATTAGAAATCCTGCAAAAGATTGTGCTAGTTGTCTAGCGAAGAAAACGGTATTTACCTTAAATTACATTCGTCCGTGAATTAAATACAACTAGCTCATCTGGATAGATGCTTCTCCAACAAACTTAAGCCAGTGACAAATAACACAATTTTAGCCGAATACCTTTGCTCAAGGATCAGCGGAATGCTGGATGCCTTACGCATCTGTATCGATATATGGTAGAAAACTACAGTAACATTTTAACCATAAACCAACATGAAAAGCTTCATTCTTCAATCTAATTCTGCAGTGGTTTAGTGGTTAGTCTAGGGGGAATCAAAAGCAACGAGCACAGTCACTTAATTATTTTCTAACCTACTCCTCGATATCCTACAAATAACTTCCTTTTTCAAGGGCTTAAATTCGTCCAGATGTTTAGCCCGCGTGCTCAAGCCAAAAGACCGACAGACTGAAAGTATTACCAGACCCACTTTTTTGGACTTCTTCATCATCGTAATGTTAAGTTAGCTTTTTCATCGACCAGACGACGTGCCACGCAAATGGGTATCAGTCGACGGTCTTTACAGCGAATTTTGGTACAAGATTTGAAGATGTTTCCGTACAAAGTCCTGACGGTGCATCAGCTGTTAGCTGCTGACCGCCAATCGCGTCTAACATACGCTCAAGCCATCCTTAATCACCACCAAGAGGAAGATGATTTTTCATCAAAAATAATCATGAGTGATGAGGCCCATTTCCATCTTACCGGGTACGTAAATAAGCAAAATTTACGTTTTGGGGCACTGAAAATCCGCGTGTAACCCACGAAGAGCCATTACACCCGCTCAAAGTCACTGTATGGTGTGCTGTTTTCGCTGGAGGAGTCATCGGACCTTTTTTCTTCGAAGACGTCGCGGGCCAAACGGTTACTGTGAATGGTGAGCGCTACAGAGCAATGATCAACGAGTTCTTTTTGCCGCAACTTGATGAATTGGGATTGGAAAACATGTGGTTCCAACAGGACGGTGCAACGGCACACACTGCAGGTGCCACAACCGATATGCTGAAGGATGCATTTCCCGGGCGCCTAATCTCCCGTTTTGGCGATTTTCACTGGCCAGCAAGATCGCCTGATTTGACCGCTCCAGACTTCTTTTTGTGGGGCTTTTTGAAGTCGCGGGTTTATGTCAACAAGCCTCAGACTCTTGCAGCTCTTAAAGACAATATCCGTCAAGAATGTGAAGACCTATCGCCGGAAGTTTTGGCCAAAGTGATGGAAAATGTCATAAGAAGGGCTCAAATGACAATCAACTGTGGCGGCGGCCATTTACATGACATCATATTCTCGACTTGATGTAAAAAAAATTAAAAGACCAAATAAAAATAATCCACAAGAAGAATCAAAGTTTTTCATTTATTTTTAAATTACAGCCAAAAAACATCGGAAGGTTATTTTTGCGCCACCTTGTAGAAGACAATTTTATTATTGATTGTCCCTACAGCAGTTGCATTTAAAGGGGTACACAAATTAGATCGCAAACTTTGACGGGAAGTTTCACATCTCGTTACTTAGATACAGCATCTATATCTATACACCGATACATAATAAAGTTCCTTTCCCATTATACCCAAACGGTATTTGTTTCAATTTATGCAAGGCAATCTGTTCTCGTTAGATATTTGACAAACCTCCTCTTTCTTCAGAGTGAAAGCAGAGAGCATCATTAATTTAATAAAGCAAAACACATTTATAAATCAAAAAGCTGTTAAAGGTTTCCTTCCAGCTGCAGAGTGCTTCTTTATGTCGATTGTACGTTAAACATTTATATTCAGCAATTACTTACGGGAAAGTAAAGTCCTTGTTGTAAAACGTGCGATGGAGGTGTGTCTGGCTGCATACATAATTTATGTAATTTACAAATTTTATGCAAATGATAGATTTCCTAAATTTATTTTGAATATTGTGGTACCTATTCATACACTGAACTGGGGAAACTATATGCGAATTTTAAAATATTGATTTCGAATGGATCGCTTTTAGAATGAATGCAAGTTTAGTCAATGTGCCTAAATAATATATTTTTTATGTATTTGTATTGATGTTACATTAACATGTGTGTGTATATGAAAATTCAAAAATATACATGACTTTACAAATTCTAAAATTGAACATGTTTTTGCTACAAATCATTAGTTTGCCTTCTGGCAGAGTTTTGTTCAACTATTTTCGATAGACTTTTGAACAACTATCCAAACCCACTTCAATAAAATCGATTCTTTCTTCGTTTTTTTTTTTAATTGAATTTTATTCTGGCACGAAAAAAAAATTGAGTTGAGCTAGAATATTTGGTGAGGGAGGAACAATCACACAGGTCGGACGACGAGTTAAGCCGAACAATCACTAGCGTGCCGTGACCTTATTTTAAGTATCAAGGATGTCTCTATGGCCCACCGAGACTAACAACAATATTGTCGATTCTAAATACCACGATGGAAATTCTGCGTGAGCTATTTGGGTGTGCGAGCTATCTGATAATACGTAGTGCTATCTCGAATACAAGCTCTTACATCAGTAGTTGAAAGATTAAATAAAATTGATTCTAAATGACTTCCTTGGGGTACTCCAGATTGAGCAAGAAAAGGGTTGGACTTGGATTGGAACCTCTAAATTTTACTTGGTAAGTTCTCAATGAGAGATTTGTGACAGTGGATCGATTTTTTACAAGGCCATGTTGTTCTTCTTGGTTCGGTGTTGTAATACGGGGGTCGACTTTGATTGGCTTTAACTTGGCAATGCCCAGTGCTCGCAACTCTGACTACACATCAAATGTGCTTAATTTGAACCTCCGATTGGTAACCATCGGGTATATAACTACATAGAGTACGCATCACAGCTAACAAATTTGTAGCCGTTTCAGACGCGGGCGGTAAGTGTGAAGCGAAATTTTCCGTCCCAGGCGAACCTAGATGAGCTGTTTCGACATATTCGGACAACAGGTTATCTAGGAATTTCAAGGGTAAGTCAGGCCCCTTGAACAGAGATGATGGCGGATGAAACGAAAGGTCAACGGCAGCGCTCAATCCCGTAGTGGATCAGTTGTCTTCCTACTCTCTTTGAGATAAGACCACTTTCGGTGCCTAACACTATTATTAATTTATTCATTTACGATTAATTAATTTATTTTATTTAAATTGCAAATTTTTTTGTTACGCATTCTATTCAAAATGAATACCTGTGGCAAATGCAATGAAAATATTATTGACATTAAATTTACTTTGTGTTCGGGTATTTGCGCTCGTCAATTTCATGACGATTGCTGTAGTGTCAGTGCTAGTGTATTGGGTGTATTAAAAAAATCGCCAAATCTAAAGTATTTCTGTGATGTTTGTGCCGGCTGCACATCATTATCATTAATCCAGAAATTTGGTGAACTGTCTAAATCGTTAGATAGTCGATTTGCTGAGTTAAAAAGTGATTTAAAACATGAGCTTAAGATCGCGAGTTCATCAGGTTTTCATAGTTTAAACACACCTGATAATGTTTTTTCAACTCCCAAATCTCACTCGGTTGCTAAAAAAGGTGAAATTCCGCAATCATTAACTAGCCCAAACACCATTGATAGTGCTATACCACCCCACACAACAAAGGTAAATATAACCAACGATTCCCAAAAACCATCCACATCACATGCAAATATCGCTCAACCACCTAGCACAGCTGATGATAAAAAATGTAAATCTAAACAAATTACAACAAAAGTGCAAAGCAAAACAAAAAGACAATCGTCATCATTAGTCTCATCTATTGCTGCAGCACAATTTGTATTTTTACACTTGTCGTTTTTACATATAAAAACTAAGCCAGCTGATATTTGTAAATATGTTTCTAAACGATTAAATATTAACACCAATTTAATCGAGTGTGTTGGTTTATTTAAAAAAAACATTAATGTTGAAAGGATATATTCATATATTAATTTTAAGCTTGGTATTCCACCTGCCCATGTAAATTCAACGCTTGAAAAAAAATTCTGGCCGGATGGTGTTGGTGTGAAGCTTTTTAAGTCGAACACAAAAAACTACCAACAACGCCCGCAACGCAATCGCTTAAGAGCCGGTCAACGGCAAAAATAGATCGATGCACAAGCACACGCACTTGCATTTCTTCTGCTTTTGCTAATTCTTCTTCGATGTCTTCTTCTCCTTCACTGACCACAATAAACATTTATTATCAAAACTGTGGCAGCATGCGTTCTGTTGAACGTGTGAGAGAAGTATTTTTTTCTTCTTCTGATGCATATTATCACGTTATTCTTTTGGTGGAAACATGGTTAACCGATCATTTTTTTGATATGGAACTGTTTACATCCGAATACACTGTGTTTCGCAAGGACAGATCCACTGCAACTGGTATGCGGCGGGGAGGTGGCGTTTTAATAGCTGTAAGAAATGATCTTTTGTCAAGAGAAGTACAATTATTAAACAGCACAAATTTTTTAGTAGAACAAATATCTGTTTTAGTCGGTGGACCTGGACTGAATAACGAAATTTGTTTTTGCCTAAGCTATATTCGCAAACCAAATTTAGAAGTTTATAAACTTCATATGGAGAATATAGAACATCTTCTTTCAAATCTAAAATCTTATCAACATCCCTGTATTGCAGGCGATTTTAATTTAAATAATATTCACTGGCGCAAGGATGAGGAAACAAAAACCCTTATTCCACAAAATGTTACCAGCTCATGTGAAATCGCTGTTGTCGATTCACTTTACGCACATGAGTTGTTTCAACTTAATTTAATTGAAAATCAATTTAACAATGTTTTAGATTTGGTATTTGTTAACAACAATGTAAAATACACATGCCCCATGGAAGTTTTAACTCCATTTTTGCCTAATACCATTTATCATAAAGCACTTGAATTTTCGCTTAGTTTCTATACTTTTTCACCTCAAACTAGTTCGCCACAAAATTCTTTTAACTTTTTAAAATCTAATTTTTCATCTCTAAATTCATACTTCTTATCCGTAGATTGGAATAATGAATTAAAAACTTCTGATTTGAATCTCATGTTTACCCGTTTTATAAATATATTAAAAGACTCTTTTACCAGGTTTGTTCCAGTTCGAGTAAATTCTCACAAGAAAAAACCTTGGTTTAATAAAAGGCTAACCAACTTAAAAAATGTAAAAAATAAAGCCTTCAAAACATTTAAAAAGAGCAATAATTCTGGAGACCGTGATTATTTCCTTCGGCTGCGAAAAGAATATGATTTTTTGCACCGATTTTTGTACAAGCAATATATTTTATCTGTTGAGTCTAACATAAAGCACAACAGCCGATCGTTTTGGTGCTTTATAAACTCTAAACGAAAAGATAATGGAATTCCAACCCTTATGGAATTCAATGGGGCTAATTCAACAGATGAAATTTCTACATGCGAGTTATTTGCTTACTTACTTACTTAAGTGGCGCTACAGTCCGGAATGAACCTGGGCCTCAACCAACATGCCTCTCCAATTAGCCCGGTCCTTAGCTAACTGCCTCCAGTTGCGCACTCCAAGTTGGTTGAGGTCGGTTTCCACTTGTGCGCGCCACTTAAGGCGAGGTCTTCCTCTACTGCGTCCGACGTCTGGCTGGGAATCGAAGACTCTGCGAGCCGGAGTATTGGTGTCCATTCGTTCTACATGTCCTAGCCATCTTAAACGTCCAATGCGGAGTTTTTTGACCAGGGGCATGTCGCTGTACAGCTCGTATAGTTCTTGGTTGAATCTTCGTCTCCATAGCCCGTCAACGCAAACGGGACCGAAGATTTTTCGAAGAATTTTCCTCTCGAATCTACCAAGGATTTCTTCATCCGCTTTTGATACGGTCCATGCTTCAGCTCCGTAGAGCAGGACTGGGATGATCAGGGTCTTATATAGGGTTTCCTTAGTAGTTCGAGTGAGGGCTTTACTACTAAATTGCCTTCTTAGCCCGAAGAAACAGCGGTTGGCAAGAGTAATTCTTCGTTTAATTTCTGACGAGATGTTGTTGTCAGAGTTAATAGCGGAGCCGAGGTAGACAAAGTCCCGTACTACCTCAAAGTTATATCTGTCAATGGTGACGTTCTGTCCAATTCGTCGATGTTGTGAGTCCTTTCGTGATGACAGCATATACTTAGTCTTACCCTCATTTACTGCTAAACCCATTTTCGCCGCTTCCTTCTCTATACTAGCAAACGTGGCTATGACATCACGTTGAGTCCTGCCAATGATGTCAATATCGTCAGCGTATGCTAGTAGTTGCACCGACTTTTGGAAAATTGTGCCTCTGGTGTTGGCTTTGGAGTTTTGCACAATTCTCTCAAGAATCAGATTAAAGAAGTCACATGACAGCGCATCGCCTTGCCTAAATCCTTTTTTGGTATCGAATGTGTCGGTGAGGTCGTTTCCGACCCTGATGGAGCAGCGAGAATTCTCCATCGTCATCCTACACAAACGGACGAGTTTGGGCGGTATACCAAAACTAGACATGGCTCTATACAGTTCGTCTCTATAAATGCTGTCATATGCGGCTTTGAAATCGATGAATAGGTGGTGGGTATCGATTTGGACTTCTTGAGTTTTTTCCAGGATCTGCCGAAGTGTGAAAATTTGATCGGTTGTGGACTTTCCTGGCCTAAAACCACACTGATAAGGGCCAATCAGGTTGTTGGTAAACGGTTTCAGGCGTTCACATATTACGGCAGATAGGATCTTGTAGGCGATGTTGAGGAGACTTATGCCTCTGTAGTTGGCGCAGTTCAGAGGGTCTCCTTTTTTGTGGATCGGGCAAACGATGCTGAGGTTCCATTCTTCAGGCATATTTTCATCCGACCAGATTTGGCTTATGAGTTGGTGGATGTTACTTACCAAGTCATCTCCGCCGGCCTTATAGAGCTCAGCGGGAAGGCCGTCATTTCCGGCAGCCTTATTAAGCTTGAGTTTAGATATTGCTATCCTCACTTCACTCAGGTCGGGTGGTTGGCAGTTTTCGCTGTCGTTGCCAATATTGAATGGTTCGTTCTGCCTGACAGCGGAATGTTGTTCGTCATCGCCGTTTAACAGTCTGCAGAAGTGGTTCTTCCATATCCTCAGCATCGACTGTGTCTCAACTACAATATTTCCTTGTTCATCTCGACAGGATTCTGTTCGAGCCTTGTATCCTTGGCTTTGACGTTTTACACTTTGGTAAAACTTGCGAACATCGTTCCTGGAGTGGCACCTCTCTATATCCTCGATCGCGCGCTTTTCTTGCTCTTTTTTCTTCTTGCTGAAAAGCCGATGTTCTTCCCTTCTTCTTTGCCTATAGAGCTCAATGGCAGCTCTCGTCTTCACCTGCAGCTTAGCCTTGTAGGCCTCGTTCTTGGCTGCGAGCATCTGTCGGCATTCCTCATCAAACCAGGGGTTTCTTGCTGGTGGGCGCGAGAAACCTAGCACTTCAGTTGCGGCTGATCTAATGGCCTGTTGGCATCGTTGCCATTGCTCTTCGACATTCGATGCTGGTGGTATGGTGTTAATCGAGAGGTTAAGGGATACGCGTTGTGCGAAGGTCTTGGCGGTCTCTTGCGATTGCAGTCTTCCGACATTAAATTTTTTCACAGTATTTCTGGATTGTTGTGGCGTGGTGGATATCCGCATTCTTACCTTGGCTGCTACAAGGTAGTGATCCGAGTCGATGTTAGCTCCTCGGAATGTTCGGACATCTAAAATACTGGATGCGTGCCTCTTATCTATCGCAATGTGATCAATTTGGTTGACCGTTCGTTGATCTGGAGACCGCCATGTCCCCTTATGGATATCGAGGTGAGGAAACCGTGTGCTGGCTATAGTGGCATTTCGTTCCGTAGCGAAATCAATTAGCCTAAGTCCGTTACCAGACGTGTTGTCGTGTAGGCTATGTTTTCCGACAATACTTCTAAAGATGTCTTCTCTTCCTACCTTTGCGTTAAAATCTCCCAGCACGATTTTAACATCGTACTTCGGTAGTCGCTCATAGGTTTTGTCGAGGAGCTCGTAGAAGCAATCCTTAGCTATATCATCTTTTTCTTCCGTCGGAGCGTGAGCGCATATAAGGCTTATGTTGGCGAATTTGGCCTTGATGCGGATTGTTACTATGCGTTCGCTAATGTCTTGGAAACATAAGACTTCTTGCCTAAGTCTGGCACTTATAACAAATCCGCATCCGAATAGTCGCTGTTTCTGCTCACTATAACACGGTCCGTAGTATATGTCACAGTTTTTCATCCTCTTTTTGCCCGGCCCATCCCATCGTATTTCCTGGATGGCAGTAATGTCTGCTTTGTAGCAGTTTAGGGCTTCCGCTAGTTGTTCGCCTGCACCTCTCCTGTTTAATGTTCTCACATTCCAGGTGCAGATACGAACGTCGTTGTCCTTTTTTCGTTTAGCAGGGTCGTCAACAATAAAATCAGTCCTTTCCGAGGCTATTGGTTGCTTCGTAACAATAGTTTTTTTCCGTGGATGGGTAGTTAACCCAAAGCACAACCCCCAACCTGGAGGGCCAGTTCCAATTTATTAGATACCCCTAGGACACGGGGCCATCAGTATCCACTTCGGGATTGAGCGCTGCCGTTGGCCTTTCGGTTCATCCGCCACCATCTCTGTTCAAGGGGCCTGACTAACCCTTGAAATTCCTAGACAACCTGTTGTCCGAATATGTCAGAGCAGCTCATCTAGGTTCGCCTGGGACAGCAGGCCGGGTATTCATCCGTGCCATTCTCACCAGGGTGTTTATAGTGTTGCTGTTTTTCGTCGTGTTATCAACACTCGCACTTATCGTTTAGCAAGTCAAATCCGGTTGGATGAGACCAGTATCCGATGGTTACCACTTGGAGGTAAAGATAAGCACATTTGATGTGTAGTCAAAGTTGCAACACTGGGCATTGCCAAGTTAACGCCAATCAGAGTCTACCCTCGTTCTACAACACCCAACCATTTATGAGTTATTTGCAGCGTATTTTAAATCTGTCTTTGTAGAACGAAATGAATCTACCGACAATAATTATTTCGAAGTAGATCCTATTGCTGACATTGGATCAATTTATTTAACAGAAATTGACATAATAAACGGAATTAAAACCCTCGAAAGTAAATGCAGTTTTGGGGTTGATGGTATTCCCCCTATTATAATAAAAAAATGTACTGCATTAGTTAGTCCATTGCTTAAGGTATTCAATCTATCTCTTAAATCGGGCATATTTCTCGATGAGTGGAAGATTGATTATATCACTCCAATTTTTAAATCTGGATCTCGAAACAAAGTAACAAATTATAGACCTATTTCAAAGATTTCAGTTATACCAAAACTTCTGGAAAAAATAGTTAAAGACAAAATTTACTTTTACGTCCAAAATGGTATTAGTCATCTTCAACATGGGTTTGTTACTGGTAGATCTACGACCACGAATCTAACACTGTTTACTAAATATACCCTTGAGAGTCTTGAGGCCGGTACACAAATTGATGTTATTTATACTGATTTCTCTAAAGCATTCGATAAGTTGGATCACAAAAAACTTGTGGAAAAACTGAATGCTTTAGGTATTCACTCAAGACTCAATAAGTGGTTGTCCTCTTATTTGGCAAATCGGAAACAAATAGTCAAACTGGGTAATTCAACATCTCTACCCTTCAGTGTAAACAGTGGTGTACCTCAAGGAAGTCATTTGGGTCCTCTTCTCTTTATTTTGTTCACTAATGACATACCTTCTTTCATTAAACATTCGAAATGCTTAGGATATGCCGATGATTGGAAGCTTTACACTCAAATAAAATCTGTAAGCGACTGTGAAAATCTTCAATCTGATTTTCGAAATTTATTTCGCTGGTGTAATAAAAATTCTTTAACTTTGAACGTAGAGAAGTGCAAAACGTTTACAGCTTCACGTCAGCTAGATGATATTATGTTCACTTACGCAGGCAATGAAACTGTTTTAGAACGAGTTAATGAAATAACCGATCTCGGCATTCGATTTGATAAAAAATTTACATTTACTTCACATTACGATGTAACAATATCAAGGGCAAATTCATTATTAGGTTTTTTGAAAAGAAATTCCTTTGATTTCAAAGACCCTTATACATTAAAATCAATTTATTGTTCTCTAGTTAGATCAATTATGGAATATGCTTCGGTTGTTTGGTCTCCTTACCATCAAACGCATATAGATAGAATCGAGCGGGTACAGAAAAACTTTACCAGGTATGCTATCAAAAAATTAAACTGGTATGATGAATTACCTAATTATAAAGCTCGATGCTTATTACTGGGCTTGCAAACTCTTTCTACTCGAAGGAAGTTAACAGGCGTTATGTTCATTAGGGATATTATATGTTCTCGGATAAATTCATCCGAATTGCTAGCTTGTCTTAATATTTATGCACCTGTGAGACACCTTCGCCCAAAAGATATGTTCATAGCAAATAGGCACAGAACAGCTTATTGCCAAAGTGAACCAATATCAAGATGCATCACATATTTCAACGAAATGTGCAGTTCTGATGAATGCGAATTTTCAAAAAGTAGATTAGCATTTAAAAAAGATCTTTCCATATCTTTTCACTAACTTAACAATTTCACATCCCAAATACTAACAATCCTTCGCTAAGTCTATACTCTTAGAAAAGGTTTTTTTTTTTTTTTATTTTTTCTCTATGATTATAGAGTTTTTATTATATATATATTTTTTTCTTCACTTTGAAGTTTTTTTTAAGTTTAATTAATCTTTTTTTCAGGATTAAACTATTTTTATTATTAAGTCAAAATAATCTGTTAATATATACGAATATGGTAGATCAAATAAATAAATAAATAAATAAATATGATACTGATGGCCCCTTGTCCTAGGGGTATCTAATAAATTGGAACTGGCCCTCCAGTTTGAGGGTTATGCTTTGGGTTAACTACCCACCCATGGAAAAAACCATTGTTAAGAAGCAACCAATAGCCTCGAAAAGGACTGATATTACTGTTGACGACCCTGCTAAACGAAAAAAGGACAACGACGTTCGTATCTGCACCTGGAATGTGAGAACATTAAACAGGAGAGGTGCAGGCGAACAACTAGCGGAAACCCTAAACTGCTACAAAGCAGACATTACTGTCATCTAGGAAATACGATGGGATGGGCCTTGCAAAAAGATGATGAAAACTGTGACATCTACTATGGACCGTGTTATAGTGAGCAGAAACAGCGACTATTCGGTTGCGGATTTGTTATAAGTGCCAGACTTAGGCAAGAAGTCTTATGGTCCAAGACATTAACGAACACGTTGTTAAAATTCGCATCAAGGACAAATTCGCCAATACAAGCCTTAAATGCGCTCACGCTCCGACGGAGGAAAAAGATGATATAACTAAGGATTGCTTCTACGTGCACCTTGACAAAACCTATGAGCGACTACCGAAGTACGATGTTAATATCGTGCTGGGAGATTTTAACGCAAAGGTGGGAAGTGAAGACATCTTTAGCAGTATTGTCGGCAAATTTAGCCTACACGACAACACTTTTGGTAACGGACATATGCTAATTGACTTCGCTACGGAACGAAATGCCACTATAGCCAGCACACGGTGTCCTCACCTCGATATCCATAAGGGGACATGGCGGTCTCCAGATCAACGAACAGTCAACCCTATTCATCAAGAATTCCGATCCAGTATTTTGGATGTCCGAACATTCCGAGGGGCTAATATCGACTAGGTCCACTCGGACCACTCGGACTAAGGATGCGGATATCCACCACGCCACAACAAACCAGAAATACTGTGAAAAAATTTAATGTCGAAAGACTGCAATCGCAAGACAACTTCGCGAAACGCGTTTCCCTTAACCTCTCGATTCACACCATACCACCAGCATCGTAGGTCGAAGAACAAAGGAAACGATGCCAACAAGCCATTAGATCAACCGCAACTGATGTGCTAGGTTTCTCGTGGCCACCAGCAAGAAACCTCTGGTTTGATGAGGAATGCCGACGGATGCTCGCAGTCAAGAACGAGGCATACAAAAAATCGGTGCAACTATACTAGAATACGCCGACGCGACGATAATGTCATCATTGCCACGCTTACTAGTATAGAGAAGGAAGCGGCAAAAATGGGTTTAGCAGTCAATGAGGGAAAGACTAAGTATATGCTGTCAACACGAAAGGACACACAACATCGACGAATTGGACAGAACGTCACCATTGACAGATAGAACTTTGAGGTAGTACGGGACTTTGTCTACCTCGGCTCCGCTATTAACTCTGACAACAACATCTCGTCAGAAATCAAACGAAGAATTACTCTTGCCAATCGCTGTTTCTTTGGGCTAAGAAGGCAATTTAGTAGTAAAGACCTCACTCGAACTACTAAGGAGATCCTATATAAGACCCTGATCATCCCAGTCCTGCTCTACGGCGCTGAGGCATGGACCGTATCAAAAGCGGATGAAGAAATCCTTGGTCGATTCGAGCGGAAAATTCTTCGGAAAATCTTCGGTCCCATTTGCCTTACGGGCTATGGAGACGAAGATTAAACCACGAACTATACGAGCTGTACAGCGACATACCCCTAGTCAAAAAACTCCGCATTGGACGTTTAAGATGGCTAGGACATGTAGAAAGAACGGACACCAATACTCCGGCTAGCAGAGTCTTCGATTCCCAGCCAGACGTCGGACGCAGTAGAGGAAGACCTCGCCTTAAGTGGCGCGCACAAGTAGAATCCGACCTCAACCAACTTGGAGTGCGCAACTGGGCGCAACTGGAGGCAGTTAGCTAAGGACCGGGCTAATTGGAGAGGCATGTTGGTTGAGGCCCAGGTTCATCCCGGACTGTAGCGCCACTTAAGAAGAAGAAGAGTACAGTGACATACCCCTGGTCAAAAAAAAAAACTCCGAATTGGACGTTTACGATGGCAAGGACATGTAGAACGAATGAACACCAATACTCCGCCTCGCAGAGTCTTCGATTTCCAGCCAGACACAAGTAGAAACCTCAATTCAAATACTCTGGATACAACTTTTCCGCTCAAAAGTCATCTCAATTCCGTGTGTAGAAGAAGAGAGTGATGCTGCCTATATATTCATAGACTTTTTTGTCAAAAGCCTTAACTGCAGTGGGTGTGATATGACGTAATTAACTAATTTCTACGGCTCAATCCAGAACTTTTTTTTAATTCAGATGAAATTTTCTTCGCGACATGGGGCATGACGATGTAAAACGCAATGAGTGCTACTACATATCTGTGCACCATTCTCTGTACTTGTCACAGTTCGTTTTATTTTGGCGGTCATACTCATAGGATTATTCATACGTTCTCTGTTTTAAAACAGTTCTCTCCTGAGGTTCACCCCTTTTGTTTGAATAGCAAAAACAGCCCCTACCTACATATGTACGCGACACAAAAAATTCTATTTTTTTCGCGAATGATTCGGTGCGACTCGACCTCGTGATTATGTTTTTTCTACGGAATCCTTTGACCCATATACGTAACTCCAGGGTTCCATGGAACACCATTTGGTAACGTTGATCTAAGGAATATCTATTCCCAAGGGTGTCGATGTACTGAAACGTACCTTCATCTGTAAAAACAAATAACCCCCTTCAGTCCACACAGTTCTATGAAATATTTTTAGAATTATTTTATTATCAACCTGTATCGCTGTATCGTCATCAAAATAAGCGCAATTATATCATGTAGCGAGCTTTTTACGTAAAAACGTGCATTGATCGTCAGGGGGTAAGGAGCGCAGCAATCAGACGTTGACTGGTATCCATGAATGTATCAATCTCCTCGCATATATTTATGTTCTGGCACTAGTTGATATCATCTAAGTGCAAAGGAAGATAGAAAATTGTTTTTCGCAAGTGGCAAACAGGATATCAACATCAAACAGGATATAAACATGTGTGGGTACGTATACACACTCTCCAATGTGACATGCAATGTGACACTAAACATTTCATTTGCTCATTCAGTTTAAAGTGCCATTTGATGTTATATTTTGCAAAAAATAAAAAAAACAACAAATTATTAATACTTTCCAAATGAAAGCACACTTTCTATTTAAGGACTTGCGACCTTTAAAAGAAAATTGCGGGTAATTAGGATATTGTGCTGGCAGAGCAAAACAATCAACGGTTGTGTGAGCTATTTGCTTGGGTATCCATTTGTGAGAGTCATGAAAGAAATGTTTTTGTATGTCCTGAGTAGATCTAGTTTGTATTGTATCTGCGAAAGACTAAATTAGTCGGTTTTATTTTGATTGGTTGGATTTATCCTGTCTTGAGCTATTAAGTTGAACATAGATTCTGATTGTTTTCACTATCACTTAAAAAAAAAGCATTTTTGTGTAGGGTGGGTATTACAAACACAGAACAATTTTTTTTAGAAATCTAAAATTCGTATATTCATACATGCAAGGAATGCGGAATGTAAAAATACTGTAACGGCAAGAGGCATTATTTTTTTTTTCAAAAATACAACACCACAAGCATCTAATGTCGTAGACCAATGGAATGGATGTCAACAAGCTTCATCATCTGCAATTGGATTGCTGCAATTGATTTATCTCGCTTGAAATAAAACTCTGATTTGACGAAAATTGCCGATGGATGCTCGCAGCCAAAAATGATGGCCTTCCTGTCGAGTGGGGATGTATTGGTCAGAACATACACCAACTTATAAGCAAAATTTTGCCTAATGAAAGTATGGCTTAAGAATGGAATCTCAACATCGATTCCCAGATCCATTAAAAAGGATGCAATCTGAACTGAGTAAATGACGAAGGCATATGTCTCCTTACCAAGGCCTACAAGATCCCATCTGTTGTAATATGCAAACACCTGAAACCGAATACCAACAACAAGGCCAGAAAAGTGCACAGCTGATCAAATCGTCACTTGCAACAAGTCCTGTAAAAAAAACAAGAAGTACAAATCGATACCACCTCCTTTTCAACGATTCCGAACACGTACTATATAGGGATATGGATTATTTTAGTATACTGCCCAAACTCGTCGATCTGTGCAGGATGACGAATTATCGCTCCTCCATCAAGGTCGCCATTCCCGAAATATTCGGTAGCAAATGAGATGTCATCACCAAGCTTACGAGCTTAGAGAAGAAATACCCTAAGTAGTGTTTGGCAGAACAGTCTGGTATTCTGGTCTAGAGTAACAAAATTTACACCTAACTGCCCACTTTCCCAACTGTTGCGGATGTGGAAATAACAAATGTCAACACAGATCCGAACTGCATATCTGGAGACAACTCCAATATAGATACTATTACAAGGTGGGCCAAAGAAGTCATCCGATGTTGTTTGGCCCATCAGAATATCAGTTGTAGCTCGCGCAGTATGTGCCGTTGCTCCGTCCTGTTGGAACCACATGTCCTTCAGTCCTAATTCGTTCAATTGCGGCAGAAAAAACTCGGTTAACATGGCCCTATAGCGCGCACCATCCACTGTTGTCGTTTGACCAGCGGCGTTCTCGAAAAAAAAAATGGCCCGATGACTCGTCCAGCGTGAACAGCGCACCATGTAGTAACTTTGAGCGGGTGTAATGGCTCCTCGTGCATTACTCGTGGATTTTCGGTGCCCCAGAAGCGATAGTTTTGCTTGTTCACGTACCCGCTGAGGTGGAAATGAGCCTCATCGCTCATAATGATTTTGTTCGAAAAATCGTCCACTTCGTCCTCGAGATTGAGGATGGCTTGGGCGTAGGTTACACGCGTTTGGCGGTCGACAGGCAGCAGCTAATGCGAGGACTGGACTTTGTAAGGGAACATGCAAGTCTTTGACCAAAATTCGCATTAGCGACGACCGGCTGATATATATTTGCGAGGCACGGCGTCTGGTCGATGTTTCCGGCGACAGCTCGACATCTTCGGCAACAGCGGCGATATTCTCGGCACAAGGGGCGCACCGGGGCCGGCCACTCTTGTGTGGTCCCATACTCTTCAAGGTTGGTGGCCAAACAAATGGTGGCCCCAAAGATGCTACAAAAAACTGCCAAATGTATTATGCCAACTTTAGTCAATATTTTCTAAAAGCAGAGAAATGCAGCCACACAACTGCGAAAGACTATAGGCCAACAAGCTTATCTTCATTCCTATTGAAAAAATTGGAATGACTACTAGACAATCAAATACGTAGTAACTTGAATCCAGGTTACCTATCCCCAAACCAACATGCCTATATCCAAGGCAAATCGGTTGAAACTGCCCTACATGACGTAGTTCAAACGATAGAAAAATCTCTATAATATGAAAAACAGACTAGCAGCCTTCCTAGATATAGAAGGAGCTTTCAATAACGTAAAAACGGAAGCTCTCGTAAAAACGGAAGAAGACTCCATTTGTAAAAGCAGGTATAGAAATGGTTATCAGCAACTGGATCACAACCATGCTTAAAAAGCGCATCGCATTTCATCTTCACTTGGCGATTGTACCAAAAGGATAACAACGACAAGAGGTACTCCACAGGGAGGTGTTCTATCCCCATTAATCTGGCTACTCGTAGTCAACGAAGTACTGAGGAGACTAGAAATCAACGCAATAAGAACTGTGGCCTATGCAGACGATGTACTCATGGCATGTGGAAATTCCCATCGACTCTAAGCGCAACCAAACGAGCAAACAAGCTTCAACATACATATCAGATGATCAGAATCCTGCGGTCTGGATGTAAACCCAAAGAAAACTGCGTTCTTTTTACTAGGAGGGGCCTCCCTCTCACTGTCAGAAAGTGCCAAATACCTGGAAGTGGTATTTGACAGCAAGCTAAATTGGAATCTTAATATCAACGAATATCCATGAAAAAGACAAGGCACATGAGTACACTAATAAAGGTTCAAAGAACAGCATGCATACTCATAACAGGAGCTATGAGCACCAGCCCCACAGTAGTGTTGGAAACAATCCTAAACCTTCCACCAATCGACCTACAGATCAATGACACTGCACCGAGAAGCTCATCACTTCTCAAAGAGGCGAGTAACCTTAGCATCGAACCTTCGGTCATAGAAGAATACTGAAATTAGTAACATACGAGAATGGGTCATCTGACTACATAATCCCATATCAAGACTTGGACATTAACTACTCAATCAGAATACCAATGTGCTATCTAGTTCTGAATTATCCATTAACAGCAATGGGTCTTCGCCACGGAACGAAAGGCCCTATAGCCAGCACACGGCTTCGTTACCTCGATATCCATAAGGGGACATGACGGTCTCCAGATCAGCGAACAGTCAACCAAATTGATTATATAGCAATAGACAAGAGGCACGCATACAGTATTTTGGATGTCCGAACATTCCGAGGGGCTAACATCGACTCGGACCACTACCTTGTTGCAGCCAAGGTAAGGATGCGGATATCCACCACGCCACAACAAACCAGAAATACTGTGAAAAAAATTAATTTTGAAAGACTGCAATCGCAAGAGACCTTCGCGAAACGCGTATCTCTTAACCTCTCGATTCACACCATACCACCAGTATCGTATGTCGAAGAACAATGGCGACGATGCCAACAAGCCATTAGATCAGCTGCAACTGATGTGCTAGGTTTCTCGCGGTTTGATGAGGAATGCCGACAGATGCTAGCAGCCAAGAACAAGGCCTACAAGGCTAAGCTGTAGGTGAAGACGAGAGCTGCCATTGAGCTCTATAGGCAGAGAAGGAATGACACCGGCTTTTCAGAAAGAAGAAAAAAGAGCAAGAAAAGAGCGCGATCGAGGATATTGAGAGGTGCTTCTCCAGGAATGATGTTCGCAAGTTTTACCAAAGTGTAAAACGTCAAAGCCAAGGATACAAGGCTCGAACAGAATCCTGTCGAGATGAACAAGAAAATATCGTAGTTTTAGGCTTTGTGCTGAGAACGGCGACGAATTGACATTTCACGATCTTCATTAACATTGGACGCTACGACTGCAATATTCTCTTTGGTACGCAGTGTAGGCATGCGAGTCGATGGTTTAATGTCCAATAAAGTAAATTTGGTTAAAACAACGAATATCAATGAAAAAGACAAGGCACATGAGTGCACTAATAAAGGTTCAAAGAACAGCATGCATACTCATAACAGGAGCTATGAGCACCAGCCCCACAGTAGTGTTGGAAACAATCCTAAACCTTCCACCAATCGACCTACAGATCAATGACACTGCACCGAGAAGCTCATCAGTTCTCAAAGAGGCGAGTAACCTTAGCATCGAACCTTCGGTCATAGCAGAATACTGAAATTAGTAACATACGAGAATTGGTCATCTGACTACATAATCCCATATCAAGACTTGGACATTAACTACTCAATCAGAATACCAATGTGCTATCTAGTACTGAATTATCAATTAACAGCAATGGGTCTTCGCCACGGAACGAAAGGCCCTATAGCCAGCACACGGTTTCGTCACCTCGATATCCATAAGGGGACATGGCGGTCTCCAGATCAGCGAACAGTCAACCAAATTGATTATATAGCGATAGACAAGAGGCACGCATTCAGTATTTTGGATGTCCGAACATTCCGAGGGGCTAACATCGACTCGGACCACTACCTTGTTGCAGCCAAGGTAAGGATGCGGATATCCACCACGCCACAACAAACCAGAAATACTGTGAAAAAAATTAATTTTGAAAGACTGCAATCGCAAGAGACCTTCGCGAAACGCGTATCCCTTAACCTCTCGATTCACAACATACCACCAGTATCGTATGTCGAAGAACAATGGCGACGATGCCAACAAGCCATTAGATCAGCTGCAACTGATGTGCTAGGTTTCTCGCGGTTTGATGAGGAATGCCGACAGATGCTAGCAGCCAAGAACAAGGCCTACAAGGCTAAGCTGTAGGTGAAGACGAGCTGCCATTGAGCTCCATAGGCAGAGAAGGAATGACACCGGCATTTCAGAAAGAAGAAAAAAGAGCAAGAAAAGAGCGCGATCGAGGATATAGAGAGGTGCCACTCCAGGAACGATGTTCGCAAGTTTTACCAAAGTGTAAAACGTCAAAGCCAAGGATACAAGGCTCGAACAGAATCCTGTCGAGATGAACAAGAAAATATCGTAGTTTTAGGCTTTGTGCTGAGAACGGCGACGAATTGACATTTCACGATCTTCATTAACATTGGACGCTACGACTGCAATATTCTCTTTGGTACGCAGTGTACGCATGCGAGTCGATGGTTTAATGTCCAATAAAGTAAATTTGGTTAAAACAGCTCGAATTGTTGATTCACCAGGTCGATTATGACGACCATAATATGATCGTGCATAAGGGTGCACATTTTTCACAGAGCACGAATTTTGATAATTTTGCAATCGTGGCTCGTTTGTAAGTCTTAACATGATTGAATGGCAGAGTATACTAAAAACTTCCACTTTGACAGATGACATTTGGACGCTATTACTAACCAGTGATGTCAACCTGAAAAACTTAACTCTAAAAAATCCCCCGTTATTACTACGAGGACTTGACGGAGCTAGCAAATATCCCTACAGCACAGATCGTCCGTTTATGCTGCAAATCGGGATGGAGCAATTACCTCTTTGTATCGAATGGAGCAACACAAATCACTTAAGACCCTACTAAGACCCATATCACACTAACCACTTTACCACGGCACCTACAGCGACATAGACCTGGGCAAAAACGTTTACACCAGATGGGCACCAATAGACGGACTCTCGTATATTTTTTAATCCTTTGTCAACGAGAAAACCTTAACCTCAACTGGCGTGCACAGATAGGAATGGAATTTAACTAACATGAACAGTTAGCTAACTTCCCGTCTCATTGGAGAGACATGTTGGGTTTACGGAGATATCAGTTACTTGAAACCCAGCTCAATTCTCCCAATTTTCCTTTTCAATAATAGTCTGACTTAGATCCATCTTAAGCCCCATTGAATATATATTTCCCAACTTCGTCACGAGTAGGTACTTCATGTTTCTCTTAATCATTTGAGATTACTTCTCTCCCATGACCATCTTCAATTCTCATTATCCTACCAAATGGCACTCACGACCATAACATTTATCTGAATCAGCAATGAGTCTTAGTCACATGGATTACTTAAATACTTCCCTGTGCAAGTAAACCACTTAAAGTCATTCCAAGCCACCCACGCTCTCTGAAATAGTTCAACTCCCCACCATCATCAGCATTACAATTCCAGGTGAAGGTTGCAGTCGACATTTTAAACCTCTCTACTAGGGCAAACACACAAATGGATAAAGGATAAGAAAAGAGTCCTTCTGCTCCCCTAATACGACGACCACATGCAAGCACTTTGCATGCCAATCAAAACGTGTGCTCAAAACAAAAATTCACTCGTTGCCACACATATTCATGTCCCTTCATGCATTTTACAGTTACAAAGCATTTCGTATTCAACAAGTGTATATACACATATTGATCCTTTGACTTTTGATCGAACGTTTCCCAACGACATGTACTCACCTTTGGTTGTGTCTACAATAACACTTCGTTCGTCCGGCATTTCCGATTATTAGTTTAGTTTGATGGGTGAAAAAAGGACCACTTCTTCAATATAGACGACGCGGCGGTCTGTCCTGGCACTGACTCCTTCGATGACTCAATGTATTGTGGTCGGTGTTGTTTGTTTGACCTTTGCACCGTTCGCCGTTGGTATGCAATTAAGTCAATAATTTCGTCCTTTGAATCTCAATCTCACTTAACGTCCCACAGCGCTTTCGGGATAAATAATTTATTTCTCATACAGGACAACTATCGATTTGAAATGGACATGCACACACTGCTGCTGGTTGATAGGATTTTCACTGAACGACAGGGGAGGGTGTTCGATTAATAATTTACACGGGAACACTCACAAGCCGGGCGATGAATGACGAAACTTCCAAAAGGATCTAAAAGAAATGAGAGTCCGAAAAAATCGTTCTCAAATAGGATGCTCTTTCCCTTTTTTTTTGTCGGAACTAACTAACCACTTAAGGATATGTTTGATATATAAAGGCGAATTTTGAAAGATTGTATACACGTCTACTCTGGTCAATAGTCCTCGATGAACTGAATTGTGGAAATTTTCAAGATGCAACGTCGTAGTATAACGAAACACTTGTTTCACAGGATTTTCATTCCGAGTCCTGGATTGTGCGCATTTGCAACGCATCAGTGAGAGCTTACTCATGTGTATCCCGTAGTTGATAACAAACCTCAATGTGATAGCGAGTAGAGTAGTGCCGCGGGAAGTTCACCCACTGCCAGTGGACCTACATGTGCAAACATATACATTTTACAGTAAAGGACTTTGAACTCAACAAAAGAAATGCATTTCATTGTGTTCGATAGTTTGAGTTCAGCAGAGTACCCTGCCTGATTTCCTGGGTCTGATAAGTGCTAATTGTTTCTGACGCGAAAGGGCGATTGGAAACGGGTGGGTGTTTGGTTTGTTTGTGGTCCCGCTGAGTTTCCAGTAGCCGATGAGAGGGATATTGATATCGATTGGACTTCCATGGTATAGTTGACATATTTCTGATTAATGACGATATTGAGGGCCGATTGGCTGATGGCAATTATCCCTTTAACGTTGATTGAACTAAAAAGGATTACACTTGCACGTAGACGGCTGATCGGCGTCATGATGATGCGAGTAATTTGGTGGAGTGTTTGAGTTTATCGTTTTTATGTGTTTGTGAGTTCATCGGTTCCTTTGCAGTTCATGTAAACGTCATTGTGTGCGCGATGTGTGAAAGTATTTCTCAAGCAATAACTTCAACCACCATTCTGTGATGGCATTCCCATTTAGTTTAAGTAATTGATTAATGCAGTTTCACTGTACCTAGGTATTCATGTTTCAGAGATTAAATTATGCATTTAGAGTGACATATGCTTTAAAACCAACTTTTTGACGCAAGTTGTATATATTCAGCCCTTAGACTCAATCGCAGTTTAATAGAATTTTCGAAAGTAGATTCAGTTTACTTTGACATCTTCCACTTTGCTATAAAGTTGAGTTAAAGTTATGTGATGGTGGAGAATGATAGCTTATCCCGTAGTAGATATGGATATCCTTGACCATCTAATTGATTGGAATTTGCCCTCAAGGTTGGTGGTTAACATACTTACGGCGTACAAAATAGTAATGAGAGAACCTCGGATAACGGATTCCCTTAAAACCAATTGCACCAGAAATAACCACGGATACCGACTTATGAGTATGCCGGTGTAAACACAGAAAATGCAATCTTGAATATATCTGTCCAGCTACTAGAATACGGCGATATCGACATCGCTGGCATAGTGCTGTTGTAGAAGCATTTGCGGCAACTGATGAATTACAATGGAAATACGACGAAGACTGACCCTAGGAAATCGATGCTACTTTGGTTATGTGAAACAAATGGGGTCAAATCTCCCCTACTGGACTGTAATCCTACCAGTGCTAAACCTACTAGCGATGAGTACTTGACAATAAGACGGAAAGAGCTGAAACAAGGTGTGTGCGACGTATTCAAGGTATAAAAAAAGTCTACTCGACATAACCTAGACTTAGATCCAAGAGAATCTTCGAATCGCAACCTTTAGGTTCGAGATGACAACGAAGACCAAGGATCAAGCGATCTGCGATGTAAAATCATAGAGAATCGAAAGCTGTTATCCTGGATATATCTATAAGGGTTTCGATCGAGTTAAGGGCAAACGCTTTGCTAGCCAGATCCCAACTAACAATTATTCTTCTATAAGGTACAAATATTTAATTCCCACAAGCAATTATTTCTATAGGCCTTATATAGTACTTGTACGCGGAAGTTGGTCATTTTGGCAGTCAATTGTTTGGGTAGAAGCTTGTTTCAGACATTATGCAGGACAATTTACAAGCATAACCGATATTATGATGGCGGAATTTCTGTAAGGTTGTTTTTAAGCTTCCGGAGATGTGTGTGTTCATGTACCATACGTTAAGATGTTTCGGTAGAATTTCGCACGAAGTTAATCCAAAGCATAGTATGTATAGAGCTCACGAATGAAGGCTTAAAAAAGCTAGGGTTAAAAGATCGGGAAAAAGGTGAAAAGATCAGGACAAGGTGAAAAGATCGGAAAAATTATGAAGAGATCGGGAACCTACCGGAGAATGAGTCAACACGATTCAAGTACTTCGTTGTACTTACTCGTCTTTCATGTTTCAGAGTACAGCCTAGTGGATAGCGTGTTGGACTTTCGATGACGAAAACTTGGCAAACGCCATAGTCGCCGAGCGAAGTGGGTCTAGTCCCCTGTTAATTTCGAAGGTGGAACTCCAGACCATCTTCGATTCCATAAAGAAAAAGAAGTCAGCGGGAGTCGATGGTATATCCAACATTGTACTGCGACACTTACCCCCTGAAGCTGTGGACATTTACGCCACGCTGTTCAACAACGCGCTGAATAATGCATATTATCCAGTGCGTTGGAAGACGGCAGTGGTTCATTCTCTCCCGAAAAAGGGAAAGGACAACTCCAATCCGGCAAATTTCCGGTCGATAAGTCTCCTTCCGAGTATCAGCAAGGTATTCGAAAAGATTCTCAATCGGGCTCTGTTCAAGTGGTCTGTGGACAACAATATTATACCAGATAACCAGTTTGGTTTCAAGGCCGGACATGACTGTATTCATGCCGCCTCCAAACTTGTCTCTGATATACAATGGAACAAAGCGAAAAAACAGTGCACGGGTGCATGTCTGGTTGATTTGGAGAAGGCTTTCGACACCGTATGGTTAGAGGGCCTCTATCTAAAGCTGACCAGACTTGGCATAAGTAAACCTCTACTATATATGCTTCATGACATGTTGACTGGTAGAACGTTTGTTGTCAAAAGTGGCAATGTAACTTCTACCACCGAATTTTTCATTAGAAATGGTCTGCAACAGGGAGCGGTGAACTCGCCGATTCTCTTCAGCATTTACACCAGCGATATGATAGGTAGTCTTACTCAGGCAATTGCGTATGCGGACGATCTTATCGCGTACAGAACAGCACCTACTGTCGAGGTCATCCGAACTCTTTTGCAGCGGGACTTCGATAAGATCCAGAGATATTGTGATGACTGGAAGTTCAAAATCAACTTTCAGAAATCGGAAACTATCCTGTTTAGGACACCGTTGTCTAAGGCCTCTAGGGATACAAGAAAGAACTGGCGCAAGCTGGTGATCGTTGGACCAAACGGACATCCACTGGCGAGCAAAAGTGTAGTAAAGTACCTTGGCATCTGGCTGGATCAGTATCTATATTTCGGAAGACATGTAGATGCTGCTCTGGCGAGAGCTAGGGGAGCATTTGCCCTGACAAGACGATTGTTTTATAGCAGCCGTCTTGACAGCAGGCTGAAGGTGATTTGCTACATGTCTCTTATCAGACCGTTGATTGCCTATGGGTGCCCGGTGTGGTTCAACGTTGCCCCATCTCAAATGGAAAAGATACGGGTGTTTGAGAGGCAGTGTTTGAGAAGCTGCCTTGGACTTCACAGAACACCAGTATCTGACTACACAAAATATTATTCCAACCAGGTCCTATACAACGGGGCCAACATAAACAGGATAGACAATTTTCTGGTGAAACTCATTCGGTTTCACGCGGCAAGAGCGATGACCTCGAGCAATAGTCTCATCTTTGGGGCCTTCTACCCCAATGATGAATATTTTATAAGTGCGCGTTAAAGCGGCTTTATTCCGCCTGAAGCTTTCCTATTTTTGGATAGTCGAGGGCTGATACAGGACAGATCGGCGGTTCCGCTAATCTACCACGTCTTCCGACGAACTGTGGATAGGCGGCTCCTGTACGACCGAGACGTAGTCGCTCAGGGCGGAGGAGAGCGCCTGCGGTTCAGCAGGAGTGTGTCCGATTGGGACCGTCGGAGTAGATGGCAACAGGAAAGCCTGTTGTGGTGGCTGCAAGTTTAGTTAAAGATAGTTGACTTTAATTTTGATATATGGCCGACTTGCATAGTTCTAAGATTTAAGTTAAGGATAAGTTAGGGAAAACAGTAGTGGTGGCACAAAAAAAATATAAAATACAAAAAAAATATACAAAATACACAAAAAAGAAAAAAAAAATATAAAAAAAATGCTTGCTGTGGCTGTTCTAGTTTTTAAGTTATTTTTAAGTAGCTTTAATTATTTCTAAGTAGTTTTAGTTAGTTCATAAGTACAACGAATAAGGTACAACGGCTTGCCTGTCTGGGCATTACCGGAGCTATGCGTACCTGTCCCACGGCGGCTATGGAAGCCTTAATAGGACTAACACCTCTCCACATATATATAAAAAAAAGTGGCAATTCGCAGCTCAGCAAGTTTGACACAAGCGGAAGAATTAAACATTAGTGAACATCTAAAACTAATTGAACTTCTATCCGAACTTCCAGAACTTGACATGATCTGTGCGGTTACAGACCGCTTACCAAAGACACTATGCTTCGACAAAAGATTCTCACCGGAGATCACAACCAGAGAAGCATGGTGTAGCAACAACCCTCCAAACTGCCTAAACGGCCTAAAGTAGTATACGGATGGTTATAAAATGGACTCAGGGGTAGGAGCTGGCATACATGGACCAAATAAAAACATCTCAATACCTATGGGAAAAAACCCTAGTGTATTCCAAGCTGAGCTCCATGCCATAAAAGAATGCGCAAACCTAATACACAACTCAGGTATTAAAGGCGCAAACATCCATATATTCACGGACAGTCAAGCAGCTATAAAAGCCCTTAGCTCACACATCATTGACTCCAAATCAGTACTACACTGCTTCAACTCCCTCCAAACACTCAGTTCCAGGAACAAAACCAAACTATGGTGGGTCCCCGGACATAAGGGAGTTGAAGGTAACGAAAAAGCTGATGAACTAGCCAGAAAAGGTTCGGAAACCCCCTTCATTGGACCTGAACCCTTCTGTGCAATCCCCAAATCAGCCATAAATCTAGTCATAAAAAACTGGGAACAAAACAGATGTGTTTCATACTGGGGAAACATCCCAGGCCTAAGACAGGCCAAAAGAGCTATTCAGCCCTTCAAATCAGATGCCAACAAGATACTAAATCTTCGCAGGCACGATATCAAAAACTTAGTAGGCTACCTAACTGGTCATCACGGTCTGCGATATCACCTAAACAAAATGCGTCTAGTCGACTCACCGGAGTGCAGACTATGTCTAGAAGAAGACGAAACAGCCGAGCATATCATATGTGAATGCCCGGCCCTTTACGGTATGAGAAGAGAATCTTTCTTCAGGGAATTCTTAAGTCCCGAAGAATTGAGGAAATTTTCGGCTGAAAGTATTATCAGCTACATTAGGAAAGTAGAAGCGCTACTAACCTAAAAAGCATCTGACGGCAAGCACAATAGATCTTTCAGGTCGATGTGTATATTACTGCTTAGGCAGGTCAGAATTTAAAAAAAAAAAAAATAGTTCATAAGTAGTTCATAATTAGTAAGTAAGTTTAAATAAAAATAAAAAAAAAATATGAAACCAAGATTTTTTAAATATTTCTTGGTAAACAAATAGATAAATTTATAATAAATAATTTAATTAGATTTTAGGCCGAAAGGCATTAGTTTTTAAGTTGTTATTATTTATGTTTTATAGAAGTAAATAGCTTCCTAAAAGCGCGCCAAATGTTTTTCCATAAGACTTCCTACAAGTAATATTGCTGGAGGGGAAATAGCTTCGATAGCGCTTTATCGAAGCGAAAATGTTATTTGGGATTGACAACATACGGACTTGCGCAAATATTGTATCGCTGAATTTCCGTCTGAAAAGGACATGAACATGAGTACCACATATATATTTTTGTTACAGAACAAGTAAACAATGGAACGAACTTTCTGAAGACGTGAGCCATGAACAGTAAAATTATTATTCAAAGCATTGATAAGGACTCATGCACATGCAAACTGTACAATGAAATGGTTCGTTTAACCTTGGGTGGGCCCTATTTAATTTTATTTATTATATACAATCTACAACAATCCAAGTGCAGAGTTAATAAACATCTGCAAGCATCATCATAAGGCACCTCTGCAGTGTTATAGGTTCGCTTCAACCAAGAAAAGTTTTGAAAATGACTGCGGATGACAGGTTACATAGTCTGAACGACTAAAAGCAACGCGCTCAAGATCGAATAAGTCGGGAACCGGTAAAGCAAAGTTCATAAAAAAACTTGTTACCATGTGAACATTGCCACCAGATAAATTTTAGAATTTTAGAAACCATTTCGATCTCAACATCATCATAAGGAACACTTGTCCCACAAACATCACACAGCGCACTGCAACTGACAACATTCGATACTCGTCATCATGCATAATCAAAACACGACCCCACAATATTGTTCCTGCGATAGCTTCAGAGAGCTTTCGTGTTTGAGCGTCAGCCCATCCTTGGACTTCTCATCGGTTTCACGCTTTGTATATCGATATGGCGAATATGCGTGCAGGAGCTACCGCTCATTACCAACGGCATCGGAGTTCAAATAGGTCAAGGTTGCTCCAGACTTTACATAACAGAACCGTCAAATCAATGACGCACAACGCAGCAGAACTCTGACAGTGCAGACATCTCTGTCTCAAACGATAGTTTAAGTCTCACCACAAAATCACCATCATCGTATGAGTTTGAGACATTACCAGTCAATGGCTACTCAGATTTTTCGGAGGCTGATCAATCAGGAACTCAGCTCCAGCTAATCCGGAAATGTCAAATGAACTCCACATCCTTGGAAATGGTGCAGGGTAACTCTGTCGATAATTACCAGAACGCGACTTACAAACACGTGATGGCACTGTAGTGGTGTGTGCACTACTGTCCTTATGCCAAATACCTGATCAAGACCTGATCAACAGCTGGAGTATGTGGAGCTGCAGCAGCAACATATACCACCATTGTCACCGTTAACACCGCGTAGTCGTAACACTAGTCATATTCCGAGCGTACTCCAGCCGAAGTCGCAGCTCAAAGTAGCGCGTCAGCGAGAAAAAAAAACAGTGGCCGTTACTATCTGACCTACTGCTCGGACTATTAGATTATCTTCTCACCGGATGTGGTGTTCCGACTCTATAAAGATGCAAAACCGCTAAAAAAAACTTTTGAACCGATGATGTATACTAACGTGACACTGGCGCATTCGTCGAATATAACGATACAACGTTCATGCAATGGCGGTTGGATTCCGGTGCGTACGGTCAAATAAAATAAATGGTCCCACACAACTCCGACAAGGTTAGGTTAAGTTGGTAAGGAATAAGGAACACACTTAGCAATTTAAGAAATTTATTTAAAATTTTATTTTTATTTAGAAATCATTTAATTATAACACTGGTTTTGTTGCATTAACTTTTATATTAAATTTTAAATGTATTTGCCCCGCTGATTTCAAAGTTGAAGTCTATTTTCCAATAGCATCTCTAATTATTGAGATAACAAGAAGGTTTTTTTTTACAAAAAAAAAACAGTTTTCAATTAATTTTTTTTACTAGACAAAATTAATTTGCATGAAATTTTCTTTTATAAGACTTCCTGGCATGAGTCGACCCAAGTGAACTATGCTAAATGCTTCAGCAATATTCAGCCATAATAATTAAATTCCAGTAAACTTGGTTTCCCTTTTCTACATATATAGTGCGAATATCCTGCGACGGAATCGTTCTCCTTGCTCTTCGCTTAAACCATCCACTAAAGTGGAAATGTAACTTAATGCTCATATTGCATCCAAGTTGCTGAAAGTGTAGCATTGTTGCTCAATCTTTTGAGGGTAGTCGGTCGACTTTTTATTTCTCAAGAAACTTTTCACTACCAAAACGATATCATTCCAATTAGATTTTTCAACAGCTGTCATACAATTAGTGAAACTAGAATCATTTATTAATTTTCTGATCTGAGGACCATCAAAGATACCAGCTTTTGTCTTTTTAGTACTAAATTTTGGAAACAGTTTTGGAATCTACTTAAAACGCTTTAAAAGCTTTTACATACTGTTTCATTAATCCTAATTTAAATGCAAAGGGAGCAATATTATACTGTCACTTGACACTAGACGAGAATTTATCACATTCAGTATCCCTAGGACCAAAACCTTCCTTAAAGGCCAATCTTTTTTAATCCAATGGTCGGATTGAGATCTGCTGTCCCACAAGCATAAAAAACATGGATGTTTTGTATAACCAACAGATCTACGCATATAACCCAGTTATATTCACTGTCTTCTGCAGGTTCTTGGGATTCTAGATTGGATTTTTGATTGAATATCACTAGAACTCAGAACTCGGTATAAATCTACTTAAAATGATTTTTGCGGTATATTACAGTTGAGAGCACAAAAATAACAGCAATCGTGATGATTTGATGGTTCACTCCAGATCATTGGAGTTTTGTACTTAAAAGCAGGTCTGTTTTTGGTATCCAGGCCTTGATATTTATTTGTAATGACTTCCCAAAATATTCCTACGACATTCTTTGAACATGTAACCACCAAAAATGAAACAAAAAACTATTTGGATTGTTTAAGCAAGTTCTTCTTGATGAAATTTTATAAAATCTGAATAATTACTTTTTGAGCTCCAATAATAAAAAGCAGACTCCATGCTATAGACTTCGGACGGCAGACATAATTTTTGGACTTGGGCTACGTCAAAACATAAAATTTTGAAAAATCATAACTTCATACATCCCTGTACTATTTATGTATACTGGGTAACGAGAGGTGGGTAAGACTGTGTCGTACGTACTTGCTGTATACGCGCTTAAATGTTAATTATAAGAAATCCTTCCACTGAATTTGAAGGAAATCAGATCAAGTCAACAAACCGCAGAAGGATAAACGGCACAGCGTGTAAAACATCCAGGCAACAGGACAAACTATAACCAGAAGGCCTCCATCTGCTTTACAATGCTGAACAGAACAAACATCAGCACCTTAAGAAGATGGAAGGCTGCCTTATCTCAGGCAGACACCCTCAACGAGTCGGGAGCCTGTTATGTAAAGTAGAAGTATTGTTACAAATGTCAATCGTACCTACCATTGGTTTTCAATTTTTTTTCCAAAATACAAACATATGAGAAGAGTACAATCCCCTGTGCGGATCGTTTAATGCCCTATCCCATCCCATCCTTAAAACTAATATCTCCAACAAGTGGGCTTTATTAGGCTATAATATAGAAAATGACATTGTCACAACATATTGTTCAAACAGTTTATCAGAATATTTTGTTGTTTGACAAAACACATCGTTTTCCTTCTGCATATGCTATGGGGTAGGATATACAAACGGTTTTTGTAAGAAAACGCCCTCAAAAAGTGGGCGTGGGCTAAAATGATCTATGGACGAAATGTTTATATTAATATTACTAACTATTCTGCATCAATTTTTTTCTCGAAAATTTTAAATTTTGACCGTAAACCGTTTTTTATTAAAAACGCCCCCAAAAAGTGGGCGTGGCAAAAAACTTTATGAGAACGAAATATAGATATTACGATTGTCTAACTACGATTCTCAGACCCTTTTTTTTTAATTCCTTATGGTTTGGCCAAAAAATACGTTTTTCTAAAAAGGGGGCGTGGCAGTGTGCGGATTTCAAAAATTTGTACACTTGTTTTGCTGGGAGCAACAAAGAGCACGTGTACCAAATTTGATCCTTCTAGCTCAAAATTTAAGGCCCAAAAACTGGTGACGTACGGACGGACGGACAGACATGGCTAAATCGACTCAGCTATCGATTCTGAGTCGATCCATATACTTAGAGGTATATGTAGCTAAATTATTTCTCTATGTTACAAACTAGGTATCAAAACTAATATACCCCTATGGGATAGTGTATAAAAATCTGTTTTTTGATTTTTTTAGGCACATTACCCTCTGGGTATTTACCCAAGAACCTAGTTCATCAAAATGAACTCCTGGACATGAGTATTTGTATCACTGAAAAATAAAAAGTCGGCGAGAGAGGATGGTGTCCCAAACATCGTATTGAGACACCTGCCAATAGAAGCAGTCGACATTTTGACCACCCTGTTTAACAATGCACATTATCCGATGCAATGGAAAACGACTGTGGTACATCCTATCCCTAAAAAGGACAAGGACAAAACCCAGCCCAGCTAATCTTCGGTCAATAAGCCTTCTGGCGAATGTAAGCAAGGTATTCGAAAAGATAGTCAATAGAGCTCTGTTAAAGTGGGTCGAGGAAAATAAAATTATCCCGGAAAATCAGTTTTAGAGCGAGGCATGACACTATTCATGCAGCGTCGAAACTAGTGTCCGACATTCAATGGAATAAGTCCTAAAATCAGTGCACAGGGGCCTGTCTGGTTGACTTTGAGAAGACCTTCAACACCGTATGGTTAGAGGGGCTTTTCTACAAGCTGAGCAGACTGGGCATGCGTAAACCCATGCTATATATGATTTATGAAATGTTCGTTGTCAAATGTAGCAACGTAACTTCGAGTAAAGTCTTTGAAATTAAAAACGGTTTACAGCAGGGGGCGGTGAACTCGATATTGTTTAACATTTATACAAGTGATCATGTAGGTTCTCTCAGACACGCTATACCGTACACTGATGATCTAGTGGGGTACAGATCAGGTCCGAAAATCGAGGTCATCAACATACTTTTGCAACGTGACCTCGATCACATTAAGGGATATTGCGATAGTTGGAAATTGAGGATCAATTTCGAAAAAAACGAAACAATTCTGTTTAGGACCCCATTGCGTAGGGCTTCTGGCGATACCAGATAAAACTGGAAAAAAATTGTGTATCAACGGCCTTTGGCGGTGAGAAATGAAGGCAAATACCTTGGCATCTGGCTTGACAAGTTTCTGTATTTTAACAAAAATGTGGATGCTTGTCTGGCCAGGGCTAGGGGGGCTTATGCTCAGACAAGAAGATTTTTTCAAAGCAGTCAACTTGATTCCAGGGTGAAAGTCATTTGCTACATGGCCCTCATAAGGCCGATCATCGCTTATACGGTTGTCCCGTGAGGTTCAATGTATCATCAGCTTACATGGAAAGGATACGGCTGTTTCAGAGGCGTTGTCTCCGATCCTGCTTAGGATTGTACCGAACGCCGGACTCCGAGTACATAAAATATTATCGCAACGAGGTTCTATACAATGGGACTCAGTTGAATAGAATTGACAATTTCCTAATTAAGGTGATTCGAAAGCACGCTGCAAGGGCGATGGCCAGCGACAACAGCCTGATCTTCGGAGCTTATTATCCCATTGAAATATACATGGGAAGTACGCTCATGTCTGGCTTTATTCCACCAGAGGCATTCATTTATATAGATTCGTTAGGGTTAGTACAAGATAGGAACGGTATCCCGGTATTTTACCACCGCTACGTTGGTATGGGATTTTGATAGGACCGAGGCTGAAAAGCAGCTAACCGAATTTGGGTTGTTAAATGAGGAATGGGATGAGTGTCCTCTCACTAAGGCACTCACTTTCGGGCGGCAGCGGAGGAATTCCCTAGATGGAGTCAACGGTGGCGCCTATAGCTCCAGTTTGATCGAACTGGTAGTGAAATCCCTATATGAGCTGCTTCTACATATTTGAACACCAGGTCTATATAATCTCCAATACTGAGCCAGGGTATTGGAAAAGAGTTGGTAGCGGAGGAGCTGTCAATGGGTCAACGGCAGCGCTCATATCCCAAAATGGGCTACTGTCATCGGTATTTTCCGGCCCGCTGTCCTAGGGTCAAAATAAGGGCCTGGCCCTCCAGGTTGGGGGCTGTGCTTTGGGTTAACTACGAAGCAACCAATAGCCTCGGAAAGGACTGATATTATTGTTGACGACCCTGCTAAACGAAAAAAGGACAACGACGTTCGTATCTGCACCTGGAATGTGAGAACATTAAACAGGAGAGGTGCAGGCGAACAACCAGCGGAAGCCCTAAACTGCTACAAAGCAGACATTACTGCCATCCAGGAAATACGATGGGAAGGGTCGGGCAAAAAGAGGATGAAAAACTGTAACATCTACTATGGACAGTGTTATAGTGAGCAGAAACAGCGACTATTCGGATGCGGATTTGTTATAAGTGCTAGACTTAGGCAAGAAGTCTTATGTTTCCAAGACATTTACGAACGCATTGTAACAATCCGCATCAAGGCCAAATTCGCCAACATAAGCCTTATATGCGCTCATGCTCCGATGGAGGAAAAAGATGATATAACTAAGGATTGCTTCTACGAGCTCCCCGACAAAACCTATGAGCGACTTCCAAAGTACGATGTTAAAATCGTGCTGGGAGATTTTAACGCAAAGGTAGGAAGAGAAGACATCTTAAGCAGTACTGTCGGAAAATATAGCCTACACGACAACACGTTTGGTAACGGACTTAGGCTAATTGACTTCGCTACGGAACGAAATGCCACTATAGCCAGCACACGGTTTCCTCACCTCGATATCCATAAGGGGACATGGCGGTCTCAAGAACAACGAACAGTCAACCAAATTGATCACATTGCGATAGACAAGAGGCACGCATCCAGTATTTTGGATGTCCGAACATTCCGAGGGGCTAACATCGACAAGGTAAGGGTCCGACCTTGTTGTAGCCAAGGTAAGGATGCGGATATCCACCACGCCACAAAAAAACAGAAATACTGTGATACAATCGCCAGAGACCGCCTAGACCTCACAACACACTACCAGCATCTAATGTCGAAGAACAATGGCGACGATGCCAACAAGCCATTAGATCAGCCGCAACTGATGTGCTAGGTTTCTCCCGGCCACCAGCAAGAAACCCCTGGTTTGATAAGGAATGCCGACAGATGCTTGCAGCCAAGAACGAGGCCTACAAGGCTAAGCTGCAGGTGAAGACGAGAGGTGCCATTGAGCTCTATAGGCAAAGAAGAAGGGAAGAACATCGGCTTTTCAGAAACAAGAAAAAGAGCAAAAAAGCGCGATCGAGCATATAGAGAGGTGGCACTCCAGGAACGATGTTCGCAAATTTTACCAAAGTGTAAAACGTCAAAGCCAAGGATACAAGACTCGAAAAGAATCCTGTTGAGATGAACAAGGAAATATCGTAGTTGAGACACAGCCTATGCTAATGATATAGAAGAACCACTTCTGCAGACTGTTAAACGGCGATGACGAACAACATTCCGCTGTCAGGCAGAACGAACCATTTAATATTGGCAACGACAGCGAAAACTGCCAACCACCCGACCTAAGTGAAGTGAGGATAGCAATATATAAACTCGAGCTTAATAAGGCTCCAGCCAAATCTGGTCGGTTGAAAGCATGCCTGAAGAATGGAACCTCAGCATCGTTTGCCCGATCCACCTCTGACCCTCTGAACTGCGCCAACTACAGAGGCATAAGTCTCCTCAACATCGCCTACAAGATACTATCTGCCGTAATATGTGAACGCCTGAAACCGTTTACCAACAACCTGATCCGCCCTTATCAGTGTGGTTTTAGGCCAGGAAAGTCCACAATCGATCAAACTTTCACACTTCGACAGATCCTGAAAAACAACCCAAGAAGTCCAAATCGTCCAAATTTATAGAGACGAACTATACAGAGCCATGTCTAGTTTTGGTATACCGCCCAAACTCGTCCGTTTGTGTAGGATGACGATGGAGAATTCTTGCTGCACCATCAGGGTCGGAAACAACCTCATTGACACATTCGATACCAAAAAAGGATTTAGGAAAGGCGATGCGCTGTCATGTGACTTCTTCAATTTGATTCTTGAGAGGATTGTGCAAAACTCCCGAGCCAACACCAGAGGCACAATTTTCCAAAAATCGGTGCAACTACTAGCATACGCCGACGATATTGACATCATTGGTAGGACTAAACGTGATGTCATAGCCACCTTTGCTAGTATAGAGAAGGAAGCGGCAAAAATGGGTTTAGCAGTAGCGCCACTTAAGGTTGTAAGAATTAAATTTAGGTACAAGGTCTGGGGCAGGGCTTGTGCACCATATTTTATTACAATATGGTTGCATACATGCTTGCTACCCAATGATTCAATCGAGATGGCGAACCATCGGGGCATATGCAACGAGTGCTTGCCACCGCGATTATAATTAAGTTTGGGTTAAATAGTCTTAAGTAGTTTTAGTTAGGTTTAAGTAGTTAAGTAGTCTTAAGTAGTGTAAGTTAGTTTTACTTTAGATTAAGCTTTTTATATAAACAAAAAAATCGTCACTTCTCAAAGTTTTTTTAATTTTGTCTTTGAAAATTTAAATTAAATATGATAATATTAAAAATAAAATAAAACGAAAAATTTAAGCCGAAAAGCTAAATATAAAACTCTTAGATATAAGGTTACAGCGCCCGCTATGGGCCGATAAGTTAGATTTAGTAAACATGTTATTGATAAGTTAGATTTAAGCATTTTCGTCTACTGTTAAGTTAATATTTTAAGTTAAAAAAATTAAAAGTAAAGACGTTATAACTAACCAGTGCTGCCAACTTGAAAAAAACTTAACTCTTAAGAATCACCCATATAAAAAAAAATACAAATTTTTGGCGCAACAGGCTCGTAAGTACCCAGGGCCTAAGCTTTCTCACAACCATTCATGTGTGCGTGTGTACTTCTTGCACGATGGCGGGACCTCCTGTTTTATGCCGACTCCGAACGGCTAAGTTGAGATAAGCTATTCTTGACAATTGATACTACTCGGATGATTTGTCAGATCATCACGAGAGGAGGGCCAGTGAAAAATCATTTAGGTGTTGCTACGGCTGGGTATCGAACCCAGACCTCCTGCGCGGCAGTTCATCGCACTAACCATCGCGCCACTGAGCCCTCAAAAATCACCTATATACCAATTTTAAATCCGTTAGATGCGATCACATACCGAAAGATTGGCCGGACCCATTTTTGTCCGGCTTCTCGACATTTTTGTATAGTATGTCATCGTACAAATACACTGAAAATATCTAGGGATTTTTTTTCAAGTCATGTCGTAATTTTGGTTTTTATTTAAAACGTGAGGAAATAAGGGATATACTGCTTGCTTTGTAGAATAAAATGTATTTTTTGTATTTATGTATCTCAAAAATAAAAAATCGCCTCCACAACTATAAAGGATACTTATAAGCGTGCACGAGTATCATCACATCACATCATATAATAAGGAATGAACAAAATTTCATTGTACTCAGCAATGGTTTAACCCTTTGCCGCATATCTATATCCGTTGTCACCACGCAACACACAAATCACCATCCCCTAGAATAAATCACTCTAAATCACTCTCCACGAGACAACAAAAACGACGACAATAACGTCAATGACCAACAGTTTGCCCAAAAATTTGATTTGCAAATTCCTTTTCTCCCTCTACCTAACACACACAAGCAAAAAAACTATTCAATTTGAATCGTCGCTGGAAAGGGAAAGGGACAGAGACTGAGTTTGTATTTGGAAAAAAAAATTGGCATTTCCCACAACTCCCGCTCGCTCTGAGTTCTGACATTTTTGATAATCAGACGAATATGTTGCCTCGGCTTTAGTACGTACAACAAATGACAGTACAAAGGAAACATCACCTTAAACGGAAATCCTGTAGAGTTGCTGTGAACACACTGGTAGTGGTGGGGATCGAGAGAAAAAGTGCATGTGTCCGGAATGTCGACATCGGACAATGCTGACACACACGAAATTGAATACAATTTGGTCAGCAAAATATCTGGAACGGAATTTATGTGAGGCAATTTCTTTTCGCACACGTAGGGTCCTTGGATGTATTTATCAGTTCGGTCCACTTGCCAAACGAATTTGTGGCCAGTTTGCCCGGACTGCGTTGCATCATTACATGGCTCATAAGGAATCCAGTGACCGACATACAGGGTTATTGGGCCTTGGATTGGATGAGGTTTTACATGGACGTAATATTTACTTTAGGAATTGCTTTTCCCTTGCTGTTGATGTTGATGTTGGCAATGTGTCATTCATCTCACAGGACTATCTATCAGGAATAATCGTTTGCGGTTATTGGTTGACCTTGGTACTCAGGGCTTTGAATCATTACTCGCTACTACGCTGTTGGGCAAACGGCGGAGGGGGACGTGTTATCGGCTATCAACATCACTAAAAGCTTTTTAAATGGAATCAAGATATAAGATTGGCTAAAGCACAATTGTACAACACTAGTGGTTGTGCTATAACCCGTAATCTGTGGACCGCCACTCTTTTGGTAAAAGCAACATCCAAGTGCTCTTTGTGATATAAACCAGCTAAATCACAAGAAAGATAACTAAAAGGATGAAAGTCTTTGTAAAGCCAACACTTATTTACAGTGATCCGGGTCGGTAAAGACTCATTGCCTTAAATCAAATATGACCACGAATGAGCTTTAGATGCAGGCCATCGTCAAATCGTCAGATCTTGATCTATAAACACTTATCCCGTGCAATCTTTGTTCAACTATGAGACGAAGATGAAAAAGAGTCTTAAGGACACCTGTAATCTCAATGAATACCGATTACATGACATGGAAGCTTAGATTCTTCGACAGCTTGGAGAACTTGAACTTGGAGACATTAAACGATTTATCAACAGATCCCTGTCGTTTAGATACATGTCTTACAATGATCAATTTATGATGTTCACAATCAATGATTTATAGCTTCTGTATGAAAATGACTACACTGCACTAATACAGTCTAACCTAATTCAATCATTAGACCGGTAATGATGGTCATTCGATTCACATTCCCGCACTGTGTGGAGTTTTTGACCAGGTCTATGTCGGTATACAGCTCCTAAAGTTCGTCCTTTAACTTTCGACACAGCTTTTATTTACCTATTGGCTTCTTAGTCCAAAGACACATGGATAGGCATTTTCACCTAGCTTATGCCGTGTACCAACAGTATTGTGAAATCTTGGAAGCAGCATATAAGAAGAGGGAGTGAGTGTCCTCTCCTTTTTTTCCGGGTAGTAGCGGAATAATTCTCAAGATTAGGATTAACAAAGTAAAAAACCTACATGAGCCGCTCTGGTATATTTCAACAACATCTCGGAATTTCATTGATAGTTAGGACCTTTGAATCAAAATGCATGGATAAGCTGAAAGGCAACCGTAGTGGATAATGAAGGGTATTGCCTCATAGGGTTAACAAATGCGTACTACCTTTCAAAGTAGTGCTTCTATTCTACGTTATAACTACCATCTAGTTGCAAGTCCAACAACAGCCTAGGCCAAAGATCCCTTCAAATACTAACCAGACTCGGTCCGAGCATCCACTTGGAATGCTTAGTAGTCTTCAAAACCTTGAAACTATCCACGTGCGGATAATAATGCACAATAGAAAAAAATGTTACAACATGTGTTGGTTTTATAATAGGTGCCACTAAAGACTGCACACGATATGATGCTACCTGGGATGTTACCTACCTGACTAGTCCCAGGTAAGGAGGCTGTAAATAGTAGCTACATAAATAGTATAAATAAATGGGTCACCTAAGAGATCCGCAGATAGCCAGAGCCTATAAAAGAATAAAACAGTGCAAGATCCCATGCTGTACCTTCATTCTCCACATACGCAGTGGGTCGATCTAACATGGCCGCTGGTTCTGATGGGTTACGAAAATCTTTAAATACGGAGGCAATGCATTGAAGTCTACATGCACCATATAATCAATCAAGTCTGCATGGACGAGAGCATTACTAATAATGTGAATATCTGATCTATATGTAAATCGATCTCATGTTTAGCTACAACTATACCGAGGCATATCCCTGCCCAATATCTCATTGAAGATCCTATTCACCGTAGTGTGTGAATGTTTGAAGCATTCGTGCAACACTCTTATCGGCTCGTATCAGCATGGATTTGAGCGGAACTCCATGGAGGCATATTTATGTTACCTCTCCTGGAAATAATTTCGCCAGGGAAAATTTCACGAACTTGTAGCACTGACGTATTGGACGTATGTGACTTTGCTACGTCCTGCTGGAACCATGTTCTTTAATTATAGCCACGTAAGTTTTGCAATGCAGGCATCAAGTACCGATAATTCCTCGCGCCGACATCGCAAGCGAATAAAGTGGTATCATATGCTTGCGTTTCGGACTCGCTGCACTGCACTACCGGCAGTTCAGCTTTTTGACATGTCCATTAAGATAAAAATGAGCTTCATCTAAAAATAAGATTTGTTAAAAGTTGAAATGATGGTTGGGTGTTGTAGAACGAGGGTAGACTCTGATTGGCTTAACCATGGGAATGCCCATTGGTTGTAACTCTGACTACTCATCAAATGTGCTTATTTTTTACTTCCAAGTGGTAACCATCGGGTACTGGTCTTATCCAACCGGATTTGACTTGCTAAACGATAAGTGCGAGTGTTGATAACAAGACGTCCATCAGCAAAACTAACCTGATCAGAATGGCGCGGAATGAATACCCAGTCTAGATGAGCTGCTTCGACATATTCAGACAACATGTTATCTATGAATCTCAAGGTAAGTCAAGCCCCTTGAACAGAGATGGTGGCGGATGAACCGAAAGGTCCCGTAGTGGAAGCTCGCAGCCAAGAACAAGGCCTACAAGAGAGCAATAAATAAGAAGAGCAATAAGAGCGCGCGATCGAGGATATAGAGAGGTACCACTTCAGGAACGATGCTCGCAAGTTTTACCAAAGTGTAAAACGTCAAATCCATGGATACAACGCTCGAACAGAATCCTGCCGAAATGAACAAGCAAATATGGTAGCTGAGACACAGTTGATGCTGAGGATATGGAAGAACAATTTCTGCAGAATGTTAAACGGCGATGACGCTGTCAGGCAGAACAAGCCATTTATTATTGGCGAAGGCAACGAAAACTGCCAACCACCCGACCTATGTAAGTGAAGTGAGGATAGCAATATTTAAACTCAAGCTTAATAAGGCCGCCGGCAATGATAGCCTTCCCGCTGAGCTTTATAAAGCTGGCGGAGATGACTTGGGAAGTAACATCCACCAACTCATAAGCCAAATCTGGTCGGATGAAAGTATGCTTGAAGAATGGAATCTCAGCATCGTTTGCCCGATCCACAAAAAAAGGAGACCCTCTGAACTGCGCCAACAACAGAGGCATACGTCTTTTCAACATCGCCTACAAGACACTATCTGACGTAATATGTAAACGCCTGAAACCGTTTACCAACAACCTGATCGGCCCTTATCAGTGTGGTTTTAGGCCAGGAAAGTACACAATCGATCAAATTGTCACACTTCGGCAGATCCCGGAAAAAATCCAAGAAGTCCAAATCGATACCCACCACCTTTTTATAAATTTCAAAGCCGCATACGACAGCATTTATAGAGACGAACTATACAGAGCCATGTCTAGTTTTGGTATACCGCCCAAACTCGTCCGTTTGTGTAGGATGACGATGGAGAATTATCGCAGCACCATCAGGGTCGGAAAAAACCTCACCAACAAATTCGATACCAAAAAAGGGTTTAGGCAAGGCGATGCGCTGTCATGTGACTTCTTCAATTTGATTCTTGAGAGGATTGTGCAAAACTCATGAGCCAACACCAGAGGCACAATTTTCCAAAAATCGGTGCAACTACTAGCATACGCCGACGATATTGACATCACGTTGAGTCCTCCTAATGATCAACGTGATGTCATTGCCACGTTTGCTAGTATAGCGAATGAAGCGGCAAAAATGGGTTTAACAGCAAATGAGGGTAAGACTAAGTCTATGCTGCCAACACGAAAGGACACACAACATCGACGAATTGGACAGAACGTCACAATTGACAGACATCACTTTGAGGTAGTGCGGGACTTTGTCTAACTCGGTTCCGCTATTAACTCTGACAACAACATCTCGTCAGAAATTAAACGAAGAATTACTCTTGCCAACCGCTGTTTCTTCGGGCTAAGAAGGCCATTTAGTAGTAAAGCCATCAATCGAACTACTAAGGAGATCCTATATAAGACAATGGTCATCCCAGTCCCGCTCTACGGCGGTCGATTCGAGAGAAAAATTCTTCGGTAAATCTTCGGTCCCGTTTGCGTTGACGAGCTATGGAGACGAAGATTCAACCACGAACTATACAAGATGTACAGCGACATACTCCTGGTCAAAAACTCCGCATTGGACGTTTACGATGGCTAGGACATGTAGAACAAATGGACAAGTAGAAACCGACCTCAATCAACTTGGAGTGCGCAACTGGAGGCAGCTTACTAAGGACCGGGCTAATTCGAGAGGCATGTTGGTTGAGGCCCAGGTTCATCCCGGACTGTAGCTCTACTTAAGTGAGTAAGTTAGTAAGTAAAATTTTAAATGTGCTAAATTGCCTAGTTTACGAAGTCAAGCTTCTTACTGGCATTCTAGGGCCTTAATTTTTGCACCAATTGAATTCAACAGATCTGAAGCTTTAGGTCCTTGTGCAAAAAACGGTGTATTAATGATTTATGCACATTTATAGCACTTGTGGGCATACGACTTGAATATTGATTAACAATTTCCACGATCTACCATTCTTTTTATAATTGCGGTCTCCCGCATTTTGGTTTTTTAATGTGTTTGACTGGCCTCTTCAAACTTTTTGAATGAGATAAGTGCCGAAAACCTCGAATATTGCAGAAATTTCTACGACATACCATTTTTGTAAAACTTCTACTCCAGAAAAACGGATCATACCGACTGAATTCAGTATTCTAAGCTACTGATTGACAATATGTTGCGTTCACGCAGTAAGCCTAAACAAAAATCGTGAAGAATCGATGGCTGTTGTCCTGGGCTTCCCTATCCAAATTGGCAGCATACGGACTTTCTCAAATACTGTGCGGCTGGAAGGAAAACTTTATTAAAGACTGATCTTTCCAAGTAGTTGTGGGAGTTTGCTCAGACAAATTCTCTATAAACGCTGGGGTACCTCAACGATGAACTCTCTTACCCATCCTATTTCTGCTGCACATTAATGATCTTGATTACAACTAATAATCGCAGTTTTAGTTTTGCAGATGATAATAATCTCATATAGCGACTAACTCAAACGACACGCCTATTATTGCCATTATTGCACACCAGCAGAGATGCGAATAAATCTGCTCTATAAACGAAGATCTACAAAATATTACACAATGAGGAAAGGAAACCTTAGTCTAATTTAACTCAAAGGTAACGCAGTATACAACATTTACATTTGTGGCAGTACAATTGCATCTGATAGGCAATACATCTGATAGGTAATACAATTTGGTCAGCTGTATCATGCCAACAGAATGTAACCTCTTTTGCCAAATCAGTAGCGTCCAAACTAAGTTACTTTTTCAGAGCTAAGAGATATTTTACACCAGCCTAGCTTCTACTTTTCTATAAAGCCCAAGTATGACCAGGTCTAGAATACTGTTCTTATGTTTGAAGTTCGGCCTCGCAACATACACTGAACTTACTTGACTCCATCCAAAGACGCTCAAGCCGCTTTTAAACTATTCTTACCTCATTTCAAAGCTGCAACCTTTGGCTCGAAGACTTGTAGGTGATCTGACCCTTTTAGTACAGATATTATAACGGCAGATGTTCGAAGGAGCTCAGACAAATCATCCCTAGACTCGTTGCATTTCGACCTTGAATAACAAGACATGCAGTTCAAGCTCATTGGTACACTGTTCACTAACGACACGAACAACGCAATACAAACAATGGAACGAACTTTCTTAAAACGTATTTCCACCAATATGCGATCTCAAACAGAGCATGATCTGCAGGCATCGGGGTGCTCCGGGAGCGTTAAAGTTTATTAAACAAAATTTTCTTTTCTTTGGAGACACTCTGTATTAGGTCTTGCCCAAGTTTACTCCAAGACCGACTTGAAAGCGCAGCTGTGATGTCTCATTGAGTTCCATATATGATTACAAAAAACAGTCTATATCTCTCGCGGATGGCAGAAGCACAGATTTATGAAATATGGTGCCATATAGTGTCGGCTCTAGAGTTTTGCACAATCCTCTCAACCATTGTCACATGACTATGCGTCACCTAATCCAAAAGCTTTGATGTGTAATGTTTTGGTCAGGTCGTTTGCGACCTTTGAGAGCAGCAGGAATTCTTTATCGTCTCCTGTTCAGACCGACGACGGATTTTTTGGATTTTTCCAAAGTTGCGACGATGTTTGAGGATTTGGACTGTTGTGGTCTTTCCAAACAGCACCTATAAGGTTTCATGAATTCACACATTACGACGGATAAGAATATATAGGCAATTTTATCGAGACTACTGCCTCTGTAATTGGAGTTCTTCATTCCTGTGGATAATAAACTTCAAAAACCTCTTCAACACATTTGAGTAAATTTATTACTTTAAATTCCCATGAGGATACGACCCTTAAACTTTTTTCCCCTGATTCTTCCTACTCACTAATGCATTAACTGTACATCCCCAAATGGATCCGGTATTGATTTTCGATTATTACAAAAACAAACTCCAACTCGTGACATTGCAATGAAATGCGGTATCGGTTTCGGTTATTTAACTGAAAAATTCAATGAATTTCATATTCCACAGCAACCCATTCAATAAGTAATAGAAACGTACCCGGTTACACACATCGAATAGCCAGATTTCATACTTAGATACATACAAAGGACTGAAACGGCCATTCCGAATACCAATTGTAAATGTAGATATTTTGCAATTCTCTCCACCATATCCTGTCACACCAGCTCGTAGGGACATGAAATATTGTTTGCATTTCCTTTGATAACATCTGATTATAAAATGCAATCAAAAATGAAAAAAAAAATCCTGTCCAACTAACAGGATAAAGGTTTCAAAATTTCCAAACTCATATATTTATCCAGAGCAACCTCTCACCCTGTTTACATGGAGCGTTGTGTTTAAATCGCTCGAAATTAAGAAAAAACGAGTGGTGGGTGTACGAATGAGTCGTAGGTACTTGCTCCTTGTGCACTCAGCTGAAATAATGAACAAATTTTGCAACAACCTCAAGAATTTATGAAATGGCGATACTTCTAAATACCTCGGAGTAAGAGTTGAAACTCTTCACTATGGAAAGCTTTGAATAAGGAAACCTAAAATGAACCCGCCACTAATAAGAAAAGTTAACGGCGAATGGGCAAAAGGACACAAAGATAAAGCGGATTTATTTACGGATCATCTATAGAAGAAACGTTCAAGCCGTTCGATGGACAACCTTTAATACGTCACCTGAGAACTATATAGTAAAAGCCATATCCCTGTCCGAGCTTCGAATGACAATAATAAAGTTGAAAATTACAAAGCTCTAGGATATGATTTAATCAATGGCGAAATTCTACAGGAGCTACCGAAAAAAGCATTTTTTAAGTTGTTCTACATTTTAAATGGAAAGTAGCCGAAGTCATTATGGTTCCGAAACCGGGGAAAAGTGCAAATGACAAGAAATCACATAGACCCATTTCGCTCCTGCCGATAATATCTAAGGTTTTCGAGAAAATTATGAAAAAACGATTACAACACGTAATTGAAGAATGACGCTTGATCCCAGATTAACAATTCGGCTTCCGGGTCATTCAACATTCAGCAATCGATCAGGTGAATCGAATAACGAATGAAATTGAAAAAGCTTTAGATTTATTCTAGCGCTTTTCTAAGGTATAATCTATAAGCTAAGGACAATCCTACTGACAAAATTATACATAATACTGGAATCCTAAACCTTGAAAACAGATTCGTTCGTGTTAGACATGAGACTAATGAGAAATCACAGAAATCCACCCCGGTGTTCCGCAAGGAAGCGTTCTCGGCCCAATACTATTCCTGCTGTACTCAAGAGATATACCACAAGATTAAGGAACCATCGTAGCAACGTTCACAGACGATACGGATATCCTCGCAATGGATGACTCAGTCGAATCTTCAATGGGAAAACTCCAACGGGCTCTAAAGAAAGTATGCGAGTGGACAAAGACCTGGAAATTTCCCTTAATGACATCAAGTCAACGCATGTCAATTTCACGTTCAGTCGTAGTCATCAAAAAAAATAAAATGAACGCATTTCATACTTCTATGAGCGCATGCGGCCAGTTCTCATAGGGATGAGGTTTACCCCGTAGGTATATATTGGCCAATACTAATGACGTTGTCAGACCGGAAAATATATATGAATCGGACATAATCAATGGTACGGACCATTGATATCGTTTGAAGATTCCCCACCTCTAGGCGCAACAAAAAAAATTATGAACAAAGGAACTTTAAATAGCGAATTAGAAGTAGTAAAAGCCTAGTTGCAGCAGAAATTTTGTTCGTTATTGTCGAAAATTGAGATCTCAATTAAGAGGCTTTTAGGCCAAATCTTATTATAAGGCATTGTTACAAATGTCAAAAGTAACATTTGCCTTCGATTTTATTCAACTATAGAATATAGGGAGGAAAAGAAAACCATGGGTAGAAAGAAGAGGGCTTACGCAGCTTCCCAGCTCAAAGAGATCGAAGAGCCGCGCGATCGTAACAATATCTGGAGGTTTTATAAAAAGGCCAAGCAATTGGTTGCTGGCAACAAAACCGGAACGCAGACTCTTCGAGACAGCGAAGGAAACCACATATACTATTTCCCCGAAGCGCAGGGATGTGTTTAAGCAGCATTTCCAGCAGCTGTTTAATGGGCATCAAGATAGGGCAAGAAGAGAACCCACGTCCAGTCAATGAAGATCTAGTTCCACCACCACCTAGCCATAAAAAAAGCTAAAGAATAAAAAGGCGCAGGCTCTAATGGCTTACCAGCGAAGCTTTTTAAATACGGTGGTGATGTTTTGGTAGTGAGCATGCACCGAATCATCAACCAAGTATGGGTGGAAGAAAACATGCCCGATGACTGGACTATTAGCTCCATATGCCCCATCTACAAAAAAGGCGATCCTATGTCTTGCAAGAACTATCGAGGCATATCCCAGCTTAACGTCGCATACAAGATCCTATCCACCGTACTGTGTGAACGTCTTAAACCGTTCTGCAACACACTAATCCGCACGTACCAGTGTGGCTTCCGGCCCGGCAGATCGACTATAGACCAAATTTTCACACTGAGGCAAATCCTAGAAAAGACCAACGAATTTCAAGTCGAAACTCACCACCTATTTATCGACTTCAAAGCCGCGTATGATAGCATACATCGTCAGGAGCTCTATATGGCAATTGCGGAATTCGGTTGTCGGAGCGCTTGGTCTAGACAACTGGAAGCAGCGAGTCCGGAATCGTAGAGGATGAAATGCTGCAGTGTCTCAGGCAGAGACTCTTCACGGGTCGGGACCGGGAGCCCGATAAGTAAGTAAGCTAGTTCACGAAACCTTTAATTGATTTTTCAAATTTGGCTTCCATTTTTCAAGCTGAAAATGCTATATATTTTGCGATTGGCCCCTAATGTCAGTTCTGTTTTGACATTTGTATTTTAAAACACATGCGAAATACACGTTAATAAACAATGTTACGCTACACTGCTCCAGAACGCGGAATATTGGTGACTATTTATTTGAGCAATAATCGGTCGGTGACTTTGGCACAACGTGAATTTCGTCGCAGATTTCCTAGCCGTCCAACGCCTACTGGTGAAACACTGCGACGTTTAGCCGCTCGCCTCGAAGAGACTGGCACAACACGAGATGCTGCCAGGCGTGGCAGACCCCGGAGTAGCCGTTCTGCAGAGAATATTGCTACTGTAGCCGAAGATGTCATGGAAGCGCCGTCGACATCGACCAGACGACGTGCCACGCAAATGGGTATCAGTCGATGGTCTTTACAGCGAATTTTGGTACAAGATTTGAAGATGTTTCCGTACAAAGTCCAGACGGTGCATCAGCTGTTAGCTGCTGACCGCCAATCGCGTCTAACATACGCTCAAGCCATCCTTAATCATCACCAAGAGGAAGATGATTTTTCATCAAAAATAATCATGAGTGATGAGGCCCATTTCCATCTTAGCGGGTACGTAAATAAGCAAAATTTACGCTTCTGGGGCACTGAAAATCCGCGTATAACCCACGAAGAGCCATTACACCCGCTCAAAGTCACTGTATGGTGTGCTGTTTTCGCTGTAGGAGTCATCGGACCTTTTTTCTTCGAAGACGTCGAGGGACAAACGGTTACTGTGAATGGTGAGCGCTACAGAGAAATGATCAACGAATTCGTTTTGCCGCAACTTGATGAATTGGGATTGGAAAACATGTAGTTCCAACAGGACGGTGCAACACACTGCACGTGCCACAACCGATATGCTGAAGGATGCATTTCCCGGGCGCCTAATCTCCCGTTTTGGCGATTTTCACTGACCAGCAAGATCGCCTGATTTGACCGCTCCAGACCTCTTTTGTGGGGCTTTTTGAAGACGCGGGTTTATGTCAACAAGCCTCAGACTCTTGCAGCTCTTAAAGACAATATCCGTCAAGAATGTGAGGACCTATCGCCGGAAGTTTTGGCCAAAGTGATAGAAAATGCCATAAAAATGGATCAAATGACAATCAACTGTGGCGGCAGCCATTTACATGACATCATATTCTCGACTTGATGTAAAAAAAACTAAAAGACCAAATAAAATTAATCCACAAGAAGAATCAAAGTTTTTCTTTTTTTTTTAAATTACAGCCAAAAAATATCGGGAAGTTATTTTTGCGCCACCTTGTATAAATATTTATTTATTTAATCAACCATTTTTATATATATTTACAGATTATTTTGACTAAGTACTAATAAATTATTTAATTATGACAAATAAAAAAAATAATTAAATTTAATAACTGATAAAAAAAAAACTTCTAAGTAGAAGACTAAAAAATACTTTTAATTCATAAAAACTCTATATTCATATAATTAAAAATAAATGCCTTTTCTAAGAGTTTATAATTAGGGATATTAACGTTATAGTAGTTTTAGAGAAATTTCGATTCAACCAAAATTGTTCTATCTACATTAATTTTGACAATATAACGCTAGTTCCAAAAATCCCTTTGGGATAGGACCCATAACGAGGTACAAATATAAAATTTGAAGTAAACCCTGCTGTTTAGCCTCCAGACGGTCAGAGACCGATAGAGGGAGAGAATTGAAGGACCCACTTTTTCAAGCTTTAATATCATCGCAATGCTTGGTTAAATTAAATTAAACCGAACAAAGTTCAAACAAGCCATAAATGACTGTAATGCCCATTTAAAGCGTGTGAAATTCTTCTATGACCAAAAGTTGAGGCGAAAAATTTTACAATGTCCTAGAGGTAGTAAAAAATTTTGGTCATTTGTTAAAAATATAAAAAAAAATCGTCCTCATCATCAGTTCCGACGCTCATTCACAATGACATTCCAGCTGTCAGCTGCCAATCTGCTTGCTGCGCACTTCGCAGCCAGTTCTACATTGCCAGATTGTGCCCAGCCTCGCACTGTACTTGAGAACGTAGATCATTCTATGGGACAAATTCACTTTCGTGTTTTGCAAGAATTCTATTTGATCTTGACATTCACAAATCCGCTGGTCCAGATGAAGAGGTGTTCTTCTAGGCTAGCGTAAGCTTTTATATCTATTCTACTCATCAGGACTCTTTCCGAGTAGATGGAAAACAGCATTTGTCCAGCCTCTGTACCAAAAAAAAGGAGAATCTTCTTCTCTCTACAACTACCGACCGATTGCACTTACGTCCCTTCTTTCCAAGGTCATGGAAACGCTGATAAATCGCCAGCGCTAATAAAATATCTCGAAACACGAAAACTTCTCAATGACCGGGAGTATGGTTTTCGCAGCAACAGGTCTACTGGTGATTTTATGACATATCTCACCGAAAAGTGGAAAAAGCAAAATTGTTACACTTGATATTTCAAAGGCATTTGACAGGGTTTGGCATCAAGTCCTTTTGTAAAAATTGCGTGCATTTGGAATCGATTCTTCTATGGATTTGAAATTATCTTTTGAAACGTTCAATTCAAATTGTTTTGGACGGTTTCAAGTCTGCAACTCACCAAATAAATGTTGGTGTCCCTCAAGGCTCAGTTTTGTCTCCGACTCTCTTTCTCATTTTTATAAATTATCTCCTGTCTTCTAATCTTCTAATCTAATTCATTGCTTCGCTGATGCCAGTACCCTAAGCTTCTCATATTCGTTTGCAGGTCCTCGTTCCTCACCTTCGAACGTGGACTCAAAACGTCAAAATATGTTAAGCTCATTGAATTCCGACCTTGACAGCATTATCAAATGGGGTAAATCCAACAGAGTGGAATTCATTGCTTCCAAAACACAATGCTGTCTTCTGTCATTGAATCGTAACCAATATCCACAGCCTATATCCATGAATGGCACTTACGTCGAAGAAACCAAAAAACTTTCCATGCTAGGTATGTGTGTTAGTAACGACTTACTTCGGAACGACCACATATTCGAAGTTGCTAAAAACACAGCGAAATGTCTAGGTTTCCTTAATCGGAATATTTCACCCCCTCTGATCTGCCACAATATATAAAGCGTTTATACGCCCTTAACTTGAATTGTGGTCAGGTGCACCAAAATCAACATTGCACCTACTAGATAGGATTCAAAAGAGTGCAAAAAAAAACTTATAGGAGACATAATAATAGCGAACTCCTTAGTTTCGCTCTAACAGCGTCGAAATATCTCCTGCCTTGTTTATCGCTATCTTAACAGCCAATGTTCAAATGTAATAGCCAGCTGCATTCCTCCAGAGATTCAGAGATTCGTACATAAACCGAACAAGACGAATGTGGAATACTCTACCAAACTCTGTTTTTCCTTTCCATTATAACTTACAGACATTTAAAAACAATGTGCATCGGTACCTCCTATCTTCTTATCCCGAATTTCCTTAACGGCCGCACTGTGTGCGAGTGCGCGCAAATTATAAAAAAAATTAAAATCTCGACTTCGACTTTTTTTCACGAAACCAATACTTTGTCTATTAGGAGCAAGTTAAAAGGTGTAATGGCAACATCATCAGTTTACCATCTGATTCCATTAAAAGATTCCCCTTTGGGTTAAAGGGGATTTTATTTATTTTGAAAACAATTCTCATAATTAGGAAGTAGGAAATGCGCTCTCAAGGACGTTTGGTAAAGAAGTATATACCTCGCTATAAAAAATAGACGCAACGATACCTGCTCGATGAAACAATACCAATGAAAAGTTCATAACTTCAGGAAGAAATTTAATTACAAAAAACAAATACAACAGTAGAAGAAGACATAAAAAGAAATACGCAAACATATATAATTACTTTGCAATCAAATTTATGACGGGAATACACAATGTTGTAGGCTGGGGAAGGATAAGAATAGAATGGAAGCAGGGCATGTTCGATCATTTAATTGAATTGTTTTAGGTGGTTTGGTTTTTACTTCTCAACTCTACGAAGTCTACGAAATTTTGAAGTTTAATTTTTGAAAAAAATTGGAAGCTCTTACATCAAAATCAATGAGCTCTGAATTGTACCATGTAAACGACATAAAAACATGGGCGCTAAAAGGCCAGACTTTTCCAGAATATACACAGATATGGAAGCTGAACATTCTGCCTTGCTGTATTACTGCAATTCACGTGGAAATGTCTTATTTCGTGGGTTAGCATTACATGAAGAAATTCGCACTTTTTTACAACAAGAACGTCATGAAAACGCCATATAACGGATGATTTTTTAAGCATAGTATTTTTTTATAAATCGAATGAAACACTCAAATTCGATAAATAGGCCTTTGCCATTTACGTTTTAAAGACAACTTCATGTAAATGTTATCCTCGGCTCCGTTTCAAATGGTCCATTTGGAAGGTCCAATTTCGCGTCACTTTTTCGAGCATTTCGGCTGTATTCCACGAATTAGGGGTGTTAAGTTATCCTGTAAGGCTTCAATCGTGTTCGGCTTGTCCACATAGACTAACACTATACATAACCCCACAAGAAATAATCAAGAGGCGTTAAATCGCATGATCTTGACGGCCAACTCAAAGGGCCATTTCGAGAGATAAGCTGCTCACCAAATTCATCCTTCAACATTTCCATTGTTTGATGAGCTGTTTGGCAGGTGGCACCATCTTGATGAAACCACATGTCAACCAAGTTCAACTCTGCCAACTGCAACTGGGACAGAAAAAAAGTCGCGTATCATGGCTCGATATCGTTCGACGTTGACGGTAACGTTTTTTCCAAGGTCATCTTTGAAGAAAAATGGACCAATGATGCCACCAACCCATAAACCACACCAAACTGTCATTTTTCGGGTTGCATCGGTAATTCTTGTATGACATGTGGCTGTTCATCAACTCGGATGCGACAGTTTTGCTTATTTACGTATCCGTTGAGCCAGAAATGAGCCTCATCGCTGAACACAATTTTTCGATAAAACAGAGGATTTTCACGGAGCTGTTCTAAGGCCCATTCACCAAAAATTGTTTTGGTAGGTCATTCGGCTTCAGTTCTTGCACAAGTTGAATTTTATTGGCTTTCAAACCCAACATTTTCCATATGGTTGAGTAACAAATGCCCAACTTCTGAGAACGGCGACGAATTGACATGTAACGATCTTCAATAACATTGGACGCTCCGACTGCAATATTCTCTTCGGTACGGTACGCATGCGAGTCGATTGTTGAATGTCCAACAAATAAAATTTGGTGTGAAATTTGATGATAACAGTACGCATTGTTGATTCACCTGGTCGATTATGACGACCATAATATGGTCCTAACAAACGGTGCACATTTTTCACAGAGCACCAATTTTGATAATAAATTTCAATAATTTACAATCGTTGCACGTTTGTAAGTCTTTCTATGATGAAATGGCAGAGTATACTGAAAACTTTTCACTTTGACAGCTGACGTTTGGATCCCATTACTAACCAGTGCGGCCTGCCAACGTGAACCTTCTGTTAAATCACCCTCCTTTACTGTTAAACTCAATTTTGTCACTTCCTTCTCTATAGCGATGTCAATATCGTCAGCATATGCTAGCACAGATTTATGAAATATTTTGCTTACAATCTTTCCCAGAATGACGTTAAAGACGTCATACGACAATGCCTTACCTTACATAAATACTTTTTTGGCATCGAAAGTAAGGGTGTGGTGTCAAGAATTCTCCATCTACACTGAGACATTGCTCTGTATATTTCAGCTCTATAAGTTCTGTCATCGATTATCAAAATGTCAAGATTTTAGCAGCTCTAGACACGTTAGGGCGGTCACGTATTTGGGCTGATAGGATCTTATATCATGATTCGGTGATACTTTCAGCTGTCGTCGCCAAAATTGAAGCTCGGCATCGACCTTTAGTTCCTCACAAGTCCTTCTTTTCAGCATATAGCTACTATGGCTCAACAACGATTTTTTCCTGTTCATCTCAACTGAATTCGGTTCAGATCTTGTATCCCTGGCTTTGATGTTTTACGCTTCGGCAAAGGTTATGAACATTTCTGGAGGGTGGTATTGTATTGATCGAGAGATTAAGAGATACGTACCGAGCTAACATTTTGCAGGTCTTACAAATCTTTTTTCACATATGTTGAACGTTTTTGTTTGAGTAGATGTTAGCAGAATACTCGAAACTAAAAAATGCCTTCTCTTCCTACCTTGGCATTGAAATCATCCACGGGATGACTTAAACTCCGTATTTTGGTAGAGCTTTTGCTAACAGTTTTTAGTGATGGCATCACGAATCAGTTTCCTTTGCTGGAGGGTGAGCATTTAATGCTTATGTATGCGAAGCCACTAGGCTACTGCAACATCTTAAGTCGTTAAAGTCGGTTTCAAATTGTCTTTGACTACTGTTATCATGGTTTCATGACAAAAACTTAATCCGATATCAAAATTTAAAATTTTTTTTATAGAGTTTAGAGTTCAGTCGACGCCTTTAACTATGCCCGTTGCAAAAGGTTCAGGCTGTCAGTTTGACTTGTTCTCAGCCTGAAGAGGACTATCGGACTTCTATTTACATGGCTTTTCTCAGCTTGCATGTGGATTATAGTGAAATGGTGATGTTCAGCTGTTAAATGAAAAGTTGTTTTTTAATCAAAGTTAAAATCTATGAAATTGTAGTTATTGGTACGAAATGCGAGCCATCGCGTCAAAATTTAATTATCTGAGCCAAACGAACCACTCAGGCACTTCGCGGCAACGCTGAGCTGCTGGTCCGGTGATTATAAAATAAAACCCAGCACATCGAAAAGTATGCAACAAGATATGCGTTGTTGGTGGCACTTGGAAAATAGGTATTGCATACCAACGGCATTTACTGCAATTAAAGCCTAAAAAAAAGCTTGAAATGTAAGGTTTATTGATACTTAAGGCGTTTTTCATTTGTACCTAAATCTGGATTTAAAATCTAAAATTTGATCATTTTGAGTGCCAATTTCAGATTGATTTTTTGTTTGTTCTGTGTTGCTGTAATTTCTTGTCTGTGAAGTCAGTGTCGGTGTAGCTATCAACTTTCAAGTCGCACAGGTTCATTGTTTTTCATATAATTTATATTTCACATTGAACTGCTACAGTTTTAATGATTTATAATAGTTTTTCACAACCGAACTAAATTTAAATAAAAACGAAAATCACACTGGTCAAACTGACAGGAATAATTTGTATTAGTGTGTGTGCAAGGAGGGGTAAATCTGCACAAAAATCCAGAATTGCAAAATTAATTTGCAAACAGAAAAAAACATTTTTTTTGCCAATGGAACAAAACAACTTACAAAATTGGTCTTTTGACAGATCTAGATAAAAATTTCGGGCATGTGACAGCCGCGGCTGGTTCGAATAAAGCCAAGTCTAGAGATCCAATTTTTCAACCACTTTTTCGAGCATTTGGGCCCGTATGTCGGCAATACCACGAATGTTGGTTTCCAAGTCCCCTAACGTTTCTGGTTTGTTGGCGTAGACGAGCGATTTCACATATCCCCAAAGAAAATAATCCAATGGTGTCAAATCACACGATCTTGGTGGCCAATTGATAGGTCCATTCCGCGAAATTATGCGCTCATCGAATGTTTCCTTCAATAAATCGATTGTGACGTGCGCTGTGTAGCATGTAGCGCCGTCTTGTTGGAACCACTTCTCATCCATATTCATGCCATCCAATTCGTGAACAAAATAGTCGGTTATCATGGCTCTATACCAGTCTCCATTAACGGCAACTGACTCTCCAGCATCATTTCGGAAGAAGTATGTCCCACCAGCCAATGGAGCACACCAAACAGTCAGTTTTTGTGGATTTAATGGCGTCTCAAGGGTCTCATGTGGATTATCTTCACTCCAAATGCGAAAATTTTGCTTGTTGACGTAGCCACTCAACCAAAAATGAGCCTCATCACTGAACAAAATTTTGCGATGAAAATCAGCATCGAGTCAACGTCATTTTCGACCCATACACCAAAATCACGACGCATTGCATGCACAAGCTGGATCTTGTAAGGTCGTAATCCAAGATCTTTGCGCAAAATCGTCCATAAAGTTGATGGACAAAGCTCCAAATGTTGTGCACGGTGGCAAATCGATTCATTCGTGTCGTTTTCAACACTTTGCTCGACAGCGACAATTGTTTCTTCGGTGCACACTGTTCGACGTCTCTGCGGATGCGTATTATCACGTAGTGCGAAAACGATCCATGGTTAACCGAATTAATTGCTCCGATGAACGATTATGTCAACCATAAAATGGATGGAGCTTGCGGTAAACTTCGCGAACTGAACCATTATTTTCGAAATAAATTTGCACGATTTGAAAGCGTTGTTCATGATAAAATGGCAAACCAAACTGAACATAAATGACATTAGAGTTGTCCGCTTTGACCACAAAATGTTAGTTTTATCTCTATTCGAATAACCAACCTCTAAAAACACCCGTTATATGCCCGATATCCACGTGAAATCTAATCTTAACGGCTAATAAGTTTGTTCTAGTTAGAATGTTGAAATCTGATACACGTACTCTTTATTTCTCCCAGAAGAACAAGTGTCTGAATAACATATTTCGTTTATATAAAGTCCTTGCCACGCCCAATTTTTGGGACGGTATTATTTAAAAAAAGATTTTTAGTCAAGTTTTAAAGAAATTCGAAAAAATATGTTTGACTCAAAAACATTGGTTATAAATATTAATGTGAGCATTTTATCTATAGATGATTTTAACCCACGCCACTTTTTTTTCAACTAGTACTTATTTCGTGAATGGTAACACTTAGTCTGACTCATGTCTGATTTGACAGATAATTAGTTTTATCCTTCCGCTGCACGAATATGGTTGTGTATACGCTTGAACAACGCTGGGAAATATTGCGACATTACTTTGAAAATCATGGTAACGTTGCAGAATGTGTGCGAAAATTGCGTACGGATTTTGGAAAAAGAGAAGCACCGTCAGCTCCGTATGTTCGTTATCTTGTGAAAAAAGTGAAAGAAACTGGCACCCTCATCGAACCAAAGCGTGAAAAGCCAAAAACAGTGCGTACACCCGAGAATATTGCTGCTGTGGCAGAAAGTGTGCGTGTCGCGCCATCAACATCAATTCACCGTCGTTCTCAACAATTGAATATTTCGGAGACATCATTGAGACGAATTTTGCAGAAAGACCTTGGTATGACGCCATACAAAGTCCAATTGGTTCAGGAGTTGAAGCCAACTGACCATCCAATGCGTTTTCGCTTCGCTAAGTGGGTCTGCGATCGACTTAGTGAAGATGCCGATTTTGCAAAAAAAAAATCATCTTTCAGATGAAGCTCATTTTGATCTTGGCGGGTATGTAAACAAGCAAAATTGTCGCATTTGGGGCACAGAAAACCCGCACGCATACATTGAAAAGCCGATACACCCAAAACTAGTCACTGTTTGGTGCGGATTTTGATCCAGAGGCATAATTGGGTCATTTTTCTTCGAAAATGAAAAAGGAGTGGCCGTTATAGTCAATGGCGATCGTTATCGGGCCATGTTGAACGAATTTTTGTTCACAAAAATTGAAGAGGAGGATATTGGCAACATTTGGTTTCAACAGGACGGCGCTACGTGCCACACAGCCGAAGCTACACTCGATGTTTTGCGCCCTGTTTTTGAAGATCGCATTATCAGCCGCAGAGCTGATGTCGTTTGTCCACCTCGGAGCTGCGATTTGACACCGTTGGACTATTATTTGTGGGGTGCCGTAAAAGATAAGTGTTACGCCGACAAGCCAGAGACTATTGACGCTTTAAAGGACAATATTCGTGAAGCCATTGGTGAAATACAGCTGCACACAATCGATAATGTACTTTAAAATTTGACCGATCGTGTAGGCTACTGCATGGCCAGCCGAGGCAGCCATTTGAATGAAATTATTTTCCATTATTAACCGGAAGGATTGTACTTTCAAATAAAAAAAGAAATTTGAGAAAATATTCAGTAGTTTGTTCTTATAGCATTTTCAAAAAAAAAAGAAGTTATTTGGCGGACCCTTTAGGATCGATTTGCACCTATACTCTATACGCCATAGCATATGAAATAGAAAAACGTTTACTTTGGACTTTAGTATCAATTATAGACTACAGCAGTGGTTCCCAATCTTTTTCAGCCCGCGACGTACCTACAAGTTTGGTATTTTGGCACGACGCCCTACCCTAGCTATTTGAAAAGGCAACTATCGAATAGATAGATAGAGGCACAGAAATTAAAACATCCACAATATGAAACTGTGTTTTTTATTTATAACAATTCAGAGTTGAAACAGAAAACAACTGGAGAGACTTAAGAAAAACAAAAATAAAATGCAATTGCTACTCAGTCAAATCAATGTAACGGGTGATCCTGATGATCCCCACACAGTTTTTCAAAGCGGGCAACAAGGCTTCACACTACTTTCTTGCTACACATTGATCCTGGAGTGATATTTGCTCTTGATTACAGGTAGGTACAGTTGAAAATCCTGCTTCACACAAATATAAAAATTCTCACTGGTGAATGTAGTTTTAAGACTGCTGCCGCAAAATTCACTGGTGAATGTAGTTTTAAGACTGCTGCCGCAAGAGCCTCTATGAGACTACCTTCCTCTTGTAATGTGAGGTGGAGTTCGTGTATTAAATGAATCTTTGATGGACGCAAACTTTTCGACATCATCATCTGCAAAGCATTTTAAAAACCATTTGATGAGTTTCGATAAGTGGTCCGTGAAAAGGGCCATCAGGTCATGTGAGATAACAAGTTCAGTAGATGTCCCATATTTATACAATTGCGGTAAGCAATCTTAACCGCCACCTTCATTCATTTTTTTCACAACTACAATTTCTTTATAAACGCCGGGCGCAATATTCAGAATCAATTAATCGTTTAAGGATTCGCGTGTTGTTGCCTTGCAAAGATAGATTCAATTTATTAGGTTTCTCAAATATATCGCACAAATCTGTTAGTTTTAGCAAAAAATCTGGCTTAGAAAAGTAACGGGGGATTTTTTAAGAGTTAAGTTTTTCAGGTTATCAGCACTGGTTAGTAATGGTGTCCAAACGTCATCTGTTAAAGTGAAAAGTTTTCAGTATACTCTGCCATTTCATCAAAGAAAGACTTACAAACGAGCAACGATTGCAAATTATTGAAATTTACTATCAAAATTCGTGCTCTGTGAAAAATGTGCAACGTTTGTTACGACCATATTATGGTCGTCATAATCGACCTGGTGAATTAACAATTCGTGCTGTTATCACAAAATTTCGCACCAAATTTACTTTGTTGGACACTAAACCATCGACTCGCATGCGTACAGTGCGTACCGAAGAGAATATTGCAGTCGTACCGTCCAATGTTATTGAAGATCGTGAAATGTCAATTCCTCGCCGTTCTCAGCAATTGGGCATGTGTTACTCAACCACATGGAAAATTTTACGTGTCGATTTGGGTTTGAAAGCCTATAAAATTCAACTGGTACAACAATTGAAGCCAAATGACCTACCACAACGTTTAATTTTTGGTGAATGGGCCATAGAACAGCTCCATGAAAATCCGCTGTTTTATTGAAAAACAGTGTTCAGCGATGAGGCTCATTTCTGGCTCAACGGATACGTAAATAAGAAAAACTGTCGCATCTAGAGTAATGAACAGCCACATGCCATACAAGAATTACCGATGCATCTCGAAAAAACGACAGTTTGGTGTGGTTTATTGGCTGGTGGCATCATCGATCCATTTTTCTTCAAAGACGACCATGGAAGAAACGTTACCATCAACGGCGAACGATATCGAGCCATGATACACGACTTTTTTTTTGGTTGACATGTGGTTTCATCAAGATGGTGCCACATGCCAAACAGCTCGTGAAACAATGGAAATGTTGAAGGAGGCATTTGGTGAGCAGCTTATCTCTCGAAATGGCCCTGTGAGTTGGCCGCCAAGAACATGCGATTTAACGCCTCTTGACTATTTCTTGCGGGGTTATGTAAAGTCGTTAGTCTATGGGGACAAGCCGAACACGTTTGAAGCCTTACAGGATAACATAACACGCGTTATTCGTGCAATACAGGCCGAAATGCTCGAAAAAGTGACGCAAAATTGGACCTTTCGAATGAACCATTTGAAACGGAGCCGCGGACAACATTTACATGAAGTTTACTTTAAAACGTAAATGGCAAAGGCCTATTTATCGATTACAATACAAATTTTGAATAGTTGTTGCAAATTTGAGTGTTTTTTCGATTTCTAAAAAAAAGCTACACTTTAAAAATCACCCGTTATATGCTGTCAACAAGGAAGGAAAAACAACATCGACGAATTGGATAAAACGTAACCATTGAAAAATACAACTTTGAGTTAGTAAGTGATTTTGTTTGCCTGACAATGACATCTCCTCAGAAGTCGAACGAAGAACTACACCGCTGTTCCTTCCGGCTAACTTACTTATTATCCCAGTACTACTCGACGGTGCTAAAGCATGGAACGTTTCAAAAGCGGAAAATGAGATCCTTAGCCATTTTGAGCGAACAATAAAAACTGACCTCAACTAACTCGAAGTGCGCAACTAGAGGCAGTTATCTAGGGACCGGGCTAAATGAACTGGCATGTTGGTCGAGCCATAGCTTTATTCAGGACCTATCCTCTTTATGCTTAAATAAGATTCAGGTATGTAAAGGGTGTTTTTTTAGAGGTGGGTTTTTCGAATAGGGATAAAACTGACATTTTGTGGTCGAATCGGGAATCTCTTATGTCATTTATGTTCAGTTTGGTTTGCAATTTCATCATGAACAGGATGACAAATGCTGATTTTCATCGCAAAATGTTGTTCAGTGATGAGGCTCATTTTGGTTGAATGGCTACGTCAACAAGCAAAATTGCCGAAGTGAAGAGAATCCACATGAGACCCTTGAGACGCCATTACATCCCCAAAAACTGACTGGTTGGTGTGCTCTATGTTCTGGTGGAGTCATTGGGTCATACTTCTTCCGAAATGAAGCTGGAGATTGAGTTGCCGTTAATGGAGACCGGTGTAGAGCCATGATAACCGACTATTTTGTTCCCGAATTGGATGTCATGAATGTGGATGAGATGTGGTACCAACAAGACGGCGCTGCATGCTACACAGCGCACGTCACAATCGATTTATTGAAGGAAACATTCGATGAGCGCATAATTTCGCGGAATGGACCTATCAATTGGCCACCAATTGTGATTTGACACCATTGGATTATTTTCTTTGAGGATATGTGAAGTCGCTCATCTACGCCAACAAACCAGAAACGTTAGGGGATTTGGAAGCCAACATTCGTGGCGTTATTGCCGACATATGGGCCCAAATGCTCGAAAAAGTGGTTGAAAATTGGACCTTTATTCGAACCAGCCGCGGCGGTTACATGCCCGAAATCATATTTAAACATTAATGACATAAAATTATCCTTCCAATAAAGATGGATGGACATTAAAACGATTTTCTTGTGTTTTATTTCAATTCGAAGTTCTATACCTCAACCCTTTATATAGGTACAACCTAGCTTAGTCTTTAAGAACCTTGCAAATTTCGAACGTCGCTATTGAAAGACCCTTTATAACGGAAAGGATTGATTAAAAATATCACATTCCACAACCTGTTCAGAAAATTACGAATATGACAACAAGTTTGAAAATTCACATTTTACTCCACTCTTAGGTTGACAGCGCTTTGAAGCAACGTTATGTCATGCTGTGATGTGGCTTTGTCAAAGGTTTCATATTTTCTTTTATTTCGAAGAGTTAAACTTAGACTGCGTTTCAGACATTAAGTAAGTATTTTGGCAAGGTTACAAGGTTTATTTATAGACGATTGTGCGTGAACAAGATTGTAGGAATGTTCCACAGCTGATTGGAAAAATTGCTCTGTAGGCCACACACGGCGTATAATTTATTCATAAACCTTCATTACCTCAGGAGAATACAAAACTATTATTTTCTAAAACTAAAATAGATTTTCGAACCACTGTTACATTTAAAAAATGTTCTTATACATACCAAATACTTAGCTAATGTCAATGTTGCATGTCGTTAGGGATATTAACACGGTCATGCATTCTGTTAACGTATAGTCCCCTTTCTAAAACGTCGATATCCATGTATAACATCTACCATTCCCACATATATCTCAACACGACACGGCACGTAATCACTATATCTTGTGCACTAATTATATAGACTGCAACAATGTCCACATGCAGGGGATAAATTTAAACTCAATTCAAGGTTGTTAAGGACATTTTTTTAACCGTAAAAACGCTCCTAGTTCTATGGGCAATACTACTCTTGAAATTCAATCAAAATAAAACTCACCCTTGCTGTACATCGAAGAACCAGACGCGGTATCTGGTCGACGATTGAAACTTCCTCTTGAACTGCTGCCACCTGTCAGGTTGGCCAATTTTATCGGTTGTGAGTGTGCCTGCATTGTAGGTGTCATATCTGTCCTCGACAAATACAAAACCAACGAATAATAAATTATTTAAACACACACGTAGATTTGGAAGGAAAATAAATCCGACTAATGACCTCACACAAACGGATCATTAACACCACGAGCCGAAAGTCTTTTCAAGAGAAATTCAATTTACCCCGAAGGACTATGTCCAGACCCAATTAACCAATTGACACGAGCGGAGCTTGGAGAGTGCCAACCCAATCGAATGAATCCACACACAATTAGGATAAGTGATCACAACAATCGACAACACGCACTCGCTCAATACAACTACCAGGACATTATATTTATTTGGTTTTCGGGGAAACGCAATGTCCGACTACCGGTAGTAACTCAAACGAGACCACTGGCTTCACGAACATTCCAATTTATATGCTTGTCCTGCCGGCAGAGCAATGGAAAATGTAAGCAGCAAAAAGTTAGCGCCATCAAAAGCGCATGTCTTCCTAATGTCCTTTTTTACAATTACTAATATGTGTGCAGCAGATATACACGGTCCCCGCCACCGTTCGTGTCTTGGTTCCACTGGATGAGACTACTCGTACATGTGCATGGTCCTCCAAACATGGAAATACGATGATTGTGCGATTAAGTCGGTGGGTTGAAAATGGAATGCTTACTAGCTCTAATGCACGCCGAAGGACATGTCGGCATAGAATTTCCGGCAGGAGAAAAGCCAAGAATTGATACATTCGCCTTGAGAAAGGACTCGTCTCGCAATTATGCGAATGCAAATAGAAGAGGACTCCCGAGGAAAAAACAGCCCATATCACCTGCGTAGGACAATGGTGTGGAGAACAAATCCGTGTTTGGTTCTGCAAGATAATAAGGACTTTTCTAAACTTTCCACAGTGGTGGGTTTCATTTGCTTTTATGTGTGCAACTCAAAAGGCATTGTGTGTCTTGTGTTAGACATAATGGCTGGATGAAGATGGCTTTCTTTTCTGTTTGTTTTTTCGGAACCATTTGAGTGGTGTGCCAGATCCTCAAAGTGGTGGGGGACATCTTTAAGCTAAAAATAAATGATTGTGGTACTTGTGATGTGTAGAGGATTGTGGAGAATGAGTTCATCGGACTGAATCAATGCCAAAACTATATGAAACGGATTACATAACACGAAGGGAAGGTGGACGCTGGCATATATTCCGGAAGAGGTGAAGTAAGATGTCGGCAATTGATTTTTAGGTCGTCCTTTATTTAGCAGATAAATATTCTTGTCTGAGAATGCAGTCAGGAGCGGATCTATGTGTTCATTTAAAGAGTTTGTGCAGATTTAGTATGGACACCATGATTTGGATATTAGTTCATACTTGGGGGTTGAGTGGTGAATACATTTGTATGGTGAAGTAAGTTTAAGGAGTTCGATTGAGAGAGTCTAGGTTAGGTTAGGTTAGGTTAGGTTAGGTTAGGTTAGGTTAGGTTAGGTTAGGTTAGGTTAGGTTAGGTTAGGTTAGGTTAGGTTAGGTTAGGTTAGGTTAGGTTAGGTTAGGTTAGGTTAGGTTAGGTTAGGTTAGGTTAGGTTAGGTTAGGTTAGGTTAGGTTAGGTTAGGTTAGGTTAGGTTAGGTTAGGTTAGGTTAGGTTAGGTTAGGTTAGGTTAGGTTAGGTTAGGTTAGGTGGCTACACGCGGAACGCGTGCACACTTAGACCAACAATGTCCGTTGTGGTACCACATGGATCAAACATCTTTTCCTGCCTAGTTGAACCAATTCGAGCTGCAAATAAAACGGCGGAGGTTCCTGATGTCAATGTTGATCAGATCACCTAGGTTGTCGAAGAAGTAGTCTCCCAGGTGGAGTCTTCTTTTGTTGGAGAGCGCTGGACATGAACAAAGAAGATGAGTTATACTTTCCTCCTCCTCGTCGTCCATGCAGCTTCTGCAGAAGTCGTTGCTATAACGGCCAAGTCTTTTAGCATGTAGGCCTATGGGGCAGTGTCCTGTAAGGACACCAATGATGGTGCTGGTGGTGGATCTGTTCAGCATTATTAAACTGAGGGAGCGTTTCTGGCTATATATGGGCCAGATTTGCCGGGATATAAGACACGTTGAGCCGTTTGTCCATCTACAATTAGCTTTTTTGATCGCATCTAGTTTAAGTGTTGATTTACAAGTAGCGAGGGGCATGCCTAACGTTTCTACATGTGGTAGAATATCAAGCGTGGTGCCCCTTCTGGCAAGCTCGTCCGCCCTACAATTCCCTGGGATATCACTGTGCCCCGGCACCGAAAATAGGTGAATGGTAAATAGCTCTGCCATCTCGTTAAGAGACAGTCGGCATTTGTGGGCTGATTTTGAAGTGAATTTGAAGGTAGATCTCAAGGATTTGATTGCCGCTTGGCTGTCACTGAAGATGCTAATATTCTTCGCGGATATTACATTACACCTCAGCCAGAAAGGGGCTTCTTTGATTGCCATGATTTCCTCCTGGAAAACGCTGCAATGATTGGGAAGGCGAAAGGATATGCTCAGGTTGAGCATCTCGGAGAAGACACCTCCACCTACCACCGCTTCAGTTTTAGACACATCTGTGCAGATGTGAATCGAGTTGTCCAATCTAACCGAGTCTTGTTCCCAGTCGAGTTGGATGGGAATTGTTGCCTGGAAGTTACAATCGATGCTGAGTTGGGTAGTGATGTGGTCGGTGTTTTCCGTAATGTTTAGATGATTTAATATCTTTGTGTGTACACCCTGACTGGGTGTCCATTGTGACGAGGCTGTTAGTCGCACAGCTACACAAGCTGCGGTCTGTTTGCCGAAGATGTCTAAGGGCACTAGATGTAGAATAGCATCTAGAGCTGCGGACGGAGTGGTACTTAGAGCTCCACTTATGCAGATGCAGGCGGATCTCTGAACTTTCCCCAGAAGGTTGCGGTTTCAGGCTGTTTCAAGAGCAGTCCACCAGAACAGCACAGTATGGGTCTAACGATAGACACCTAAACCCAGAATGTGATATGTGGTTGCATTCTCCATTTTTTCCCGATAGCCTTTGTTTTTTTAGGGTTCGCGCCAAGTCCACATTTGGCGGCCCATTGGGTGAGTACTGAAAGACCTTTTTGTAATAGTTCTTTAAGGGTGTTAAGGTACTTCCTCTGATACAGCTATTGCCACGTCATCAGCGTATGCAATCACCTTGCAGCCTCCCCTTTCTAGATTAACTAGTAGCTCGTTGAACACTAGATTCCAGAGAAGAGGATACAAAACACCCCCTTGTGGGGTGCCACAACTCACAGATCTTCGTGCGGAAGAAACCCCAAGCTTTGTGTTAATGATTCGACCCGTAAGAAGCTGATTAATTAATGACAGAGTCTAATAAGAATATGATTTTATGTCCTTTAGCCACAATTTTTATTTAATATGTAAAAGGCTATTTTTTCTAATACGATAATCGCCATCTTTTACTATCATCAATCTGGACATCAATGACTTGAAAGAGGGTATGGGATGTGAAGTGCTGACGCATCCAAATGATGTCTCTGCGTATTTAAGTACTCACATGCACATCAGAAATAATTTGATTTTCTATTGGAGAAAAAGCTGTGGACTGGTTGTGAACCCAGCTAAGACAAAGCTTGTTGTTTTTAAAAATAAGAAAAAATAACATTTGTAACATAGTTCCACCTCAACTCAACGGCAACTTTCTGAATTTCTCAGAGAAAGTCAAATATCTTCTACGGAAAGCTTTCCAGGATTGAAAAATATCGAAACACTCCCAACAAGCTCTTATTGCACTACATGCGTACAGAAAGGCTGTGTGTCTATACGGCGCTTGAAGGGCTCAGTGACGCTATGGTTAGTGCGATTAAATGCGGCACAAATGGTCTGGGTTTGATTTCCAGTCGTGTGAATAATTGATTATTCACTTGCCCTCCTCTCGTGATGTTCTGACAAATCATTCGAGTAGTATCAATTGTCAAGTAAAGCTTGTCTTAATATGCCGTCCCATGTCCCAATATCGTGCAAGAAGTATTAAGCAAGCAATGAATGCCAGTAATAACATTTTAAGTTTTGCTACGACTAGGAATCGAACATAGACAAGACTACCGTGCCTCTGAGCCACTTTTGAAATACGATCTAGAAAAAAAAGCCAACAACCAACTCTCTATGAGGTATACTATCCAATGGAACGAGAATAATGTGGAGCATTCCAAAATTCCAACACTAAGAAGTAACCTTTCAAACAAAATTCAAGTTCAGGATAGAAGCCAGTCTAACTCTCTATCTCTACAGTCCGTCGTTGCTTTAATCTGCAGAGATACTGCAGCGTTTTCGAAGTCATTACTGTTCCTCAAGCTGCAGCTGATGTCACCAAACTTTAGGACAGTGGAAGATTGAAGCAAACCTTCAGATTATAACGGGTGATTTTGTTAGAGTTAAGTTTTTCAGGTTGGCAGCACTGGTTAGTAATGGAGTCCAAACGTCATCTGTCAAAGTGAAAAGTTTTCAGTATACTCTGCGATTTCATCATGGAAAGACTTAAAAACGAGTAACGATTGCAAATTATTGAGACAGCAGAAGAATCAGCCTAAGAGGACTCGACCGACAAAAAAGGAACGTCATTAATTCTGTCTTGATTTTGGCTTCTTAGATTTGAGCGCTTAGCTCTCGGATTTGCCAAAGACGAATTGTTGACACGTTTCCGTTTTCCAATGGCAATTTTATCGTTGGATATTTTGCAAGGGGTAGACGGAATGGACGTGGTTACAGAGTCACTAATCTTTTTATTGTTAATTAATAAGCATGGTAAAGACTCTGTAGATGTGGAGGCATCACTTGATACACATGGGTCTAAGAAGGAAGACACAGTCGAAACTGTGTGATTAAAAGTCTCCAACAAGCCTTTAAAGCCTTTGAGAGCTTAGCCATGTCAGATTTGAAAGTCGACATTTTAAAGGCGAGACTGGACAAAGATAATTTACGGCAAGCAATGCAATACCAAAAAGTGTCCTCTGTTGCGTTTATCTTTTCCATAAATGCGTTAGTAGGTCCAACGCACTTCGCATGAAACATTTTTCCTATAATCATGCTAAAGATGTCTTCCCTTCGTAACTTCGCGTTAAAATTAAGGAGTTTTGTCAAGGATGGTTGGCTGTTGTAGAACGAGGGTGGACTGTGATTGGCTTTAACTTGCCAATGCCCAGTGGTTGTAACCCTGGCTTTTTTTTACCTTCAGATTTGACTTGCTAAATGATATGTGCGAGTGTTGATAACAAGACGTATAATAGCAACACTATAATCAACCTGGTCAGAATGGCGCGGAATGAACCGTCTGTCGTCCCAGGCGAACATAGATATCTAAGCTGCTTCGACATATTCGGACAACAGGTTATCTAGGAATTTCAAGGGTAAGTGAGGCCCCTTGAACAGAGATGGTGGCAGATGAACCAAAAGGTCAATGGCAGCGCTCAATCCCATAGTGGATACTGATGGCCCCATGTCCTAGGGGTATCTAATAAATTGGAACTGGCCCTCCAGGTTGGGGGTTGTGCTTTGGGTTAACTACCCACTCATGGAAAAAACCATTGTTACGAAGCTACCAATAGCCTCGGAAAGGACTGATATTACTGTTGATGCGGAAGCCCTAAACTGGTACAAAGCAGATATTACTGAAATCCAGGAAATACGATGGGATGGGCCGGGCAAAAAGTGGATAAAAAACTGTGACATCTACTATGGACCGTGTTATAGTGAGCAGAAACAGCGACTATTCGGATGCGGATTTGTTATAAGTGCCAGACTTAGGCAAGAAGTCTTATGTTTCCAAGGCATGAGCGAACGAATTGTAACAATCCACATCAAGGCCAAATTCGCCAACATAAGCCTTATATTCGCTCATGCTCCGACGGAGGAAAACGATGATATATAGGTAACTAAGGATTGCTTCTACGAGCTCCTCGACAAAACCTATGAGCGACTACCAAAGTACGATGTTACAATCGTGCTGGGAGATTTTAACGCAAAGGTAGGAAGAGAAAACATCTTTAGCAGTGCTGTGGGAAAATATAGCCTACACGACAACACGTTCGGTAAAGGACTCAGGCTATTGACTTCGCTACTGAACGAAATGCCACTATAGCCAGCACACGGTTTCCTCATCTCGATATCCAAAAGGGGACATGGCGGTCTCCAGATCAACGAACAGTCAACCAAATTGATCACATTGCGATAGACAAGAGGCACGCATCCAGTATTTTGGATGTCCGAACATTCCGAGGCGCTTACATCGACTCGGACCACTACCTTGTTGTAGCCAAAGTAAGGATGTGGATATCCACCACGCCACAAAAAAAAAACAGAAATACTGTGAAAAAATGTAATGTCGAAAGACTGCAATCGCCAGAGACCGCCAAGGCCTTCACGCAACGCGTATCCCTTAACCTCTCGATTCACACCATACCACCAGCATCTTATGTCGAAAAACAATGCCAACGATCCCATCAAGCCATTGGATCAGCCGCAACTGATGTGCTAGGTTTATCGCGGCCACCAGCAAGAAACGCCTGGTTTGATGAGGAATGCCGACAGATGCCCGCAGCCAAGAACGAGGCCTACAAGGCTAAGCTGCAGGTGAAGACGAGAGTTTAAATGGAGCTCTATAGAGGAAGGGAAAAACACCGGCTTTTCAGAAAGAAAAAAAAGAAAAATAAAAGCTCGCGATCGAGGAAATAGAGAGGTGCCAATCCAGGAACGATGTTAGCAAGTTTTACCAAAGTGTGAAACGTCAAAGCCAAGGATACAAGTCAAGATGAACAAGGAAATATCGTAGTTGAGACACAGTCGATGCTGAGGATATGGAAGAACCAATTCTGAAGACTGTTAAACGGCGATGACGAACAACATTCCGCTGCCAGGCAGAACGAACCATTCAATATTGGCAACGACAGCGAAGACTGCCAACCACCCGACCTGAGTGAAGTGAGGATAGCAATATCTAAACTCAAGCTTAATAAGGCTGCCGGAAATGACGGCCTTCCCGCTGAGCTCTATAAGGCCGGCGGAGATGACTTGGTAAGTAACATCCACCAACTCATAAGCCAAATCTGGTCGGATGAAAATATGCCTGAAGAATGGAACCTCAGCATCGTTTGCCCGATCCACAAAAAAGGAGACCCTCTGAACTGCGCCAACTACAGAGGCATAAGTCTCCTCAACATCGCCTACAAGATCCTATCTGCCGTAATATGTGAACGCCTGAAACCGTTTACCAACAACATGATTGGCCCTTATCAGTGTGGTTTTAGGTCCACAATCGATCAAATGTTCACACATCGACAGATCCTGGAAAAAACCCACAAGAAGTCCAAATCGAAACCCACCACCTACCACCCGCATACGACTGCATTTATAGAGACGAACTATACAGAGACATGTCTAGTTTTGGTATACCGCCCAAACTCGTCCGTTTGTGTAGGATGACGATGGAGAATTCTCACCGCTCCATCAGAGTCGGAAACGACCTCACCGACACATTCGATACCAAAAAAGGATTTAGGCAAGGCGATGCGCTGTCACGTGATTTCTGTAATTTGATTCTAGAGAGGGTTGTTCAAAACCAGCCAACACCAGAGGCACAATTGTCCAAAAATCGGTGCACCGACTAGCATACATACGATATTGACATCATTGGTAGGACTCAACGTGATGTGATAGCCACGTTTGCTAGTATAGAGAAGGAAGCGGAAAAAATGGGTTTAGCAGTAAATGAGTAAATATGCTGTCAACACGAAAGGACACACAACATCGACGAATTGGAGAGAACGTCACCATTGACAGATATAACTTTGAGGCAGTACGGGACTTTGTCTACCTCGGCTCCGCTATTAACTCTGACAACATTTCGTCAGAAATCAAACGAAGAATTACTCTTGCCAACCGCTGTTTCTTCGGGCCAAGAAAGGAATTTAGTAGTATAACCCTCACTCGAACTACTAAGGATATCCCATTTAAGACCCTGATCATCCCAGTCCTGCTCTACGGCGCTGAAGTATGGACCGTATCAAAAGCGGATGAAGAAATCCTTGGTCGATTCGAGAGAAAAATTCTTCCAAAAATCTTCGGTCCTGATTGCGTTGACGGACTATGGAGACGAAGATTCATATACCCCTGGTAAAAAAATTCCGCATTGGACGTTTACGATGGCTAGGACATGTAGAACTAATGGACACCAATACTCCGGCTCGCAGAATCTTCGATTCCTAGACAGATGTCGGACGCAGTAGAGGAACACCTCACACGAACGCGCGCACAAGTAGAAACCGACCTCAACCAACTTGGAGTGCGCAATTGGAGTTAGCTAAGGACCGGGCTAATTGGAGAGGCATGTTGGTTAAGGCACAGGTTCATACCGCACTGTAGCGCCACTTAAGTAAGTAAGTAAGTTGGGAACCTTCGGATTCGACAGAGCTCTTGCAATATTTTAGTGAATTCAATTTTACTGATGGAACATTGTCAAAAAAATAGGATGAAACACGTGTGTATGTTTCATGTTTAGTTAATTCATATTAATGAGTTTTTCTGCTTTCTTTAAATAGTCCGAATCTACTGCAAACAAACAGTATATATAAATTTTCCGATCGGAATGCAAAAAAAAACCATGCATTCTAAGAACATTTCAGATTAGAAATTTCAATCATGAATTCACTTACCCATTTGTCGTACTATAAGTCATCATAGTAATTCGAAGAACCACAATCAATACAAAGGGAACAGCAAACATAAAAGAAGGACAGAATAAAGTTTCAATTAATATACACGATAGAAAAGTGATCTTCAACCTTACTCTTCAGTATACGATTTCGATAATCGTCATCCTTGGGTATTGTTACACTGCCACCTCCATTTGAGACCACGGAACTGATTTGTTCCATTGGCACGATATCCTGCAAAATAAATCAAATTTTCTTAATTAAAACCCAAGGCACTCTTGACTCTTTACGAAACCAATTTAATAAGGTTTTCAGCGAGCGACATGATGATGACTAAATTTATATAGTTACGGGCACCTACCCCATTCAAGTGCAAACCCTTGTCTATATATCTGCCTATCATCGTTAATCAATTAAATTTTCGAGAGTGTTCGCTGCAGAGATTTATTTAAGAGACCGTCATCAATTTTGCCTTGATATTCATAATCATATTCATAATCATTTTGTTTGTAAAATAACTACCCCTTGTTTTTTTGATTATACATCCTGATTATCAGGATGATGTGGGACTTTATGCGAAATATCAAATACTACAGGTAGGTAGTTAGCGTAGAATATATTCTGGGCTAATTCGTTATTGACTTGATAAAGGATTTAGGGCTTTCTCTAGGGCAGAAGGGAGCAACAAAGCCCCTATGGACTTTTTCCATGTGGGTTATCTGAAATACAAATTATACGCCAATAAACCAACTTGCCTGGCCCATTTGAAAAAAAAATTCATCATGAAATGGCAGCCATCATGGAGTCCACCTGCAGAGCATTGATAAGAAATATTACTGGTCGACTAAATAAGTGCCGAGAACACGAGGGTTTACATTCGAACGATATTATTTTTAAGGAATGCCATCCTAAATTGTTTATTTAAACTATAAATAAATGGCTTACCTAGATATTTTTTAATCCACTGAATATGAACTATCTATTGAGACACCTTGTCGTTGTGTTAACAAATTTTTAGTTCTTATCTTTTTGAAGTTATCAAATAAACACTTTTTCGTAGACTTGCTCTACAAATGAAAAGGACAGTGCGGATAAATCGTGGATGGAATGTATCTAAAAGTTGTACACTAGAAAAATGTTCTTATATAACACTAAAAGTTAGTAGATACATGCTAATTTCAAACGAAAACTACTCTAACTGTTCTACATAGAACTACAAGAGAGAAAGACAAATTATTTTTCAAAGAACTTTTAAAGTTTCGAACTTTAAACTACAACCACTAATCAGCGTTTTAAACAACAACTTACTAGCAACTTTGAACGCATGTTGCATTTGACTTTTGTATCTTTGGTTGACGAATGTCGATAGTTACTTCGTCTTCTTTGGCTTTCCCATTGCTGACCATTAATAGCTGGTCGGTTGTTCTTTGTGGAATCATATTCGGTATCACTCTCAGTTAGAGACATTTTGATTTTTTTTGTATTTTTCAAGTTTATAATTTTTTTAATTTAATGTGTGTATACATATGATCTTATTTTAGGCATCATCATCAAAATAGTGTTGTCACTTAATCATCTAAAAAATATAAATTTTAATAGTCATACCATATAATCAGAATTTATATCTTTATTTAACTTTTATTTAAAAAAAAAGATTTATTTTAATAAATATATTAGAAATTGGAAAGGTAATTGTTAAGATTGATAGAAATATGGATTTGTAGATAGATTTAACAGATTGATTGATATATCTGACCGTAGACATACTAAATATTGACTGCTAGTGAAAAAGCACAGGTGCCTTTGCGCAACGCGTATCCCTTAACCTCTCGATTCACAACATACCACCAGCATCTAATATCGAAGAACAATGGCAACGATGCCAACAAGCCATTAAATCAGCCGCAACGGATGTGCTAGATTTCTCGCGGCCACCAGCAAGAAACCCCTGGTTTGATGAGGAATGCCGACAGATGCTCTCAGCGAAGAACGAGGCCTACAAGGCTAAGCTGCAGGTGAAGACGAAAGCCACCATTGAGCTCTATAGGCAGAGAATAGCGAAGAACACCGGCCTTTAAGAAGGAAGAAAAGCGAGCAAGAAAAGCGAGCGATCGAGGATATAGAGAGGTGCCACTCCAGCAACGATGTTCCCAAGTTTTACCAAAGTGTAAAAAGTCAAAGCCAAGGCTACAAGACTCGAACAGAATCCTGTCGAGATGAACAACGAAATATCGTAGTTGAGACACAGTCGATGCTGAGGATATGCAAGAACCAATTCTCCAGACTTTTAAACGGCGATGACGAACAACATTCCGCTGGCAGCAGAACGAACCATTTAATATTGGCAACGGCAGCGTAAAAAGCCAACCACCCGACCTAAGTGAAGTAAGAATAGCAATATCTAAACTCAAGCTTAATATAGGCCGCCGGAAATGACGGCCTTCTCGCTGAGCTTTATAAAGCTGGCGGAGAAACCTCAGCATCGTTTGCCCGATCCACAAAAAAGGAGACCCTCTTAACTGCGCCAACTACAGAGGCATAAGTCTCCTCTACATCGCCTACAAGATCCTATCTGCCGTAATATGTGAACGCCTGAAACCGTTTACCAACAACCTGATCGGCCCTTATCAGTATGGTTTTAGGCCAGGAAAGTCGACAACCGATCAAATTTTCACACTTCGGCAGATCCTGGAAAAAACCCGAGAAGTCCAAATCAATACCCACCATCGATTTATCGATTTCAAAGCCGCATACGACATCATTTATAGAGACGAACTATACAGAGCCATGTCTAGTTTTGGTATACCGCCCAAACTCGTACGTTTGTGTAGGAAGACGATGGAGAATTTTCATTGCTCCTTCAGAGTCGGAAACGACCTCGGCGGTGCACTATCATGTGACTTCTTCAATCTGATTCTTGAGAGGATTGTGCAAAACTCCGGGGCCAACACCAGAGGCACAATTTTCCAAAAATCGGTGCACCAATGATGTCAGTATCGTCGACGTTTGTTAGCGTCGACGATACTGACATCATTGGTAGGACTCAACGTGATGTCATAGCCACGTTTGCTAGTACATATATAGAAGGAAGCGGTAATAATGGGTTAAGCAGTATATGAGGGTAAGACTTAGTATATACTGTCAACACGAAAGGACACACAATATCGACGAATTGGACAGAACGTCACCATTGACAGATGTAACTTTGAGGTAGTACTGGACTTTGTCTACCCCGGCTCCGCTATTAACTCTGACAACAACATATCGTCAGAAATCAAACGAAGAAATACTCTTGCCAATCGCTGTTTCTTTGGGCTAAGGAGTCAATTTGGAAGTAAAGCCCTCACTCTAACTACTAAGGAGATTCTATATAAGACCCTGATCATCCCAGTCCTGCTCTACGGCGCTGAAGCATTGACCGTATCAAAAGCGGGTGAAGAAATACTTGGTCGATTCGAAAGAAAAATTCTTTAAAAAATCGTCGGTCCCGTTTGCGTTGACGGGCTATGGAGACGAAGATTCAACCACGAACTATACGAGCTGTACAGGGACATACCCCTGGTCAAAAAATGGCTAGGACATGTAAAACGAATGGACACTAGTACTCCGGCTCGCAGAGTCTTCGATTCCCAGCCAGACGTCGGACGCAGTAGAGGAAGACCTCGCCTTAAGTGGCGCGCACAAGTACCGCACATCCGACCTCAACCAACTTGGTGTGCGCAACTGGAGGCAGTTAGCTAAGGACCGGGCTAATTGGAGAGGCATGTTGGTTGAGGCCCAGGTTCATTCCGGACTGTAGCACCACTTAAGTAAGTAAGTAAGTATTTCAAAGCAGCACATATAGTAATGAAATCCGACTTGTTTGAAACGTTGTTTTTTAGTGTTAGGAACAAAAAAAATGTGTTTAAGAGAAATTTTTCACCATACAAACAAGGAATACCCTGGTACATACCCTGGATTTCTATATATATAGTCCCTCTGGGTTCTAGCTTAAGGTTCTCCAATTTTAAATAGCAATGAACTATAAAACATATAACATACGTTTTTGAGTTTTTTGGGACCTGAAGTCGGTAAAATTGTTGTTCCGCTCAGATTTATTGTAAGCGATTTTATTTCAAATTCTATATCTGGCATTAATGGCCCATTCATTGTCTTAAACCAAAGATTATGAATTCTATAAATATGACGCATTGAGAACAAAAAACAGAAACTTTTGCTCAGTAGCTTCATGGTAGGGCATGAAAACACATGAAAAACAAGAACAAACATATGAGAAGGCTACAATCCACTGTGCGGATCGTTGAATACCCTATCCCATCCTATCTGTAAAACTAAAATCCCCAAAAAGTGGACATGGCTAAAAACACGATGTGGATAAAATAAAGAAAATGACATGGTGACAACAAATTCTTCAGACTGCTTTTAAAAAACGTTTACGGTTCTACAAAAGACAAGGTTTTCTGCTGCATATGTTATGGGGTAGTGTATAAAAATGGTTTTTATATAAAAACGCCCCAAAAAAAGTGGCCGGGGTTAAAATGGTCTATGGACGAAATGTTCATATTTATATTGCTAATGATTCTGCATCAAAAGTTTTTTCGAAAATATTAAAATTTGACCGAAAAATGTTTTTTATTAAAAACGCCCCCAAAAAGTGGGCGTGGCAAAAAACTTTATATGAACAAAATACAGATATTCTGATTGCCTAAATATGTTAAAATTTTCAAAATTCCTTATGGTTTGGCCAAAAAATACGTTTTTCTAAAAAGGGGGCGTGGCAGTGGGCGGATTTCAAAAATGTTTACACTTGTTCTGCTGGGAGCAACAAAGAGCACGTCCAAATTTCATCCTTCTAGCTCAAAATTTAAGGCCCAAAAACTGGTGACGTACGGACGGACGGACGGACGGACAGACAGACAGACATGGCTAAATCGACTCAGCTATCGATTCTGAGTCGATCCATATACTTTGAGGTATATGTAGCTAAATTATTTCCCTATGTTACAACCTATGTATCAAAACTAATATACCCCTATGGGATATGGTATAAAAACATATGAGAAGGCTCGTTTAATACCCTATCCCATCCCATCCTTAAAATTGATATCCCCAAAATATGGTCTTTATGGTCATAAAGTATTGAAAATGACGTTGTTACAACATATTGTTCCGAAGGATTATCAAATTCTTTTATGGTTCGACAAAAAACCACGTTTTTGTATTGAATATGCCTTGGGGTAGGGCATACAAATGGTTTTTGTAGGAAAACGCCCCCAAAAAGTGGGCGTGGGTTCAAATGGTCTACTGATGAAATGTTCATATTAATACTACCAATGATTTTGCATCAAAATTTTTTTCGAAAATTTTCAAATTTGGCCAAAAAAAGTTTTTTATAGAAAACGCCCCCAAAACGTGGGCGTGGCAAAAAACTTTGTATTGACGAAGTATAGATATTACGATTCTCTAAATATGCTTTTCAGACATTTTTTTAAAATTCCTTACGGTTTGGCCAAAAACTGAGTTTATCTCAAAAGAGGGCGTGGCAGTGGGCGGATTTCAAAAATGTTTACACTTGTTCTGTTTCATTATCCTACCAGCACGACCCGCCATAGAACAAGTTTTCTTCTATGGAGTGCGTCATCTGTATAGAATTCTTAATATTTGCTTAAACCTAGCTTTTCCGTTCATTTGTATGTGTGAAGTTTTATTTTTGTCACAAAGAATGAGGACTCTAGTTCTCATGTCAGTTTCATAATTGGATATCCAGAGTATTCAGAAGAAACCATTTTATAAATGGGATGCTTTAGCATGCTCGTTGGGTATTTTTTGTACCCTATCCCATAGGGGTACATTAGTTTTGATACATAGTTAGAAACATAGAGAAATAATTAAGCTAGGTATACCTTTAAGTACCTAGATGAACTCAGAATCGCTAGCTTAGTGAATTTAGCCATGTTTGTCCGTGTGTCCGACCGCCCCTTAACCAGTTCTTGGGCCTTAAATTTTCAGCTAGGTTGATGAAACTTGGTTCACTTACTCTTTATTGTTCGCAGCAGAATAACTATAAGTGTTTTCAAATCCGCCGATTGCAACACTCCGTAGTTTTTTGCAAACCGTAAAGTATTTTGAAAAAGTGTCTGAACAAGAGAACAAGATACATAACGCTCACTTTTTGTGGGCGTTTTCTTATAAAAACCATTTTTATTGCATCACAATAGCTTATGATATGGATTCAGTACAAAAACAGAAAAAACTGGGTTTTTGGTCAAACGAAAAGGAAGTGTCGGAGGAAGATATTCAGACAATCTTTACTAGATATATATTTCACCGATATAAAGTTTTAAGCTACGCTCATTTTAAGGGGATGTTTAATTTAGGGATCTAATGGGATAGGTTATTCAACGTTTATGTTTATTTTGTTTACATAAATTGATTGACCTACAGGAATTCTTTTCTGATACTGAGACGACAGCAATACTGTAAAGACAATAGGACTGCCTACAGATATTTCTTAAAAGGAAAAGAAAGCCCCAAGTTATTTTAAGAATTATCAGAACAAAAACAATAAATCACGAAACCTGAATATGGAATAGTGTAGCCTTACAAAATGTAGGCAAAACATAAGTTAGTATACAGATAAAAAAAAAAGTAAAAAAAAAATCCAGAACACAGTCTACATCATACAAGGACCTCTCACCTCATATCGTGTATCAATCTCTGGTAACTTTTCCAAGAACTCCTCTACCATTGCTCCTTTTGAAAACAATTTATTATATCGATTCTATGTACACACCACCACACTCTCGATTGAATAGTCAAAACATACAAACATCCGTCACACTTGTTGCAAATTAAATTCAACAACAAAAATATCAAAAAAAAAAAACCTTGTTATCTCTATCCTGCCAAACCGAAAGGTAATATCCAAATTCACACACTGAACGCACTGCAGATAAACCGTTCCACAGTCGACACTTCCAAAACGAAACAAATTCCCTCCAAAGAGAGATATCCTTCCAAAGGTACACAACAGCAACCAACAACCACAGCCGTCATCAATGAGAGTATGCGCTGCGGCGAGAGTTGAGTTTTTTATTTTTTTTAAAGCAAAATATAAAAAAAATAATGCATGTCCTCGTTTCATCACAACAACATCCTGCACTAATTCACTCTCCATTCCACCGCATCATCAATGTGTACACGTACAAACGTATCGCACCGTGGTAGTATAGTCCTTCTTGTTTCTGCTGTTGTAACAATAATTGCTCTCCAAACGAGAGCAGTGGCTTCCTAGAAAGGTCCTTGCGTTAATTCTTCTCGCAACCACCCACCCAGCACAACGTACACACAATAGTGATGTGCTGCCAGGCGAATGAAATCAAATCCGCTCCTATTGCTCATAATGCATCCGTATCTGTACATCTACAAACGGTTCATAACCCCACCGACCGACGTTCTGGGCCAAAGGAGCTCACAAAAACACTGGGCGGATCTCTAACAACTTCCCTCCAGTTAGCTAGAGTGTTGTTGTGGTATTCCCCTATAAAGGGCGGGGGGTTGTAAGGCTGAGGGTACTTTAATTTGGAATTATGCTACAACATGGGAATTGCTATTTGTGTGTGATTTTGAGTAATGATTCGTTGAAATGTCACTTTCTATCGAAAAGACAGGTGTCAGGTGACAGGGGGACATGTCAAATTACATCGAGTGATGTCAATAATTGGTGAAAACAAAATTATCGTATTCCTACAAGTGAGTGCTGAGAGGGGATGCCAAGTGACCTAGAAGCTCTCTCGAGCGGAATAATCTCGGAGGATCCTAAACTTTGGTCATTTTTCAGCCAACTTTTGTGGAATAAATAAATGTAGTCAAAGGATACAGTCAAGCAACAGGATTATTCGCATTCATCTGTTGTCGAATAAAGTTGGATAGTGTGGTTGTGTTCAAGTTTAATCCACTGGCCGTAATGGACTTGATACAAACCGACAAAAACTGGCATGAATAAGTAATAGTCAATACATTTACAAGTTCCCATTACATCCACAGGGTTGAATTGCCAGTCAGAGGAAGTTTTTTTTTATTGGCAGACTTATAGCACACATAGATAAATCTGATAACATTTGGTACGTGTGAATGGGGTAGCATAATTGTCATTAATTATTGATTGCTTATGGCATGGCCTGGGCTCTAACAGGCCGTTGACATTGGAAATTAAATGCTGAAGGAAAGCTAACGACATTAATCAAGATTTCCCATAATACGAAGGCAAGGGTGACATGCATCGCTCTGTGGTGTTTCCTAATTTATGCGTATGTAGGATTAGGTGATAAAATTCAAAATGGCGATCGAATAAAATGATTTATGGAGCGATTTTATACAAAATTGGTATCATTTGGCCTGGTTACTTATTCTTTGACGACGTAAGTCCGTGTATTTTGACATCACGAACATACTCGCCAATATGATTGATTTTGATGATTTTATGAACAAAAGCTCGAAAAAATATGACATCGATAAAAACTGTTTCTGCAATAAGACATCTGGAAATTGATTGCTTAACGTCAAAAAAACGTCAGAAAAAGACATAATAAACAGAATGTTGGAAAACATATTCGGAATATACACGTGTCTGTCGTAGCTGGCGACTAAAATACATTCTTCGCATACCAAGTGTTAAGCGTATAAAAAAACGATTTAGTGGTGCTATTAACTTTAAATTAAAAGAAAACTTAATATTGAATGAAAACAAAAACGTATGAGAAATACCCTGTCCAATCCCATCCATGTTCAGAGACTTTATTACAAATCCTTGTTGTTTGACTAAAATCGACGTTTTGTTCTAAAAGTGGCCCTGGCGGTGCGTGTTCGGATTCCCAATATTGTTAATACTTGTACTGGAGTTCATTATCCTAGCTCGAAATTTTAAGACGGACTTTTATACCCCTATGGCATATGCTTACTTGATGGTTGGGTGTTGTAGAATGAAGGTAGACTCTGATTGGCTTTAACTTGGCAATGCCCAGTGGTTGCAACTCTGACTACACATCGATAGTGCTTACTTTTATTTTTTACCTCCAACCAGATTTGTCTTGCTAAACGATAAGAGAGAGTGTTGATAACAAGACGTAAAACAGCAACACTAAAATCACCCTGTTCAGAATGGTGCGGAATGAATACCCGGTCTGCCGTCCCAGGCGAACCTAGAAGAGCTGCTTCGACATATTCGGACAACAGGTTATCTAGGAATCTCAAGGGGAAGTCAGGCCCCTTTCGGATATACCGAAAGGTCAACGGCTGCGCTCAATCCCGGAGTGGATACTGTTGGCCCGTGTCCTAGAGGTATCTAATAAATTTTAACTGGCTCAGCCGGTTGGGGGTTGTGCTACCCACCCATGGAAAAAACCATTGTTACGAAGCAACCAATTGCCTCGGAAAGGACTGATATTATTGTTGATGACCATGCAAAACGAAGAAAGGACAACGACGATAGTATCTGCACCTGGAATGTGAGAACATTAAACAGAAGAGGTGCACGCAAACAACTAGCGGAAGCCCTAAACTGTAAAAAAGCAGACATTACTGCCATCCAGGATATGCGATGGGATGGACCGGGCAAAAAGTGGATGAAAACTGTGACATCTACTACGGACCATGTTGTAGTGAGCAAAAACAGTGACTATTCGGATGCGGATTTTTTATAAGTGCCAGACCATCACATTGCGATAGACAAGAGGCACGCATCCAGTATTTTGGATGTCCGAAAATTCCGACGGGCTAACATCGACTCGGACCACTACCTTGTTGCAGCCAAGGTATAAGGATGCGGATATCCACCAAGCCACAACAAACCAGAAATACTGTGAAAAAAATTAATGTCGAAAGACTGCAATCGCAAGAGACCGCCAAGGCCTTCGTGCAACCTTTCGATTCACACCATACCACAAACATCAAGTGTCGAAGAACAATGGCAACGATGCCAACAAGCCATTAGATCTGCCGCAACTGATAGGTGCTAGGTTTCTCGCGGCCACAAGCAAGAAACCCCTAGTTTGATGAGGTATGCCGACAGATGCTCGCAGCCAAGAACGAGGCCTGCTAAGCTGCCATTGGCTCTATAGGCAAAAAAGAAAGAAAAAAAGAGCAAGAAAAGCGCGCGATCGAAATTTAACCAAAGTGTAAAACCTCAAAACCAAGGATACAAGGCTCGAAAAGAATCCTGTCGAGGTGAACAAGGAAATATGGTAGTTGAGACACAATCAATCGATGCTAAGGATATGGAAGAACCACTTCTGCAGACTATTAAACGACGATGACGAACAACATTCCGTTGTCAGGGTGAACCATTCAGTATTGCTAACGGCAGCGAAAACTGCCAACCACCCGACTTAAGTAAAGTGAGTATAGCAATATATAAACTCAAGCTTAATAAGGCCGCCGGAAATGACGGCCTTCCCTCTGAGCTATATAAAGTTGGCAGGGATGACTTGCTAAGTAACATTCACCAACTCATAAGCCAAATCTGGTCGGATGAAAGTATGCCTGAAGAATGGAACCTCAGCATCTGTTGCCCGATCCACAAAAAAGGAGACCCTCTGAACGGCGCCAACTACAGAGGAATAAGTTTCGTCAACATCGCCTACAAGTTCCTATCTGCCGTATTATGTGAACGCCTGAAACCGTTTACCAACAACCTGATTGGCCCTTATCAGTGTGGTTTTATTCCAGGAAAGTCGACAACCGATCAAATTTTCACACTTCGGCAGATCGTGGAAAAACCCGAGAAGTCCAAATCAATACCCATCACCTATTTATCGATTTCAAAGCCGCATATAGAGACGAACTATACAGAGCCATGTCTAGTTTTGGTATAACGCCCAAACTCGTACGTTTGTGTAGGATGACGATGGAGAATTTTCGTTGCTCCTTCAGGGTCGGAAACGACCTCAGCGACACATTCGATACCAAAAAAGATTTAGGCAAGGCGAGGCGATGCGCTGTCATGGGTTAAGCAGTAAATGAACATAAGACTAAGTATAGGACACACAATACCAACGAAATAACTTTGAGGTAGTACGGCACTTTGTTTACCTCGGCTCGGCTATTAACTCTGACAACAACATCTCGTCAGAAATCAAACGATGAATTACTCTTGCCAACCGCTGTTTCTTCGGGCTAAGAAGGCAAGTTAGTAGTAAAGCCCTCACTCGAACTACTAAGGAGATCTGCGCTAAAGAATGGACCGTATCAAAAGCGGATGAAGAAATACTTGGTCGATTCGAGAGAAAAATTCTTCGAAAAATATTCGTTCCCGTTTGCGTTGACGGGCTATGGAGACGAAGATTCATCCACGAACTATACGAGCTGTACAGCGACATACCCATGGTCAAAAAACTCCGCATTGGACATTGAAGATGGCTAGGACATGTAGAACGAATGGCCACAAAAACTGCGGCTCGCAGATTCTTCGGTTCCCTGTGAAAACACCAGTGCATGCTCGTACAGCTCATACTGCAGAAAATATTGCTGCTGTTCGCAATGGTGTGGCTGAAAAGCCGTCAACCTCAACTCGTCGTCGTGCGCAACAATTGCACCTCCCACGCTCGTCGTGAGATGATAACGAACCCGAATTAAAGATATGGATGTGGACGATATGTGATTTCAACAGTGGCACTTGCCACACAGCTAACGAAGCAATGGCTCTTTTGCGCTACAAATTTAATGGCCGTGTTATCTCACGTGGTGGTGATGTCAATTGGCCGCCAAGATCATGTGATTTAAAACCGTTGTACTTCTTTCTTTGGGTTATTTGAAAGAAACGGTGTACCTCGGTAAGCCAGCAACAATTCAAGAGCTGAAGGATGAGATAATTCTGCACATTAAGGACATAGAACCTTAATTATGACTCAGCGTCATCGAAAATTTGGACCATCGGATGGAGGTGTGTAGCCAAGTTCGTGGCGGCCATTTGGGCGATGTTTTATTCCATACATAATTGAACCATACCAATATTATGATAATAAAAATAAGTGATAATAATTTTCTAAATAAATTTTGTTTTATTCAAAATCAACGACGGCCCTTAAAATTTAACTATCCAGTGGGAGCACTCCCGCCATTTTGTACCGTGGTTGAACTTTGGGGTTATTTTTTTTTTTTGTGTTCACTTCGTTTCATACATTTCTCCCCTTTTATTTCAGGCTTTTGAAAAGTATTATATTGGGTCTCATAATTTAACCAGCCAAGAAAAATTACGTGGCGTCCCGTCATATTTTTAATTCTCGTGTAAACACGAGCCCACCCCAAACGCTCTCCAACGCAACGACGGGAAAAACTAACTTCCACCGTGTGTATGATCTGTGATTGGTGACAAATTCATAACGCGGAAAAATCTGTAGCACCATCATCAAATTATCCTTTAAAATGTCGCTTTTAAGATATAGCAAGTCATCATCAGATAAATTTTTTTTCAAGGCCACCCATGATTTATTGATTTCTCTGCCAAAAAACGATCGAAATTGGTCGATACTGCATAGACAGCAGTACACTGGTTTATTATTTTTTTGCAACAACAAAAAATAAATAAAAGAATCTTGAGTTGCAAAAACAAAACCTAATTTGTAGAAAACCAAAAGTCGAAATTGGTCGAAAAAATAGCGTACCCCAAACAAATGTAAAAGGTCCAATCATTTATTCAGTATGAACACAGTAAATTTGTTTGGGTAACTCCGAATACAAATTTATTGCAAACCTTGTTTTACGAGTTAGCTCGAGTTTAAACCAGAAACTCGAATGATCACTGAAAGTCTTATCAGAATTTAAATAATTCCTTTTTTTTAAGAATACCATCCAACATTTTTATTCAAAAAACATAGTTCTACTTTAAAAGCTGCACTTCCATTTCGTCCTTTCACATTATTCAAGACACACAAAGACACTACCACTCATAATAATTATGCATACATGTCCTCGCGTTAAAACTACAATAATAGAATGAAAATGTAAACAAACCACCCACATTCGCTGGCATTGTCCTTTTGTAATGTACAGCAACACCCCTCAACTAGCACTTATTTTCGGAACGAATATCCTTTAGACACAACAAATTAAAAAGCAGCAACCAACAAAGTTATATGCCTGCCTGTCCGCACAACTGACCAACGACCACTGAATTTACTAGAACACTGTCTGCCTGATAGTCCAGCACTTAATGACCTTTCAGCGAAAAGCTATCAGCCAGTTGCGTCCATTTCCAGGACGCAACCCATTATCAACAATAAACGTGTTAGGGGAAGGACATTGTATTTAAAATGATTAATTTAAAATACCATCGATATGGTTTGTAAATTTGTTGTTGTTCCGCACTATTATGGGAGCTAAAGAGGGCTTTCGCCGAATCAACGACCGGCCTGTAATGGAATATTAAACCATCCTTGGCTCACTACTCCTTCAGTCTTTTTCCATTCAGGGGTTATAATTATTCACACACCTGTTGTTTTGTACATCATTTCTTATGAATAGCTTCAATGACATTACGCACGCCTTTGGGAACGGACCCCCATCTACCCATTGTGCTGTTCTTGGGGTTGAAACTTTTGTGGTCTGAGAGAGGTTACACCTATTCATGACTTTTTAGAGTATAAAGGATGTGTTCAGAAGAGGGGATCCATTTGACACACTAAATTTCTAAAGTGAAAGGCATAGAAATGATTTAGTGGACGTAGGAGAATGACGAATATTAAAGCCTTAAGCTTAGTACGCAGCTCGCGCTAAATTTTATCTTTGCTACTCTCCACTTGTTTTCTCCAATCCAAAGATAAATGCTCGCTAAATTCGTACACAGCGTATAGATGAGTCAGGGAAATGTCATGCATTCGCAGATGTCAGTAATATTAAAATTTTCTTTGTTAATAAAGATATCGTCTTCCTCGAGAAATTCTTCCATCATATATTCGTCTTCATTTTCTTCCATCTTGTTCTTATTTTTCATTAAAATTTCGCCGATTTAAATGCCTCGCACATTATAACACTTTTCGAGTATGTATAACACTTTTCGTATAACACATAATTGTTATACCCTACCTACATTTTGTGTGTCCCATCTTTATGAAGTTAAGAATTTATCTCGCGAGCTGCGTACTGCACTGATAAATTTGCTCGCTAAATTGTATCTCTGTAGAGATTTTTGTATGGGAGATAAAATTTAGCGCGAGCTGCGTACTAAGCTTTAACGGTGAAAAAGCGTTAAAAAAATTATTCAATAAAAAGGGTTAAATGCTTTTCAAGTTAGATGGAAATACGGTATGTTGAACGGGTTGCAATGCAGGTTTTGGGTTTTACTTAATGTAGATATCTGGTGTCATATCTGGCAATTTGCAGCATTATGTTGAACCAACTTTTGGAAATTTGAAAAATTTTGTACACACGCCCGAACCTACTAGGCAATATTCAGAAAACATAGCAACCCATGCAAGCTGTCGCTGATGGCAATACCACACGATTTTATTGAAATTCTCACTAACATACTTTTACCATACTCACCATATAACCAGGATCTGCTAAAGAGATTGCTCTATAACTGTTCATAGAGCAATATCCGGTCTAACGATTCCTATAAAAAGCCTGGTTTGTTTATTTATGAACGCAACCAAATAATAACAACAGACTTTGGCACTTCGCTTGAATGTATACCACCCTCAAAGTAGGTGCACAAAAATCGTGTTCTTTTCCAACCACTAGATGTGGCACCTTGTTGACAAATTGGTAGTATGCTATAATGGCATACATGGTGCCAAAAAATAAACAGTTCCCACGTGACAAACACCAACACTCCAACAGTTATCCTACCTTGTCAATTTTGTTTTTTCTGTTTTCTGTGAAAACAAAAACTACTTTCATGACTTTGACATTTGTGTCAGCTGTCATTTAAGTCATGAGAATACGTTGATATTTCATTCACGTTTCAAGTGAAATTCAACGATGTTGGCATTTCAATTGACTTGGTTGATGCTCTGTTCACTGAATCACTGAACGTGAAAAAGAGTAAACGGTCGGGTTGGCTTTTATGTTTCAATTGCTTTTTTTTTTTTTTTTTGTAAATGATGCAAGTTTCTTGTCAGAGGATTACGAAATTGAAAGTGGATTATTCGTATGTATACATGACATGTTGTCGGAAAATGTAACCGCACTTTTAATTGAGCTTTCCAGATGTCAGCCGGTTTGACATCAAACAATGGATACTGGTTTTATTTTACATTTAAATTATGGGTATTGCTGCAGATGCCTGAAGACATCCGCGATTTGTTTTGTTAGCTATTTTTACTTTATCATATAGGGATACAGATATTAGTTTTGATACAGAGTATCTTTATTTATTTATACCATATGGAAGTATATTTGTTTTGACATTAAGTTTGTATCATACTGACTACTTATTTAAGTGCAACACAATCCGGAACAAACCTGGGCCTCAATCAACATTCCTCTCCCATTAGCCCTGTCCTTACCTAACTGCCTCAAGTTGCTCACTTCAAGTTGGTTGAGGTCAGTTTCTTCTTGCGCGTTCCACTTAAGGCTCTACACGTCTGGAACTATTTATCGCACTACGGTTAGGTGACCGAAGAGAAAAATCAAACACTTTTCGGTAACCGCATAGATTCATAATCGTTGGTTAAGCCTAAACTGCGGTAACTTAACCGTCGATTTAACCGACAGTGAACAAACCGGCCCTTAATAGACAAATTCCCGTACTACCTCAAAGTAATAAGTGTCAATGGTGACGTAATGTCCAATTCGTCGATATTTAGTATCCTTTCGTGTTGACAGAATACACTTGGTCGTACCCTCATTTACATCCAAATCCATTTTTGCCACTTCCTTCTCTATACTAGCAAACGTGACTGTGACTGGTTAGTGAGTTTTGAACAATCCTCCCAAGAATGTGATTAAAGAAGTTACATGACAGTGCATCGCCTTAATCATCGAATGTGACGGTTAGGCCGACCCTGCTGGAGCAGCGAGAATTCTCCATCGTCATCCTGCACAGATACACGTCTAGTTTTGACATACCGTCCAAACTCGTCCATCTGTATATTTCGACATCTTGGGTGTGAAGTGTGCAAACTGGATCAGCTGTTGGCTTTCCTGGCCTAAAACCACACTGAAAACGACCGATCAGATTGTTGGAAAACGGTTTCAATCGTTCACATATTACGGCAGATAGGATCTTGTAGGCGATGTTGAGGAGACTTATGTGTCTGTAGTGGGCGCATTCAGAGAGTCTCCTTTTTTGGAGGATCGGGCAAACGATGCTGAGGTTCCATTCTTCAGACATACTTTCATCCGACCAGATTTGGTTTATGAGTTGGTGAATGTCACTTACCAAGTCATCTCCGCCAGCTTTATAAAGCTCAGCTGGAAGGCCGTCATTTCCGAAGGCCTTATTAAGATTGAGTTTATTGCTATCCTCACTGCACTTACTTCGTGTGGTTGGCAGTTTTCGCTGCCGTTGCCAATATTAAATGGTTCGTTCTGCCTGACAGCGGAATGTTGGTCATCATCGCCATTTAACAGTCTTCAGATTGCAGAAGTGGTTCTTTCATACCCTCAGCATCGACTGTGTCTCAGCTACGATATTTCCTTGTTCATCTCGACAGGATTCTGTTCGAGCCTCGTATCCTTGGCTTTGAAGTTTTATACAAATACAAATTTTTGGCGCAACAGGCTCGTTAGTACCCAGGGCCTAGCTTTCTCACAACCATTCATGTGTGCGTGTGTACTTCTTGCACGATGGCGGGACCTCCTGTTTTATGCCCACTCCGAACGGCTAAGTTGAGATAAGCTATTCTTGACAATTGATACTACTCGGATGATTTGTCAGATCATCACGAGAGGAGGGCCAGTGAAAAATCATTTAGGTGTTGCTACGGCTGGGAATCGAACCCAGACCTCCTGCGCGGCAGTTGATCGTACTAACCATCGCGCCACTGAGCCCCCACACTTTGGTAAAACTTGCGAACATCGTTCCTGGAGTGGCACCTCTCTATATCCTCAATCGCGCGCTTTTCTTGATCTTTTTTTTTTTCTTTCTTATTTGCCTATAGAGCTCAGATGTTGCGAGCATCTGTGGGCATTCCTCATCAAAGCAGGGGTTTCTTGCTGGTGGCCGCGAGAAACTTAGCGCATTAGTTGCGACTGATTTAATGGCTTGTTGCCATCGTTGCCATTGTTCTTTGACATAAGATGCTGGTAGTATGGTGTGAATCGAGAGGTTAAGGGATTAGCGTTGCGCAAAGGACTTGGCGGTCTCTGGCGACTACCGTCTTTCGACATTAAATTCGGACTGTTACAGTGCGTTCGTTAATGTCTTGAAAACATAAGACTTCTTGCCTAATTCTGGCACTTATAACAAATCCGTATCCGAATAGTCGCTATTTCTGCTTACTATAACACGGTCCGTAGTAGATGTCACAGTTATTCATCCTCCTTTTGAACGGCCAATCCCATCGTATTTCCTGGATGGCAGTAATGTCTGCTTTGTAGCAGTTTAGGGCTTCCACTAGTTGTTCGCCTGAACCTCTACTGTTTAATGTTCTCACATTCCAGGTGCAGATATGAAGGTCATTGTCCATTTTTCGTTTGACAGTGTCATCAACAATAAAATCAATCCTTTCCGAGTCTATTGGTTGCTTCGTATCCAGTTCTTTTTTCTTGGGTAGGTAGTTAACCCTACGCATAACCCCCAACATGTAGGGCCAGTTCCAATTTATTAGATACCCCTGGGACACGAGGAAATCAGTTCGGTTCATCGGCAACGAGTGTTGCAAAAAGGTTATGATGGAATATCCCAGATCAACCGTTAAAAAAGCCCTTTTCGATGGACTTTATCTCTTTTTGTTGAAATACTATGAACGAAAATCCCTTTAATAGCTAAAATGTCCCTTTATCCCTCGAATATATTAAAATTCGCAGAAAATCCCTCAAAAAGGGATGAATCCCTCAAAATGACATCACTCGGCGCCACCATATTTTTTCACTTTTTGTTCACTTACCCTTGAGATTCCCAAATAACTTGTCTGAATATGTCATAGTGGCTCATCTATGTTCGCCTGGGACCTCAGACCGAAATTATTGCTTAACATTGAATATAAAACATTTTTTTCTTGGCATCATGATTGTCTATACAGTACGGTTCACTTGTTTAGAGGAAATAATTTTTATGAAAGAAAATGCAGATTAAAGCAACTGTATTTGATCTAATAACAAATGGTTTTCTAATAATTCAATATCAGACTTTGCTTTTTATAAAACTACTCACAAAGCGAACTTTTATATCAGCTAACGGTATTCCGTAGCAGTAAAACTTTAGCGGCTGTAATATTCTGCTTAATTTATTGGTTCACTTGAATAGAGGCACTTACCAAATAAGAAAATAAATAAAAACCGGATCAATTTTTTTTATTTTTTTACGTTTATTTATAAACATTAGTATTTTGTGTTACCACCTTGTTTATAAATTACTTCATAAATGCGTTGAGGAATGGATTTGTATAAACTTTCTAGATAGCTTAATGGAATTTCAGACCAGGCTGCTTTAATGCTTTGAATTAAATCATTTCTGGCCTCAAAATGCTGCCCATTCTCATTAACCTTACGAGTAAGCCATCCCCATAGATTTTCTATAATATTGAGATCTGGGGAATACGGTGGCCATTTTAAGGTTTCTACATTTTGGGACGCAATCCAAGTCTTTACCACTCTTGAAGTGTGTACAGGCGCATTATCCTGTTGAAAGATCCATTGAATGGGTGCAAATGTTTCACAAATCTCGGGAAAAGATGATTCCAATAGTGTTTTATAGCTGTTTCCTGTCATTTTTGAGTCTACGATTTTTAATTTGAACGCGCCATAGTACGAGATTGCTCCCCATATCATGACACCCCCTTCACGGCTGTGATGTCGACTCAAGTACCTCTCCTCCTTTCTCAAGTCATGAAAATAGAAATTATACCCATCTGGTCCATTCAAATTGAATTTCTTTTCGTCACTAAATACAACTTTTTTCCATTCACCGGGGTCGTTATTTGTGGCAGATTTCCTAGCCATGTGGTCCCTTGCAAAATCGAGGCGGCGTTGCTTGCGAAATTGATTCAGAGGTGGTTTTTTTTTGTAATTTTTTATACTTCAGATGCGGCGCTTTTAGAATGGCCCTTCGAACTATGGATTTGCTAGCTGTCACATTGGCCATTTGCTTTTTTTCGATGTAGAAAGGGCGGAATTGGATGCAATCCTAAGGATTTTGCGGTTTTCCTTTGGTGTCAAAGCCATCGCAGTCCTGCCTTTGTAGTTCTTGCCAAACAAAGTACATTGTTTTACGTAATGATCAACAACATTTGAACTTCGACCAATCTTTTTGGCAATTTGGCGATTCGAAAGCCCATCAGAGGTCAAGACATCGATTTGTCCTTTTTCTCGATCCGTTAAACACTTTTGTTTTCCCATTTTATTCGAATTCACAAGTTTTCGACTAAACACAATAAATGTTAAAAAAGCTATCCAGTTTCACACCTTTATTGCGCAAAAAATGCAAACAAACTAAGTGCCTCTATTCAAGTGAACCAATAAATTAAGCAGAATATTACAGCCGCTAAAGTTTTACTGCTACGGAATACCGTTAGCTGATATAAAAGTTCGCTTTGTGAGTAGTTTTATACAAAGCAAAGTCTGATATTGAATTATCAGAAAACCATTTGTTATTAGATCATATACAGTTGCTTTAATCAGCATTTTCATTCATAAAAATTATTGCCTCTAATCAAGTGAACCGTACTGTATATGCTGTATGTTGAAGCCGGTAACAGACATCCTCTGCAAATAATTCATCATCGAAAGTAATCAACGCTGGATATTTTTTGACCGTGGAATTGTGTGAGTAAATACAAAGCCTTTTGTTTACTCTAATCCTCCCTCTTCACCGCGCTTTACAACAACAATGCATTTCAATTAGGCCCTCACACGCGTACAGTCAATCAAAAGGGACCTTGAATATTTTTTTTAAATTTAAATCGGGTTTTTTCCCCCAAAAAAATGCTGCAAACAACTGCAATCATAAACCGGCATCTATGTACTTAACGATTACACAACAGTTATGAAATATCGTGTCGATTTGTTGGATTTTATGTGCGCCAAAACAAAGTGAACATTGCTCACATCTTAGCGGTGCGGAAAGGAGTCTGTTAATTTACTTGTCATACGGTAGTCGCTTACGGTTGTCGCTTACGGTAATATTTGATTATTAGACGTTGTAGAGTTATCAGTGTCTACACTGGGTAAACAAACTCTTACGAATCGACTGAGTAGAGGTAGGTGCATACGTGCATTGAGGAATTAACGCATTTTTTGGTAACATGCAATGTGTGTCTGCACTCACATGTGAATGAGGTGAAAGTTATGCACTGCAGATTTCACGTGTAAAAAGGTAATGGGCGATGAATAAGTAAAAACAAGACCTTGGACTGGATGCATTTTAGCACATGTGCCGGCCGACCAGATAAAACTTGTTATAGATTATCATTTCTGGTATTGGACTCGGCAGCGTTTGGTAAATCCCATCACTTTTCTGTATGTCATTCCATCACAGTGAAACTTCATTGTCACGAATAAACGACCGCAGGAGTTTCTTAAGATCAAACAATGAACTATTTTCTTGAAAAGCGTATAAAACGATGCGCCACAAGGATGAGGCCACATGCAAAATCTTCAAAAGAAAGGAGCAAATTAATGAAATGTTTACATTTGATGGTGTTAAAACATTTATTTATTACATTTTTCTATAATAATATTGTGTAAGCCAGCTATTTTTCCATATGACCTCTATAAGACCGTTTGAAATAGAATCATACAGTTTTTATACCCTATCACATAGCGGTATATTAGTTTTGATACATAGTTTGTAACTTACTTACTTACTTAAGTGGCGTACAGTGCGGGATGAACCTGGGCCTCAACCAACATGCCTCTCCAATTAGCCCGGTCCTTAACTAATTGTAGCACTCCAAGTTGGTTGAGGTCGGTTTCTACTTGTGCGCGCCACTAAAGGCGAGGCCTTCCTCCACTGCGTCCGACGTCTAGCTGGGAATCGAAGACTCTGCGAGCCGGAGTATTGGTGACCATTCGTTCTACATGTGCTAGCCATCTTAAACGTACAATCCGGAGTTTTTTGACAAGGGGTATATCAATGTCGCTGTAAAGCTCGTCAACGCTAACGGGAACGAATATTTTCCGAAGAATTTTTCTCTCGAATCGACCAAGGATTTCTTCATCCGCTTTTGATACGGTACATGGTTTAGTGCCGTAGAGCAGAACTGGGATGATCAGGGTCTAAAATAGGATCTTGTTAGTAGTTCGAGTGAAATAACCTTCTTAGCCCGAAGAAACAGCGATTGGCAAGAGTATTTCATCGTTTAGTTTCTGATGAGATGCTGTTGTCAGAGTTAATAGCGGAGCCGAGGTAGACAAAATCCCGTACTACCTCAAAGTGACGTCTGTCAATAGTGACGGTCTGTTCAATTCGTCGATGTGTGTCCTTTCGTGTTGACAGCATATACTTAGTCTTACCATCATTTACTGCTAAAGCCATTTTTGCAGCTTCCTTCTCTATACTAGCAAACGTGGCTATCACATCACGTTGAGTCCTACCAATGATGTCAATATCGTCGGCGTATGCTAGTAGTTGCACCGACTATTGGAAAATTGTGCCTCTTAATCAAGAATCAAGTTGAAGAAGTCACATGACAGCGCATCGCCTTGCCTAAATCCTTTTTTTGGTATCGAATGTGTCGGTGAGGTTGTTTCCGACCCTGATGGTGCAGCGAGAATTCTCCATCGTCATCCTACACAAACGGACGAGTTTGGGCGATATACCAAAACTAGACATGGCTCTGTATAGTTCGTCTGTATAAATGCTGTCGTATTGTGCTTTGAAATCGATAAATAGGTGGTGGGTACCGATTTGGACTTCTTGGGTTTTTTTCCAAGATCTGCCGAAGTGTGAAAATTTGATCGGTTGTGGACTTTCCTAAAACCACACTGATAAGGTTGGTAAGCGGTTTCAGGCGTTCACATATTACGGCAGATAGGATCTTGTAGGCGATTTTGAGGAGACTTATGCCTCTGTAGTAGGCGCAGTTCAGAGGGTCTCCTTATTTGTGGATCGGGCAAACGATCCTGAGGTTCCACTCTTCAGGCAAACTTTCATTCGACCAGATTTGACTTATGAGTTGGTGGATATTACTTACCAAATCATCTCTGCTAGCTTTATAAAGCTCAGCGAGAAGGCCGTTATTTCCGGCGGCCTTATTAAGCTTGATATTGCTATCCTCACTTCACTTAGGTAGGGTGGTTGTCAGTTCTCGCTGTCGTTGCCAAAATTTAAATGGTTCGTTCTGCCTGACAGCGAAATGCTGATCTAATGGCTTGTTGGCATCGTTGCCATTGTTTTTCGGTATTAGATGCTGGTGGTATGTTGTGAATCGATAGGTTAAGGGATACGCGTTGCGCGAAAGACTTGGAGGTCTCTGACGATTGCAATCTTTTGACATTAAATTTTTTTTCACGGTTTTTCTGGTTTATTGCGGTGTAGTGGATATCCCGATATCCGCATCCTTACCTTGGCTGCAACTAGGTAGTGGTCCGAGTCGATGTTAGCCCCTCGGAATGTTGGGACATCCAAAATACTGTATGCGTGCCTCTTATCCATCAAAATGTGACCAATTTGGTTAACTGTTCATTGATCTGGACTTATGGATATCGAGGCGAGAAAACCGCTCACTGCCACGCCCCTTTTTTAAGAAAAACGTAGTTTTTGGCCAAACCGTTAGGAATTTTGAAAAAGTGTCCGAACAATAAATTTCAAGAATCTTAACGTCTATACTTCGTCTATTAAGTTTATTTGCCACTCCCACTTTTGATGCAGCATCATTGGTTATGATAATAATTTCGTCCTTCAATCATTTTAACCCAAGCCCACTTTTTGGGGGCTTTTTCTTACAAAGACCATTTGTACACTCTACCCCATAGCATATGCAATAGAAAAACGTCGTTTTATGTCGAACATTTCCGGCAAACATTTGTTGTTTTTTTCCGTTTATTGATGTGGACAAAAACTCCAACTCGATTGTGACATAAGTAAGTTAAAGCTCCCCACATCATAACACATGATGTACGGCTGTAATGTCTTGGCAAAAAAAGTTCCTCCTTTCCTTGATCTAAAATAAAAGTTGTAACCATCGGGTCAAGGTTAAACTTTTTTTCATCCAAAAAGACAACGCGTTTCCAATCGCGGACCGTTTGCCAAGCATATCAAGGGGTAGTAGATGAAACGGACTGTCCTGTGCTATGGATAGTGTTGGGAGGATTTTATTGCCTTATCGGGTGCTGTCAAGTGCCGAATTGTTTTCCTTAAACATAATTCGACTATGGTGATTTGTGATTAGTGACAGTCACCATCAATAATATAGATCACAGATGGTTATTTAAATAAACAAATAAGATTGCCATTCATTATAATAGTAATAAGTGAAAAGCGATTTGTTATAGAAAATTATTGGTATGTATGATTATCTGTTATCACTTGCTAAAATAATTTTTCCACTAAATATGGCTATCACAGCAAAAAGTGTTATTATCACACGTTATAATCACATAGCACGGACTTACTTTATTGATGATGAATTTCACTTATCACTTATCACAAACCACTTTAACCCCAGCTATCGAGTTGCTATCAAAATCAACATTATTGTCCAATAAATTGTTACCTTGACCGTAATCTAGATTTTATGACCTGCTGTGTGTCAAGTAGCTTTCAGATTCATCAATATCTCAGTAATCTTACAATAACGCCTTTATAATATACTTTGCTATCTTGCCAGATGGGCTTACAAAAAAGATGCTCACATTGATTTTACGGGTGGTAATACATTTTTATTTTATTTGTGTTTGTATGTGTTGAGTATTTACATGAAAACGCACTTAAAAATTAAAAAAAACAAAATATGGAGATTGGATTATTGGTGAATTGTAAACAAATTAAGTCTACGAAGGTGTCCTAAATGCATTCATTTCTGTATGACAATCATTGGACGGTAAAAGTGAAATGCTCCTTCCTAACCGAACAGCAATTTCTTGATCTTCTTGAACTTGAAGATGGAGTTTGGATCCTGTGGGTTGACATCGTCACTGCCATACAAATCACCGGCGATGCTCTCATCCACTGGCACTGCTGCAACCAGCGCGAACACCAACATGCATACGAACAAAGCCTATACACAAACAAGGAATGACATTTAGTTAGGTTAGGTCCTGGTTGACAAGCTAAATCCACCTTTACATACCAAAATGAAGAATTTCATCGTGTTTATCGATTATGGGCAGAGCAACAATAAAACAAAAAAAACTTGTTTGTCAATAAAAATCAAACTGTGACTACTTGGAGTGAGCCGCTGCCTTTTTATACCCAAAAACAAAACGCATTTATTAAAAGGGAGCACCTCGGCACAATCATCGTGGTCAATCGAAGATACTCGTTGGAATCAGCGGTTTCCATGACGTAGTTGTTGCTATTTTGTTTTTGTTTTTGTTTCATTCGCGTTACTCGGCGAAGAGAGGTAGACGATGTCGTGCTGCCGCCAATTATTTACCATAATCTTGCATTGAAATGGCCGGGTATAGGTTTGTGTTGGTTTGGCTTTGGCACACAAGACTACGTGGTGGGCTTGCAATGTCGTTTTGGGTCAAGAGATGGGAATCTCAATGTGGGGAACTGGTACTGATTATGTGCGACGCATGTTTTGGAGATTTGTTGCACTCGAGTTATGACCACTAGTATGGGAGGGACTTGAGACATTAATATGTTCAAGACATTATTGTAGGCATAACGGGATTTGATTGCACTCAAGTTATGCTGATGCATATTGATTAATGGAACTGGAGTGGATGATGTAGTAAAGTGTAGCGGAATATAAGCTGAAACTGAGGTATACCAATACTAAGATGCTTTGTGGTATATCACGTCGCACTTTTACTTTCGTTCAGCTTGCTTAATTTTTTTTGTAAAAGTAGAGCTGTCATCGAGCCGATTTATTTCTTTTCTACTAACATTGTTAAAAATTTATTAATTCTACCTTATATTAATTGTTCATTGGCAACACCAATTTCCAGAGCACTGCACATCATTTTTGGAGACCTCTTCTCGTATCTTATGTCGAGTGTATGTCGATTGTATGTCGATGCCTCACACACACACGCATATTGCCCTTTTTTTCTTTTTCCCACTGAAATGCAACACAGTTTAGTCGACAATTCATACATAGATTCCGTTCTCAGCGAGTCGATCTTCGTGACAACGAATTCTTTTAAAAAATTGGGGAATTTATTAGCAGTTGTTCGCGTTACTTGGGGTATTGCGTGTTTGCCCTTTTGGTTTGTCACCATTTGTAAGCTACCCTTTTAAATTTTATGATTTTAATATTTTTGTAATAAGAATATTTTTGCAGAAAATAAAATCTCTTTAAGAGATATTTATTTGGGTAGAGGAAGGGATTTTCAGGCCAGTGCGCAACAAGAGCATTATCGCACCTTCAACGACACTATAACGGGTGATTTTTTAAGAGGTTTAGAACTTTTTTTTAAAAAAAAAACACAAAAAATTCGAAAAAATGAATGAAATATTTATTTGAATCGATAGTTTGAACCTTGCAATTTAATGTTTAAAGATAATTTCATGCAAATGTTGACCGCGGCTGCGTCTCAGGTAGCCCATCCGCTGAGTCCAATTTTGGCATACTCTTTCACACATATCGGCCGGTATCTCACGAATGAATGCATGGATGTTGGCTTCCAGTGCGTCAATCGAAGCGGGCTTGTCCCTATAGACATTAGCCTTGACATACCCCCACAAAAAATAATCTAATGGTGTCAAATCGCACGATCTAGGCGGCCAATTGACCGGCCCGAAACGTGAAATTAACTGTTCACCAAACTCGCCTCGCAATTGCGCCATTGTTTCGCGTGCTGTGTGGCATGTGGCACCGTCTTGTTGAAACCACATATCATGCAAGTCAAGAACTTCCATTTCGGGCAAAAAAAATTTTGTTATCATCGCTCGGTAGCGTTCACCATTGACAGTAACGCTGCGATTCGCATCATCTTTGAAGAAATATAGCCCAATAATGCCGCCGGCCCATAAACCGCACCAAACAGTGGCTTTTTCGGGATGCATTGGTAGCTGTTGCAATGCTTCTGGCTGATCTTCACTCCAAATGCGGCAATTTTGCTTATTTACGTACCCATTCAACCAAAAATGAGCCTCATCGCTGAACACAATTTTTCGATAAAAAAGCGGATCCTCGGCCAGCTTTCCAAGAGCCCATTCACCAAAAATTCGGCGTTGTGGTAGGTCGGCTGGCTTTAGTTCTTGCACCAGCTGTATCTTAAAAGGCTTTACGCCCAAATCCTTCCGCAAAATTTTCCACGTAGTGCTGTAACAAAGGCCTAACTGCTGGGAACGGCGCCGAATCGACATTTCGCGGTCTTCTGCACACTACGTAAACGTGTTGGTGGTTTAATGTCCAACAAAGTAAATTTGGTGCGAAATTTGGTCACAATCTTCCGAATAGACTGCTCAGAAGGTCGAGAATGCCGATCATAAAATGGAAGCAGCGCGCGATGAACATTTCGAACCGAGCACGAATTTTGATAGTAAAATTCAATAATTTGCAAGCGTTGTTCATTTGTAAGACGATCCATGGTTAAATTGCAAACCAAACTGAAGCTGTTTGACAGTGACACAAGGTACTAAACACACGTCAGCTGTCAAAACCAGTGTTGCCAAAACCAAACCAGCTAAAAAATCACCCGTTAAAATGACTTTTAAAGAACTAGGTCCGTGCAGAACTGCATGTCTATGTCATATATACTGACAGATAAAATAGGCGCGTCTGGTTTTGTTGGCAGATTAATCCCTCGTTGTACTAACATAAGCGGCGCAAAATTCAAGGAAACCTTGGGTCTCAATCGACATGTCTTCCCAGTTAGCCAGGTTCTTGGCTAATTGCATACAGTGGAGCTACAGTCCGGAAAGAACCTGGGCCTCAACAAACACGTCTCTCCAATCACTCCGGTCCTTAGCTAACTTGCCTCCAGCTGCGCACTTCAAGTTGGTTGAGGTCGGTTTTTACTGGTGCGCGAGGTCTTCCTATACTGCGTCCGACGTGGGAATTAAAGACTATGAGCCGGAGTATTGTTGTCTATTCGCTCTACATGGTATGTCGCTCTCGGGGTATGTTGCTGTACAGCTCGTATAGTTAGTGGTGAATCTTCGTCTCCGTAGCCCGTCAACGAAAACGGGACCGAAGATTTTTCGAAGAATTTTTCTCTCGAATCGACCAAGGATTTCTTCATCCGCTTTTGATACGGTCCATGCTTCAGCGCAGTAGTGCAGGACTGGGATGATCAGGGTCTTATATAGGATCTCCTTAGTAGTTTGAGTGAGGGCTTTACTACTAAATTGCCTTCTTAGCACGAAGAAACAGCGGTTGGCAAGAGTAATTCTTCGTTTGATTTCTGACGAGATATTGTTGTCAGAGTTAATAGCGGAGCCGAGGTAGACAAAGTCCCGTACTACCTCAAAGTGATGTCTGTCAATGGTGACGGTCTGTTCAATTCGTCGATGTGTGTCCTTTCGTGTTGACAGCATATACTTAGTCTTACCCTCATTTACTGCTAAACCCATTTTTGCCGCTTCCTTCTCTATACTAGCAAACGTGCCTATGACATCACGTTGAGTCCTACCAATGAGGTCAATATCGTCGGCGTATTGCACCGATTAATGGAAAATTGTGCCTCTGGTGTTGGCTCGGGAGTTTTGCACAATCCTCTCAAGAATCAAATTGAAGAAGTCACATGACAGCACATCGCCTTGCCTAAATCCTTTTTTGGTATCGAATGTGTCGGTGAGGTCGTTTCCGACCCTGATGGTGCAGCGAGAATTCTTTATCGTCATACTACACAGACGGATGAGTTTGGGCGGTATACCAAAACTAGACATGGCTCTGTATAGTTTGTCTCTATAAATGCTTTCGTATGCGGCTTTGAAATCGAAAAATAGGTGGTGGGTATCGTTTTGGGTTTTTTCCATGATCTGCCGAAGTGTGAGAATTTAATCGATTGTGGACTTTCCTGGCCTAAAACCACACTGATAAGGGCCGATCAGGTTGTTGGTAAATGGTTTCAGGTTACAAGATCCTATCTGCCGGTTTCGGCAGATAGGATCTTGTAGGAGATGTTGAGCAGACTTCTTCTTTGCCTATAGAGCTCAATGGCAGCTCTCGTCTTCACCTGCAGCTTAGCCGTGTAGGCCTCGTTCTTGGCTGCGAGCATCTGTCGGCATTCCTCATCATACCAGGGGTTTCTTGCTGGTGGCCGCGAGATCTAATAGCTTGTTGTCATCGTTGCCATTGTTCTTCGATGCTGGTGGTGTGTTGTGAGTCGAGAGGTTAAGAGATACGCGTTGCGCGAATGTCTTGGCGGTCTCTGGCGATTGCAGTCTTTCGACATTAAATTTTTTCACAGTTTTTCTGGTTTGGCTAGAACAAGGTAGTTAGGCCCTCGGAATGTTTGGACATCCAAAATACTGGATGCGTGCCTCTTGTCTATCGCAATGTGATCATTTTGGTTAACCGTTCGTTGATCTGGAGACCGCCCCTTATGGATATCGAGGTGAGGAAACCGTGTGCTGGCTATAGTGGCATTTCGTTCCGTAGCGAAGTCAATTAGCCTAAGTCCGTTACCAGACGTGTAGGCTATATTTTCCGAAAGTACTGCTAAAGATGTCTTCTCTTCCTACCTTTGCGTTAAAATCTCCCAGCACGATTTTAATATCGTACTTTGGTAGTCGCTCATAGGTTTTGTCGAGTAGTTCGTAGAAACAATCCTTACTCCTTAGTTATATCATCTTTTTCCTCCGTCGGAGCGTGAGCGCATATAAGGCTTATGTTGGCAAATTTGGCCTTGATGCGGATTGTTACAATACGTTCGCTAATGTCTTGGAAACATAAGACTTCTTGCCTAAGTCTGGCACTTATAACAAATCCGCATCCAAATAGTCGCTGTTTCTGCTCAGTATAAAACGGTCCATATTAGATGTCACAGTTTTTCATCCTCTTTTTGCCCGGCCCATCCCATCGTATTTCCTGGATGGCAGTAATGTCTGCTTTGTAGCAGTTTAGGGCTTCCGCTAGTTTAATGTTCTCACATTCCAGGTGCAGATACGAACGTCGTTGTCCTTTTTTCGTTTAGCATAATCGTCAACAATAATATCAGTCATTTCCGAGGCTATTGATTGCTTTTTTCCGTGGATGTCTAGTTAAACCAAAGCACAACCCCCAACCTGGAGGGCCAGGCCCTTGTTTTGACCCTAGGACAGCGGGCTGGAAAAATACCGATGTCAGTAGCCCATTTTGGGATATGAGCGCTGCCGTTGACCCATTGAGGGCTCCTCCGCCAACAACTATTTTCCAACACCCTGGCTCAGTATTGGAAATCCCTATAGGCCTGGTGTTCAAATATGTCGCTCATATAGGGATTACACTACCAGTTCGATCAAATTGGAGCTGTAGGCTCCACCGTTGACTCCATCTAGGGAATTCCTCCGCTGCCGCCTGAGAGTGAGTGCCTTAGTGAGAGGACACTCCTCCCCCCTCTCTCGTTTGCTGCCACCAACGACCTCCCACAGGGGTTTAATACCCCATCTCCAGTCGAGGTTTCTACTAGGCACCCTCCAGTCACCAGCGTGGAGGTGAGAGTAGGAGTTGATAGTGAGAGGCTAGAGTGAGAACGCTTGTGTTCTCATGTAATCGCATCACTATCCTTAAGCACCGGCACTTTCTGCTCACTTACGTTACATAATTTGTTGTATTTGTACTATGTGCTAAATCTCTCTTCAATGGGTAGCGAATTCTTTAATTTGCGACCTTTCTGCGACTGCTAGTTTTAGTAAACCTTATTTTTATCATAAAATTCGCATTATGGCTGACCTGTTGCATATATTTAAAACTTACATGTAACGCTATAAGTCTTAAAGCATTAACAAACCTTTAAAACAAATCAGATGACCTCCGCTCAATATTTTTTCCTGAATTAATATGATTAATAAGAATTCTCTTAATAGGGTAAAAGGTATATAATTACGACATGTTGTTAATTTTTTTTTTAATTAATTTACCCACTGACTGTTAATGCATATTATTTGGCCTACATACTTACGACAGACGCTAATTATCCAATCCGTGACACTTGTCAATTATTAATGGTTTCCAGCATTTTAACGTTCGCTTGTAAGTACCTAAATTCGAGGGTATACAAACATAATTCTTGTCGAACATAATCGGCTTCCGACAAGAGATTTATTACCAATTTGTGTGCCCACCTAAATGACATAGGTACGTGTATCTTTTGTAATTGCCTATTGAACAGATTCACATCATATCGAGATCGAGATCCTAAACGTGTAAAAGCTTACCATGGGGGCATGGCATGGCTATTTCTTAATGATTGATTTGTGACCAATTTTCCGTTTAAATGGAATGCTTCCAAATAACCATCGCGATTAAAGATTCGAGTACTTTGCCGAAGCTGAATTTTCAATGGGACTTAGATGTCTTAATTGTTGTAGCTGTGAATGCTTAAACGTATGTCTATGTTTGTTTACGGTGTTTAATGGTATTTTATTTGTATAAACAATCTTTGATGAAAAAAAAAAGTACTTTGGCCTACTAAGTCTGCAATTTATATGCGCGTCAGGTGGCAGCACTTCAAGACGTTCGCCGAAAGAACCATTAAAATAAAAATGTCGTTCACGCATGATGTTTGTCTATACCTACTTTTATTTTATAAATTTACAAGTTAATTTACAAGTCAAGTGATTTTGCAATATATCTAATATTGGGACAAGGAAATAACGTTGTATATGATACACAGGGTGTATCTGTTATTTTATTCAAGCCGATTGTCATTGGATAGAAAAAATTGCATAAAATAATATTCAGCAGGAACGACAGATTTCGTGAAATTAAAAAATATTTATTTTAAATGCATGTTTCAAGTTTATGGCTCGCGCAACTGTGCTGCCCATTTTCTATAACTTGTCCAAATTATGGAAACTGTCAAATTCACACATGATATGTCTATCTTTCAGTGAAAGAGAAAGTTACGTACGACCCACAGAGCATTCCAATCAATCGTTTAGTTACGCTGAGCCTTGGGGGAACATTTTTTTTCATTCATATCGACCGAGTCGTGATTTGGATAGGTGGTTCATAATGTCTGGTCATCCGCGATTGCTAGATCCTTAGATTGGAGGTTCGATGGTCCTTGACATCTCGAACTTGGATCTTGGCATTCGAAGAGTCTCTTCTCTTCAAGAAGTCCGCGCCTTCACAGCTCCTCGATTTGCCTAAATTGCATGCATGAACAAATTTTTGACGAAAAATTTATAAAGGGTGGTAAAATTTTAAGGGCCGATGTTGATTTTGAATAATACACAAATTATTTAGTAAATTATGTCATTTATTTCTATTATGATAATATTGGTAGGGTTTAATTATGTATGGAAGAAAATATCGACCAAATGACCGCCGCGACCTCGGCGGCACACTTCCATCCGATGGTCCAAATTTACGATCACGCTGAGACATAAATGAGGTTTTATGCCTTTAATGTGCCGAATTATCTCATCCTTAAGCTCTTGAATTGTTGCTGGCTTATCGATGTACACCTTTTCTTTCAAAAAACCCCAAAGAAAGAAGTCCAACGGTGTCACATGATCTTGGAGGCCAATTGACATCGCCACCAAGTGAGATAACACGGCCATTGAATTTGTCGCGCAAAAGAGCCATTGTTTCGTTAGCTGTGTGGCAAGTTGAAACCACACATCGTCCATATCCATATCTTCCGATTCGGGCCATAAAAAATTCGTTAACATCTCACGATAGCGAACACCATTCACATTAACTGCCTGACCGGTCTCGTTTTGGAAAAAATACAGCCCGATGATGCCGCCAGCACATAAACCGCACCAAACAGTCACTCTTTGTGGGTGCATTGATTTTTCGACAATCACTCTTGGATTATCAATCGCCCAAATGTGGCAGTTCTGCTTATTGAAGAATCCACTAAGGTGAAAATGTTCCTCATCACTGAAGAAAATTTTCTTCGAAAATTGCCATTTCTTGCCACCATTCTGGCCTTTGACGAGGCTTAAAACGGTCAAGAGGCTTTAGTTCTTGAGTCAATTGCACCTTGTAAGCGTGTAAATGCAAGTCTTTATGCATAATGTTCATCAACGACGAGCGTGAGAGATGCAATTGTTGGGCACGACGACGAGTTGAGGTGGACGGCTCTTCAGCCACACTATCGCGAAAAGCAGTGATATTTTCTCCAGTACGAGCTGTACGAGAATGCACTGATGTTTTCACATCTCCTACAGACCAGGTATCTACACGAGAATGAAAATATTAGCTAATGACTGATATACACTTACAAATATTGAGTTATCGAAAAGCTCTAACTTATTATGCTCTCCATTCATTCGATTAAAATCATTTGAGATATGCATGTGAGATGTGAGTTATGAGACATGACGAATGGAACATTCGAATTAAATCAGTCGAGATATGCATGTGAGACATGAGATATGAATTACGAATGAAACATACAGGATACCTACAAGAAACTGAAAAAGCATGAAGAAAATCACTGGAAATGTTCTAAGTAAGAAAAGTGATCTCCGCCACTGGCCTATATAGTACAGTCGTCGGAGAAAGAGAAGAGAACACGAGTCACACTCACAAGTCACAACCACAAGAGTACAAGACAAGAGAAAACACACAAGCACAACGTATAAGAAAATTGAAAAGGAAATAATTCGAATAATTTTGGGTGAAGATTCGAGACATCTCGAGATATTCTCATAATCGATTATAATCGATTATTTCACTCGAATGTGAACATCACTAGTTCTAACACAGAACAGAATGGAAAGGAAGAGAGAGATTAGAAAGATGTAGGATGTATTGAAGACTTACTCCATGGTTGATGTCCGAACTAACATCGCGAAATTTGCTGTTCGTTTTTAAATTCGCAAAATCTGAATTATGGTTTCATAGATTCTGGATGGGCTTAAACGCATTACGAATACACTACGACTTCAAGTTAGAAATTTTAATTTCATTTGGTTAGCTTTGGTTTTGCCCAATTTTTGTTGGGTCTCAAGTACAGTCTTGTTCGTGATGTTGGCAGATGAGTCCCTTCAACTACTTAAAATTATTTTTACCCATAAGGCTTAGGGGCGACAATTCTTTGTTTGTTACTATAGAACTCTTGCGTATACCACTCAAGGTGGTGTAGACTTTTAAGGCATCGCATTTGTATTTAATGATTTCCGTTGGCAATTCATCGGAACCAGGGGGTGCGCTGCGGTCCTGTTATTCTTCAGTACTCTATACTCCACTGACCTCTTTTTTTACTTAATGCCTATTTAACAGCTGCTGGAAGTGCTGCCTGAGTGCATCTTAATTCCGTTCTTCTGTATCAAAATCCCCAATGCTATTATACAGGCTACAGAGGCTGGGTTCCCACTCTGAAACCAGCTGTCAAGCTGCAATGGCTTATTAGTGCGTTGGACTACTAAGCGCGGGGTCCCTGGTAAAAATCCATAAATGGCAACACCTACGTTTTTTCATTGAATCATTTCTTGATAGTCTGACAAACATCCAAAAGTACAAATTTTGCGTTCGGCGTTGGCGTTAAACACGAGGACTCATCTTTGTGGCAAAAATAAAACTTCCCCACAAATGAATGGAGAAGCTAGGTGTAAGAACCAATAATGAAATTTATAAATTTGTTTGCCAGTTTTTTTTTGTTTCTTTATAAAATTGAGGGATTTGTTCTTGTTGGAGATTTTTTTGAACTCCTTAAGCTGGAAGTCGGCTTTTTTTTGTTTTCCTTTTTTAATTTGATACGTTATCCACATGTATTACGGAGTCTGGATGTGCTCGTCTTGTGTTACCTCATTTCTGTGCTTGTGAACACCATAAAAAATTAAAAAGTGGTCTCATCTGTTACCGCCCGACTTCACAGAGTGGATACCCAGTCCAACCAACCTCTAATACATATTATTGGAAGTATGCTCAACCACAGAAAAATAAATGCGAATCTGGGAGACATCCATCTCAAAGTAATAACATCAAGAGGCACACCACAAGGAGACGTTATCTGACCTCTGTTGTGGAACATACTCAAGTCATCAATGAGATACTCATACTCATCAATATACAACGAAATGAGGTAAAACGCATAGCCTACGCAGACGATGTAGCAATACCAGTTAAAGGGAAATTCCTACCCACTATTAGTGAGCTACTCGAGCAGGCATTGAAAACTCTCAACGAGAAACCGCAATAAAACAAAACTCGTTCTCTTTACGAATAAGAGGAAGATACCAATATTCGACCTACCGGCTATCGATGGAACTACCCTCAAACTAGCCGATAGTGCAAAATATCTGGGTGTCTTTCTTGATAGAAAACTCAACTGGAACCTAAATGTGCGCGAGTGCATTAAAAAGGTCACAGTCGCTTTCTATACGTGTAACCGAATATTCCGAAAAAAATGGGGTCCGAACCCTAAGAACCTTATGGTTGTACATGGCTATTGTAAGACCTATATTAACATATGGAGGGCTCGTCTGGTGGCAATCCACAAATAAAGTCACCCATCGGAAAAATATGACAAAGTACAAAGGATAGCATGTGCGGGAGCTACTAGCGCAATGAGAACCACACCAACAGCGGGATTGGAAACCATCCTTAACCTGCTACCGCTAGACATTTACATGCAAGAATCTGCAGCTAAAAGTGCTCTAAGAATCAGCCAGCTCAACTGCTTGAAATCGAACTCAGGGGGAAATGCCCAAATTCTACACAGATATCTGGGCTCAGCTGTATCCTCTGACTACATGTCACCATAACTTTCAAAGACCATTCTTCCAAGCAGAGAGGACTGGGAGAGCAACGAATTGGGCACCGAAACTATATCCATCTGCACTAATGGCTCAAAATGGATGTAGGCATTGGAGCTGGAGTGTTTTCAGAAACACTAAAGCTAAACAGCACCTTTCGTCTCCCACAGCAGTGTCTTCCAGGCCGAGATATTGGCAGTAGCAGGCAGTAGCTAAACAGCACCTTTCGTCTCCCACAGCAGTGTCTTCCAGGCCGAGATATTGGCAGTAGCAGAGGCAGCCAAAGCGAACTCGATACCACCAGATGATATCATCATCTTTATTGACAGTCAGGCTGCAATAAAAGCTATCTCTGCTGTCGAAATAAAATCTAAGCTTGTGAAGCGTTATCGTCAAGAGCTAAAGATTATTGGCGTCCAAAATGATGTTAAGCTCTGCTGGGTCCCCGTACACAGAGGCATACAGGGCAATGAAATGGCTGACGAACTGGCGAGAAAAGGATCTGCCTCCAGCATTGACCAAGCAGACCAGTCTGTCAAACCATTACTATGTGATCTCAAATATCGGGTGGGACAGAAAACCATGATTACTGCCAAAAACAGGTGGAACTCCCTTCCCACCTGTGAAACTTTCAAAAGTATGTGGCCTGAGTATGACAAAGCCAGAACCCATAAAATACTTCGAAGAAACAGGAAATCTGTCTCGACTTTAATTGGGATTCTTACTGGACACAACTTACTAAAGAGCCGCAAACTGAAAATGCATCTCATGGATGATGACCTCTGTAGAGGCTGCGGTGATGAAGAAGTACACGAGGATATCCTCCACTTTCTGTGCCACTGCCCATGCCTTAGCCAATTAAGAATGAGAACCTTAGGAAAATACTTTTTCCATGACCGAAGGATCTATCCGAAATACCTCTCCCTAATTTTTTCAGGTTTTCAACAACATCTGGATGACTGGAAAGGGGCTAACAACAATGGACAGTAACGGGACAATGTGGTTGGAATGAGAACCTTAGGAAAATACTTTTTCCATGACCTCACGGGTCTATCCGAAATCCCTCTCCCTAATCTTTTCAGGTTAACAACAACATCTGGATGGCTGGAAGGGGGCTAACAACAATGGACAGTAACGGGACAACCACACAAGTGGACCCCCAACGGGCATCACAATGGGTCTATATTGACCTGAATGCGATGAGGGAAGACGCACACCGTCTGCCTCATCAACCCACCAACCTAACCTTACCTAGGAACCCAGTCCCTGGACGAGGTAGTAGTCACCTGCGGCGGTCGCTCCATGTGAGCCATCAGCTGGGTGAAATCACATGTTGTTTCATGGATTCTAATTTTCGACCCTGACAAGCTACTATCTATTTTATTAAAGATGACATATGATTAACGCCAGCCCTCACACTGATTATTTAATTCGACTTGCTTTAAAGTTGCTACGAATGTAGAGTAATTCGTTCGTTTTCTTTTTTTACCAAATGCAACTTTAAAGGGGTCGCTGGATCATACCTACAGGAATACCAGGTAACAGGTTAACTCTTCTGCATAGGCTTTCAGAACTTCTACCATCCACTGATATCTTTTCCAAGGCAATGAAATCTTTTAAGTATCGTTTTATAGATCGAGGTCATTGCCTTATGCTATCAGATGACTGTATATCAAATATCGACCCATAGGAATTTTACCATAAAAGCTCCGACACATGTTGACCATCAACTTAACATATATCAATCGACTTTAGTGACTAAAACTGCATTTGATATTATCAGCCCGAAATCTGTTTTATAAATTAATTACCTCTTTTATCTTCACAAGACTTTGCCAAAACTTGCGAGTCGAGGCTTTAATTTTTTGAACAAGCTTAAATATCGTCAGTGCTCTAGCTATGCATACATTTTGTTAATTTAAAAGCTTACACATACATATTTGTGAAATACTTTCCTTCTTGTGTATGCAGATATAACATTTATTATTCAGCTAATTGTTGACGCAGTCTTCCAAAGTTCGATGTCCAAAAGATGACGAGAGTCATTACGGGTCCACAAATATTACGTATTAACATTTCAATGTCAATAGATTCACCCAGAAATGTGTAAAATGGGAGTGGATGTGATGAACTAATGGCTTCGCTTCCAAGTTGACAGATGGTATTCATCATCATTTTGTTGGCTGAAAACAGGTTAATTTGAGAAAAACGTTTTTGTTAATACAAGAGCATTGAGCATGCGTGACTTGTCAAAGTGGTAATATTTTATAATATGTTATCTGCTGCGGAAAGTGTGCGTAAGTTAGTAGAATGTGAGTTCACACACTTAAGATTGAAGATACAATAACCTTTGTAACTAATAATCCGGGTATGGCTTGGCCTAAAGTATTTGCTTTTCATGCGTGTTCGACAATTTTTTTTTATTTGGAATTAATAATTAGTGATTAAAAAATAAGTGAGTTAATTTAAAAAAACAAAGTCGTGTATACCTACTGACGTTCTTATTTTGCCCCCTAAATATATGCAATGCTTGTTTTTTCCTCATGTGTCAGGGTTACCAAAGGTGCACCAAAATAGAACCTTAAATAAGGAGATCACCAAAATTCTATATCAGAATCAATTTCACTTACTGTGATTATGGTTGTGATTCTATTTTTAAGGAAGATACTTTGTAGGATTTAGGGCGCCGCATAGGGCCAGTAAGTAAGTTAAGTAGTTGATAAGTAGGCTAGTTTTTATTAATTTTTGTCTAGCATTTATGTTAATTCTAAATTGCATTAAAATAAAATTGATTTAAAAAAAAAAAGATACTTTGCAGGGTTGAGGTGACACCCTCTATCACATTAAAGAAAAATGTTGCATAGTTGTGTGTGCTGGGAGATTTTAACGCAAGCTAGGAAGAGAAGACATCTTTAGCAGTATTACCGGAAATTATAGCCTACACTACAACACGTCTGGTAACGCATTTTGGCTAATTGATTTCGCTACGGAATGAAATGCCACTATAGCCAGCACCCGGTTTACTCACCTCGATATCCATAAGGCTACATGGCGGTCTCCAGATCATCGAACAGTCAACTAATTTGACCACATTGCGATAGACAAGAGGCACGCATCCAGTATTTCCGATGTCCGAACTACTTACTACCTCGTTGAAGCTAAGGTAAGAATGCGGATATCCACCACGCCACAACAAACCAGAAATACTGTAGAAAAATTGTAATCGCAAGAGACCGACAAGGCCTTCGCACAACGCGTATCCCTTAACCTCTCGATTCACACCATACCACCAGCATCTAATGTCGAAGAACAATGGCAATGATGCCAAAAAGCCATTAGATCAGCCGCAACTGATGTGCTAGGTTTCTGGCGGAAACCAGCGAGAAACCCCTGATTTGATGAGGAATGCCGACAAGAACGAGGCCTGCAGGTGAAGACGAGAGCTGCAATTGAGCTCTTTAGGAAGAGAAGAAGGGAAGAACACCGGCTTTTCAGAAAAAAGAAAAAAGAGCAAGAAAAGCGCGCGATCGAGGATAAAAAAAAGGTTCCACTCCAGGAACGATGTCCACAAGTTTTACCAAAGTGTAAAACGTCAAAGCCAAGGAAGCGGTGACAAACAACATTCCGCTGTCAGGCAGAACGAACCATTCAATATTGACAACGACAGCGAAAACTGAGAACCACCCTACCTAAGTGAAGCGAGGATAGCAATATTAACTCAAGCTTAATATAGGCAGCCGGAAATACGGCCTTCCCGCTGAGCTTTATAAAGCTCATGAATTGGTAAGTAATATCCACCAACTCATAAGCCAAATCTGGTCGGATGAAAGTATGCCTGTAGAATGGAACCTCAGCATCGTTTGCCCGATCCACAAAAACGGAGCTCCTCTGAACTGCGCCAACTACAGAGGCATCGATATCCACCACCTATTTATCGATTTCAAAGCCGCATAGGACAGCATTTATACATTTATAACGGGTGATTTTTTAGCTGGTTTGGTTTTGGCAATACTGGTTTTGACAGCTGACGTGTGTTTAGTACCTTGTGTCACTGTCAAACAGCTTCAGTTTGGTTTGCAATTTAACTATGGATCGTCTTACAAATGAACAACGCTTGCAAATTATTGAATTTTACTATCAAAATTCGTGCTCGGTTCGAAATGTTCATCGCGCGCTGCTTCCATTTTATGATCGGCATTCTCGACCTTCTGAGCAGTCTATTCGGAAGATTGTGACCAAATTTCGCACCAAATTTACTTTGTTGGACATTAAACTACCAACACGTTTACGTACTGTGCGTAGTGAAGAAAATATTGCGGCCGTATCAGCTAGTGTGACAGAAGACCGCGAAATGTCGATTCGGCGCCATTCCCAGCAGTTAGGCCTTTGTTACAGCACTACGTGGAAAATTTTGCGGAAGGATTTGGGCGTAAAGCCTTTTAAGATACAGCTGGTGCAAGAACTAAAGCCAGCCGACCTACCACAACGCCGAATTTTTGGTGAATGGGCTCTTGGAAAGCTGGCCGAGGATCCGCTTTTTTATCGAAAAATTGTGTTCAGCGATGAGGCTCATTTTTGGTTGAATGGGTACGTAAGTAAGCAAAATTACCGCATTTGGAGTGAAGATCAGCCAGAAGCATTGCAACAGCTACCAATGCATCCCGAAAAAGCCACTGTTTGGTGCGGTTTATGGGCCGGCGGCATTATTGGGCCATATTTCTTCAAAGATGATGCGAATCGCACCGTTACTGTCAATGGTGAACGCTACCGAGCGATGATAACAAACTTTTTTTTGCCCGAAATGGAAGTTCTTGACTTGCATGATATGTGGTTTCAACAAGACGGTGCCACATGCCACACAGCACGCGAAACAATGGCGCAATTGCGAGGCGAGTTTGGTGAACAGTTAATTTCACGTTTCGGGCCGGTCAATTGGCCGCCTAGATCGTGCGATTTGACACCATTAGATTATTTTTTGTGGGGGTATGTCAAGGCTAATGTCTATAGGGACAAGCCCGCTTCGATTGACGCACTGGAAGCCAACATCCATGCATTCATTCATGAGATACCGGCCGATATGTGTGAAAGAGTATGCCAAAATTGGACTCAGCGGATGGGCTACCTGAGACGCAGCCGCGGTCAACATTTGCATGAAATTATCTTCAAACATTAAATTGCAAGGTTCAAGCTATCGATTCAAATAAATATTTCATTCATTTTTTCGAATTTTTTGTGTTTTTTTTTTTAAAAAAAGTTCTAAACCTATGTCTAGTTTTGGTATACCGCCCAAACTCGTTCGTTTGTGTAGGATGACGATGGAGAATTCTCGCTGCTCCATCAGGGTCGGAAACGACCTCACCGACACATTCGATACGAAAAAAGGGATTTAGGCAAGGCGATGAGCTGACATGTGACTTCTTTAATTTGATTCTTGAAAGGATTGTGCAAAACTCCGGAGCCAACACCAGAGGCACAATTTTCCAAAAATCGGTGCAACTACTAGCATACGCCGACGATATTGACATCCTTAGTAGGACTCAACGTGATGTCATAGCCACGTTTGCTAATATAAAGAAGGAAGCTGAAAAAATGGGTTTAGCAGTAAATGAGGGTAAGACTATAAGTATATGCTGTCAACACGAAAGGACACACAATATCGACGAATTGGACAGAACGTCACCATTGACAGATGTAACTTTGTACGTAAGTACGGGACTTGGTCTACCTCGGCTCCGCTATTAACTCTGACAACAACATCTCGTCAGAAATCAAACGAAGAATGCCAACCGCTGTTTCTTCGAGCTAAGAAGGCAATTTAATCGTAAAGCCCTCACTCGAACTACTAAGGAGATCGTATATAAGACCCTGATCATCCTAGTCCTGCTCTACTGCGCGCTGAAGCATAGACCGTATCTAAAGCGGATGATGAAATCCTTGGTCGATTCGTGAGAAAAATTCTTCGAAAAATCGTCGGTCCCCTTTGCGTTGACGGGCTATGGAGACGAAGATTCTATACGAGCTGTACAGCGACAAACCCCTGGTCAAAAAAAATCCGCATTGGACGTTTAATATTTCTAGGACATGTAGAACGAATGGACACCAATACTCCGGCTCGCAGAGTCTTCGATTCCCAGCCAGATGTCGGACGCAGTAGAGGAAGACCTCGCCTTAAGGTCCGAGCACAAGTAGAAACCGACCTCAATCAAATTGAAGTGCACAACTGGAGGCAGTTAGCTAAGGACCGGGTTAATTGGAGAGGCATGTTGGTTGAGGCCTTGGTTCATCCCGGACTGTAGCGCCACTTAAGTATGTAAGTAAGAACCTCTTGCGAAAGTTTGAAAAACATCCAAGTGTATATAACTGTCATGAGAAGCTCTTCAAATTTGCCGTCCGGAGACAGCGACTTTTTTTCGTCTTTGTGACAAACAATAATAAAACTCCGCACACACAAGTGATGGGAGACGCTCGCAATTTGTATGATATCCCGTTTTCATAAACCCTTTTCTTATACGTTATCAATTAATTATAAAGTCCTTTTGTATATTCAATTTTGTTATCAAAATTCGTGGTTTTATTTAAAAAAAAAAAACTCTGGATTTTAGATGTCAGGTTTATCAAAAAGTCGGATTTAAGAAGACGCGATTTAAAAAAAAAACGGATTCCGATCCGTTATAGACGATGAGAAAGACCCACCTCGGGCTGTAAGATTAAACGATTGTATATGTCAAGTATATAGAGCCCAATATTAAAGAAGAGAACGGTTTCCTTGCTCAGGGAGGGCCCCTGAACCGATCGAGAGCCTATAAAGGTTTTATGGAAGTAACTTTAGTCAACCTTCTTAATTTGAAAATGGATGTTATTAAAATACGTTCAGTAAAGTAATAAAATTCCAAAGTACCGAAGCATGGCAATAAATAAAACAAAATAAACACTTTTCTGATTTAATATGATCCAGTGAAAATTAACTTCTTATTCTAATTACTTAACACCTTAACATTGCAATGAATTGATTCACACTGAATGAGCATAGGTAAGGCTAATTAGCCTTAATACCCATCCTGAGCACTGCCATTTGTACAAAAAAAAAATTATTCATTATAAATGATTTATTCTATGCGAAGAGCAAATAATAATCGATAGCCATTCACAACTTTTAAGCGATCCATTATCGATAAACCTTCAAATCATTGCACGATGTGTATCTCATACGATTCGCACAGAAACCCATCTACCACTATCTGGTCCAACAACAAACAACAACAGGCGAATTTACATAACTTCACTTTTGTGTCGCACAGCGTCACCTAAACAGATCAAAATTCCAAACCCGCCCAATTTTGAGGTAAAAAATAAGTACACCTAGAAGATCTACCACATCTAGCCGCCGCTACCATTAGTAAGTTGAGGGTTATACGTTCATACTATAAATACTCACTGGACCGACATTAAAAATCACAGTTCAACGTTTGATTTCGACCAGTTCGGGCTTGACACCAGAGACATAAAACAACCTTTCATCAGCAAAATGAAGTTCTTCCTAATGGTATGTGCTAAGTCAACATAGTGGACTTAATGTTTACCTTCTGGGTGGGACAAAACACTCGTGTGTGAGAATGCAAAATATTTAACTTAACCAACTAAATAGTGTTGCTAATAAAGTTAGCCTTTGAAATTTTGTTCAAATATTCCGACCCATCCTCTATCCTGGTTTTAAGCCGGATGTGCTAAAAAGTGTTCAGTGATATAATTGTTTGCCTATTTTTTTTTATTGCAGACTCTATTGGTTTGCTTCTTGGTGTTCGCTGCTGTATCAGCTGCTCCATTGGACGAAGGTGTGCTTGGTGATGCTGGAAGTGATACTGTCAACCCACAGGATCCTGAATCCTTTATAAAGCTGTTGTTGCTTAAGAAGAAACTTTTGCTGCTCGGTTAGGAAGCCCCAGGAGGAGGAATAGTTCGATGCCATTGAAAGTTATGTTGGATACCTCTCCACACCAAAATAAATAGTTTAAATAGTAAGAAAAATTGTTAAGTATATTTAAGAAATAAAAGAAAAAAAGGAATAAAAATGTTGTAATTACAATTAAACAAAATTGTGTGTGTTCGTGAATTATTATTCAACCTTTTTGTATTTGCCTTAGCTGAATGAAAGTCGCATCGGAAAAACAGTCAAACAAGGAATGTTTTAACCACGGATAGCATTTTAACTGTTCAAATTTTTCGTTTTGCAAATTTATAAATTATTTCTCAACAATTTTGTTCGATTGATTACCTTTTCTTACTGAACAAAATTGTTAGCTTTAGGAAATTGGGTAAGGAAATGTATCAGAAGAAGACATTACGTTCTTTGTAAATAATTTACGTATTCGAAAAACGGAAGGCCTCGATATGTAGTATAAAAATATTTATATCAAAGAGCAGCCAAAGTGTGGTATCAATTATCTAACATCTATTATAAATGCTTGCTTAATTGAATATTTTCCCGATGCTTGGAAACCTGCAAATGTAGTACCTTTAATAAAAGCTGTTAAGCCCCGTGAAAATCCGGAAAGTTATGGGCCAATTAGTTTATTAAGCAGCCTAAGTAAAATTCTTGAAAAAATGCCGAATCTCAAAATTTATCTTTGATAACAATATATATCCTAAAGAACAATTTGGTTTTAGACACTTCCACAACACTTCTCAAAAGGTCCTTAGAATCTGTAACCATATCAAAGTAAATCGTGAAACAAGAAGATCTACTGGAATGATTCTAACTACAAAAGGTCTTATTATGGGTTTATGAAAACCGGGATATCATACAAATTGCGAGCGCCTCCCTTCACTTGTGTGTGCGGAGTTTTATTTTTTTGTCACAAAGAAGGGGACCTACGGACGGCAAATTTGAAAAGCTTCTCATGACAGTTTTATACACTTGGATGTTTGTCAAACTTTCGCAAGAGTTATACAAACTTAAGTGGCGCTACGGTCCGGGATGAACCTGGGCCTCAACCAACAGGCCTCTCCAATTAGCCCGGTCCTTAGCTAACTACCTCCAGTTGCGCACTCCAAGTGGGTTGAGGTCGGTTTCTACTTGTGCGCGCCACTTAAGGCGAGGTCTTCCTCTACTGCGTCCGACACGTCTGGCTGGGAGTCGAAGACTCTGCGAGCCGGAGTATTGGTGTTCATTCGTTATTCATGTCCTAGCCATCTTAAACGTCCAAGGCGGAGTTTTTTTGACCAGGGGTATGTCGATATACAGCTCGTATAGTTTTTGGTTGAATCTTCGTCTCCATAGGCCGTCAACGCAAACGGGATGATTTTTCGAAGAATTTTTCTCTCGAATCGACCAAGGATTTCTTCATCTGCTTTTGACACGGTCCATGCTTCAGCGCCGAAGATTAGGACTGGGATGATCAGGGTCTTATATAGGATCTCCTTATTAGTTCGAGTGAGGGCTTTACTACTAAATTGCCTTCTTAGCCCAAAGAAACAGCGATTGGCAAGAGTAATTCTTTGTTTGATTTCTGACGAGATGTGCCTCTGGCGTTGGCTCGGGAGTTTTGCACAATCCTCTCAAGAATCAAATTGAAGAAGTCACATGACAGCACATCGCCTTGCCTAAATTCTTTTTTGGTATCGAATGTGTCGGTGAGGTCGTTTCCGACCCTGATGGAGCAACGAATATTATCCATCGTCGTCCTACACAAATGGACGAGTTTGGTTCGTCTCTATTTGGACTTCTTTGGTTTTTTCCCAGGATCTGCCGAAGTGTGATAATTTTATCGGTTGTGGACTTTCCTGGCCTAAAACCACATATGGCCAGATCAGGTTGTTGGTAAACGGTTTCAGGCGTTCACATATTACGGCAGATAGGATCTTGTAGGCGATGTTGAGGAGACTTATGCCTCTGTAGTTGGCTTAGTTCAGAGGGTCTCCATTTTTATGGATCTGGCAAAAGAAGCTGAGGTTCCATTCTTCTGGCATACTTTCATCCGATCAGATTTGGCTTATGAGTTGGTGGATGTTACTTACAAAGTCATCTCCGCCAGCTTTATAAAGCTCAGCGGGAAGGCCGTCATTTCCGGCGGCCTTATTAAGCTTGAGTTTAGATATTGCTATCCTCACTTTATTTAGGTCGGGTGCCGTTGCCAATATTAAATGGTTCGTTCTGCCTGACAGTGGAATGTTGTTCGTCATCGCCGTTAACAGTCTGCAGAAGTAGTTCTTCTATATTCTCAGCATCGACTGTGTCTCAACTCCGATATTTCCTTCTTCATCTCGACTGGATTCTGTTCGAGCTTTGTATCCTTGGCTTTGACGTTTTACACTTTGGTAAAATTTGCGAACATCGTTCATGGAGTGCCACCTCTCTATATCCTCGATCGTGTGTTTTTCTTGCTCTTTTTTCTTCTTTCTGAAAAGCCGGTGTTCTTCCCTTCTTCTCTGCATACATATATAGGTAGAGCTCAATGACAGCTCTCGTCTTCACCTGCATCTTAGCCAGACATGGGAGTAATGCATTACTACACAAATGAAATTGGAAACAGCATTAGCATTGAGTGAAAGTAATGCCAATGAAAAAAATTTCATTAGCATTGAGTAACACAATGCTAATGACATTTTTTTTAATTACCATTGAAAATTTTCAATGCAATCAATTTTCATTACCATTTTGCAATGCTAATGAAAAGTATGAAAAAAATAAAGTACACCATTTTTTTTAAATTTTTTTTTAAGATATTGGGATGATATACGATAATCATATGTAAGCCCAACAGAGCACTGCGACCCAAAAAAATCGTTTGTGCTGTCCTCTTCTTATTTGTTACTTAGCAATTTGACCCAAACCCTGCATAGACCTCTGTTTGGAAAATGGAATTATTGTTTTCTAGTTCCATGGAGAGTTTATAGTTGGAAGCAACGATTTCAGTTGCTGCTACCATGCACATTCCATTTTATTCCACTAGGTTCACACAGTTAATTAATAACTCAACAAACATTGTGTTTCTTCTATAGTTGCATGAAGTTTTTTTCAAAAAAACAAAATAAATAAATAAAAAATGCCTTATTACTCAATGAAAATAGATTTCATTCAAAATTACTACTTTTCATTGGCATTAAAAAAATCAATGCCAATGCAATTTTTTTTCCATTGGCATTATTATTTTCAATGCTAATGAAATTTTTTTCATTAGCATTACTTTCACTCAATGCTAATGAAATCGCAATGCCAATGCATTACTCCCATGTCTGATCTTAGCCTTGTATGCATCGTTCTTGGCTGTGATCATCTCTTGGCATTCCTAATCAAACCAGGGGTTTATTGCTGGTGACCGCGAAAAACCTAGCACATCAGTTGCGGCTGATCTAATGGCTTGTTGGCATCGTTGCCATTGATTTTCGACATTAGATGCTGGTGGTATGGTGTGAATCAAGAGGTTAAGAGATAAGCGTTGCGCGAAGTCCTTGGCGGTCTCTTGCGATTGCATTCTTTCGACATTAAATTTTTTTCACAGAATTTCTGGTTTGTTGTGGCTAGGTGGATATTCGCATCCGTACTTGGCTGCAACAAGGTAGTGTTCCATGTCGATGTTAGCCCCTCGGAATGTTCGGACATCCAAAATACTGAATGCGTGCCTCTTATTTATCGCAATAAGATCAATTTGGTTGACTGTTCGTTGATCTAGAGACCGCCATGTCTCCTCATGGATATCGAGGTGAGGAAACCGTGTGCTGGCTATAGTGGCATTTCGTTCCGTAGCGAAGTCAATTAGCCTAAGTCCGTTGCCAGACGTGTTGTCATGTAGGCTATATTTTCCGACAATACTGCTAAAGATGTCTTCTCTTCCTACCTTTGCGTTAAAATCTCCCAGCACGATTGTAACATCGTACTTTGGTAGTCGCTCATAGGTTTTGTCCAAGAGCTCGTAGATGTATCCTTAGTTCTATCATCATTTTCAGCGCTATAAGGCTTATGTTTGCGAATTTGGCCTTGATGCCGATTGTTAGAATGCGTTCGCTTATGTCTTGGAAACATAAGACTTCTTGTCAAAGTCTGGCACTTACAACAAATCCGCATCCGAATAGTCGCTGTTTCTGCTCACTATAACATGGTCCATTGTAGATGTCACAGTTTTTCATCCACTTTTTGCCCGGCCCATTCCATCGTATTTCCTGGATGACAGTAATGTCTGCTTTGTAGCAGTTTATGGCTTCCGGTAGTTGTTCGCATGCACCTCTCCTGTTTAATGTTCTCACATTCCAGGTGCAGATACGAACGCCGTTGTGCGTTTTTCGTTTAGCAGGGTCGTCAACAATAATATCAGTCCTTTCCGAGGCTATTGGTTGCTTCGTAACCATATTTTTTTTTCTGTGGGTGGGTAATTAACCCAAAGCACAACCCCCAACCTGGAGGGCCAGTTCCAATTTATTAGATACCCCTAGGACACGGGGCCATCAATATCCACTACGGGATTGAGCGCTGCCGTTGGCCTTTCGGTTCATCCGCAACCATTTCTGTTCAAGGGGCCTGACTAACCCTTGAAATTCCTAGATAACCTGTTGTCCGAATATGTCAGAGCAACTCATCTAGGTTCGCCTGGGCCAGCAGGCCGGGTATTCATCCGTGCCATTCTCACCAGGATGTTAATAGTGTTGCTGTTTTTCGTCGTGTTATCAACACTCGCGCTTATCGTTCAGCAAGTCAAATCCGGTTGGATGAGACCAGTACCCGATGGTTACCACTTGGAGGTAAAAATAAGCACATTTGATGTGTAGTCAGAGTTACAACACTGGGCATTGCCAAGTCGGATGCGGATTTGTTATAAGTACCAGACTTAGGCAAGAAGTCTTATGTTTCCAAGACATTAGCGAACGCATAGTAACAATCCGCATCAAGGCCAAATTCGCCAACATAAGCCTTATATGCGCTCACGCTCCGACGGAAGAAAAAGATGATATAGCTAAGGATTGCTTCTACAAGCTCCTCGACAAAACCTATGAGCGACTACCGAAGTACGATGTTAAAATCGTGCTGGGAGATTTTAACGCAAATGTAGGAAGAGAAAACATCTTTAGCAGTACTGTGGGAAAATATAGCCTACACGACAACACGTCTGGTAACGGACTTAGGCTAATTGATTTCGCTACGGAACGAAATGCCACTATAGCCAGCACACGGTTTCCTCACCTCGATATCCATAAGGGGACATGGCGGTCTCCAGATCAACGAACGGTCAACCAAATTGATCACATTGCGATAGATAAGAGGCACGCATCCAGTATTTTGGATGTCCGAACATTCCGAGGAGCTAACATCGACTCGGATCACTACCTTGTAGCAGCCAAGGTAAGAATGCCGATATCCACCACGCCACAACAATCCAGAAATACTGTGACAAAATGTAATGTCGGAAGACTGCAATCGCAAGAGACCGCCAAGACCTTCGCACAACGCGTATCCCTTAACCTCTCGATTAACACCATACCACCAGCATCGAATGTCGAAGAGCAATGGCAACGATGCCAACAGACCATTAGATCAGCCGCAACTGATGTGCTAGGTTTCTCGCGCCCACCAGCAAGAAACCCCTGGTTTGATGAGGAATGCCGACAGGAAATATTGTAGTTGAGACACAGTCGATGCTGAGGATATGGAAGAACGACTTCTGCAGACTGTTAAACGGCGATGACGAACAACATTCCGCTGTCTGGCAGAACGAACCATTCAATATTGGCAACGACAGCGAAAACTTCCAACCACCCGACCTGAGTAAAGTGAGGATAGCAATATCTAAACTCAAGCTTAATAAGGCTGCCGGAAATGACGGCCTTCCCGCTGAGCTTTATAAGGCCGGCGGAGATGACTTGGTTAGTACCATCCACCAACTCATAAGCCAAATCTGGTCGGATGAAAATATGCCTGAAGAATGGAACCTCAGCATCGTTTGCCCGATCCACAAAAAAGGAGACCCTCTGACCTGCGCCAACTACAGAGGCATAAGTCTCCTCAACATCGCCTACAAGATATTATCTGCCGTAATATGTGAACGCCTGAAACCGTTTACCAACAACCTGATTGGCCCTTATCAGTGTGGTTTTAGGCCAGGAAAGTCCACAACCGATCAAATTTTCACACTTCGGCAAGTCCTGGAAAAAACTCAAGAAGTCCAAATCGATACCCACCACCTATTCATCGATTTCAAAGCCGCATATGACAGCATTTATAGAGACGAACTGTACAGAGCCATGTCTAGTTTTGGTATACCGCCCAAACTCGTCCGTTTGTGTAGGATGACGATAGAGAATTCTCGCTGCTCCATCAGGGTCGGAAACGACCTCACCGACACATTCGATACCAAAAAAGGATTTAGGCAAGGCGATGCGCTGTCATGTGACTTCTTTAATCTGATTCTTGGGAGGATTGTGCAAAACTCCAAAGCCAACACCAGAGGCACAATTTTCCAAAAGTCGGTGCAACTACTAGCATACGCTGACGATATTGACATCATTGGTAGGACTCAACGTGATGTCATAGCCACGTTTGCTAGTATAGAGAAGGAAGCGGCGAAAATGGGTTTAGCAGTAAATGAGGGTAAGACTAAGTATATGCTGTCATCACGAAAGGACTCACAACTTCGACGAATTGGACAGAACGTCACTATTGACATATATAACTTTGAGGTAGTACGGGACTTTGTCTACCTCGGCAATTCGGGCTAAGAAGGCAATTTAGTAGTAAAGCCCTCACTCAAACTACTAAGGAGATCCTATATAAGACCCTGATCATCCCAGTCCTGCTCTACGGCGCTGAAGCATGGACCGTATCAAAAGCGGATGAAGAAATCCTTGGTAGATTCGAGAGGAAAATTCTTCGAAAAATCTTCGGTCCCGTTTGCGTTGACGGGCTATGGAGACGAAGATTCAACCAAGAACTATACGAGCTGTACAGCGACATGCCCCTGGTTAAAAAAACTCCGCATTGGACGTTTAAGATGGCTTTGGACATGTAGAACGAATGGACACCAATACTCCGGCTCGCAGAGTCTTCGATTCCCAGCCAGACGTTGGACGCAGTAGAGGAAGACCTCGCCTTAAGTGGCGCGCACAAGTGGAAACCGACCTCAACCAACTTCGAGTGCGCAACTGGAAGCAGTTAGCTAAGGACCGGGCTAATTGGAGAGGCATGTTGGTTGAGGCCCAGGTTCATTCCGGACTGTAGCGCCACTTAAGTAAGTAAGTAACAGGCTCGGTAGGACGCAAAGCCTAGCTATTTCTCACAACGTTTCATGTGTCAAATCCGGAGCACTGCATTGAAATTTATCCTTTAGCCATGGCAGTGGATACTACTCGGATAATTTGTGTGTCGTGTTCTATCATTTATATATTGGCACCAAATTACATATTTGGTAATGCAGATCAGAACCTTTTCAGTTTACAGCATCGCAACTGATCGCCAAATGAAAAACGCCTATTGCCTTCATCGTATCTACCCGTTCTCAACTGATATGTTACCTACAAGCTTGTTTTTTTTTGTACGACAAGATCTATTACATTAATCAATTTGTACACATATTCGAAAATGTCTATATCCAAACGCATTTCTCGTTATTCACGCAATCAGCTAAAATCCATCTTGTTTCGAAACAATCTTTACAATCAGATGTAGGTAGATACATTCCAATCACTCATTGAATTATTATTTTTTAGTACACAATAACAAACTAAAAAAAAATAAAAACGATTAAAATAGATTAGCAGTAATTTTTTTATGGTCTGACCATTGCCATGTATTAGGAAGTATCTGTGAATACATTACCATATATAAATGTTGAATTGTAAAGTGTTACTTTAACTTCGCATTCGTTTCCGCAACGTTAAAATTAAACACGAGTGATCGACATTATCCTGATATTTAAGCAGGTATCCAAGAATTATGATTTTAACCTTGATATATCTGTTATATTGACCCTCCATAAACCAGTCAATCTTTGTAATAGAAAAAGTGATCTGATTTTTATTTTAAATTGATATTGAAATTTACTTTGAGATTTATTTGATCTGATTTGACCTTAACGACTTGAGGCACATTTATCTGATCTTAAAATGTGTATACAAACATAAAAATAATTTATTTAGATAAAGCAAAACAAGCATGAACTTGGGACAGAATAAATGCAAATTTTGTTTAGAGACATTATGTTAATGTTATGTTTGACTATATTGAGGCTTTAACGCGTCACATTATGACGTCAGTTGGTATAAGAATGCGGAACTGGTCACTGGCTGTGCTAAAATCACATAAGCTTACGTTTTAACTTACTCAAATGGCGCTACAGTCCGGAATGAACCTGGGCCTCAACCAGCAGCGAGAATTCTCCATCGTCATCCTACACAGACGAACGAGTTTGGGCGGTATACCAAAACTAGACATGGCTCTGTATAGTTCGTCTCTATAAATGCTGTCGTATGCGGCTTTAAAATCGATAAATGGGTGGTGACCATCGATACTTCTTGGGTTTTTGGTATCTGCCGAAGAGTGTAGATTTGATCAGGTGCGGACTTTCCTGGCCTAAAACCACACTGATAATGGCTGATCAGGTTGTTGGTAAACGGTTTCAGGCGTTCACGTGTTACTGCTGATTGGATCTTGTAGGCGATGTTGAGGAGTTATAGTTAGCAGTCTGACAGTCTGCAGAAGTGGTTCTTCCATATTATCAGCATCGATTGTATCTCAACTACGATATTTCCTTGTTCATCTCGACAGGATTCTGTTCGAGTATCCTTGACTTTGACGTTTTACACTTTGATAAAACTTGCGAACGTCGTTCCTGGAGTGCCACCTCTTTATAGTCGCTCATAGGTTTTAGCTTGGCTTAATCATCGTTTTCCTCCGTCGGGGCGTGATTGCATATAAGGCTTATGTTGGCGAATTTGGCTTTGATGCGACTTGTTACTTCTTCTTGTATAGTCGGGCACTTATAACAAGTCCGCATCCGAATAGTCGCTGTTTCTGCAGCGTCTGTTGTAGATGTCACAGTTTTGCATCTTCTTTTTGTCCGGTTCATCCCATCGTATTTCCTGGATGGCAGTAATGTCTGTTTTGTAACATCCAATCATTATATAAGCACAACGTATCAGCTAATTTCTCGTACTCCAACAACGTAGTTAAAGAACAAATTCCTAAAAGAACTGTATGGCATTACGAGAAAGCCAACTGGGAAGCTCTAAACGGTTTCTTTAAGAATTTTAACTGGTCATTATGCTTCCTCGATAATGACGTGGATGCTACGGCTGATGCGATAACTAACACCATTCTCCTGGGTATGAAATCCTGTATCCCTCACCGGATAAAGAGTATCAAACCGAAGGTAAACGGGTGGTATGACTCGAGCTGTAAAGAGGTTGTTAGGGTAAAAGAGTTATGTTTTCGGTCATATAAAGCCAACCCAACTGAGGAAAACCGTACAAAATTCAAACGAGCCAGAAATGACTGCAATGCCCACATTAAGCGTGTCAAATTCTTCCACGACCAAAAGTTGAGGCAAAAAATTCTACTATGTCCCAAAGGTAGTAAAAACTTTTGGTCGTTTGTAAAAAACATTAAGAATTCGACCTCATCTTCCATCCCAACGCTCATTTACAATGACATTCCAGCTGTCACCTCTCTAGACAAAGCCAATCTGCTCGCTGCTCATTTTGCAGCCAATTCAACGCTGCCAGATTGTGCCCAGTCTCCCCCTGTACTAGAGAACGTAGAACATTCTATGGGACCAATCCACTTTCGTACTCGTACAGTCGCAAGAGTATTAATCGATCTTGATATACATAAATCGTCTGGTCCAGATGGTATCTCCCCCATAATTCTGAAGAGGTGTTCTTCAACGCTGGCAAAACCACTGCGTAAGCTTTTCCATCTTTCCTATTCATCAGGACTCTTTCCGAGTCGATGGAAAACTGCATTTGTACAGCCCGTCCCCAAAAAAGGCGAATCTTCTTCTCTCTCCAACTACCGACCAATTGCACTTACCTCCCTTCTTTCTAAGGTCATGGAAACGCTGATAAACCGTCAGCTTATGAAATATCTTGAATCACGAAAACTCCTCAATGACCGACAGTATGGTTTTCGTAGCAACAGGTCCACTGGTGATTTGATGTCATATCTCACCGAAAAGTGGAACCAATCAATCCACCTTGGTGGCGAAAACAAGATCGTTGCACTTGATATTTCAAAGGCATTTGACAGGGTTTGGCATCAAGCCCTTTTGTCGAAAATGCGTGCTTTTGGTATCGATGATACTCTTCTTCAATGGATTAGAAACTACCTCTCGAAACGTTCAATTCAAGTAGTTTTGGACGGTTTCAAGTCTGCTACTCACAAAATAAATGCTGGTGTTCCCCAAGGCTCAGTTTTGTCTCCGACACTCTTCCTCATTTTTATTAATGACCTATTGTCTGCAACTTCTAATCCAATCCATTCCTTCGCTGATGACAGTACCCTCAGCTTTTCATATTCGTTCTCGAATTCACGCCCCTCACCTTCGGATGTGGAAGAAAAACGACAAAATATGTTAAGTTCATTAAATTCCGACCTTGACAGCATAATTAAATGGGGTAAATCTAATAGAGTGGAATTTAATGCTTCCAAAACGCAATGTTGTCTTCTGTCATCCAAGCGAAACCAAACTTTACAGCCACTATCCATGAGTGGCACTTGCATCGTCGAAACCGAAAAACTTTCCATGCTCGGTATGTGTGTTAGTAACGACCTTCGTTGGAACGACCACATATTCGAAATCGCCAAAAATGCAGCAAAATGTCTAGGTTTCCTCAATCGATGTAAGAAATACTTCACCCCTTCTGATCTGGCCTCAATATATAAAGCGTACATACGCCCCAAACTTGAGTTCAACGCCCACATATGGTCAGGTGCAGCCAAAACATCATTGCACCTTCTAGATAGGATACAAAAGCGTGCGATAAAATTGATAGGAGATCCAATCATAGCGAACTCCATAGTTTCGCTCGAACATCGTAGGAATGTCTCCTGCCTTACACTCTTTTACCGCTATTACAACAACAAATGCTCTAACGAAATAGCCAGCTGCATTCCGCCCCTTCAACAATTCAACCGTAATACTCGCCGTACCATGAATGCTAATCAGTTCACCCTAAAGCCTATCTTCGGACGTACTATGAAATATAGAGATTCAATCCTTAACCGAACAACACGAATGTGGAATGCTTTACCAAACTCAGTTTTTCCTCTCCATTACAATTTACAGAAATTCAAAACCAACGCACATCGGTATCTCCTCTTTTCTACTCCTCTATTTCCTTAATGCCCGCGCTGTGCTTAAACACCATAAGGGTATTAATAATCCCTTTAGCGCGCGCCAATTATAAAAAAAAAAAAAAAAAAAAAAAAAAACGTAAAATTCTGTAAAATTCCAGTACCGCGATGGTTAATGTACAAGGTGGGCCAAAAGAAGTCATCCGATGTGGTTTGGCTCTCAGAATATCGGTTGTAGCTCGCGCAGTATGTGCCGTTCCTCCGTCCTGTTGGAACCACATGTCCTCCAGTCCTAATTCATCCAATTGCGCCGAAAAAACTCGGTTAACATGGCCCTATAGCGCGCACCGTTCACTGTTGTCGTTTGACCAGAGGCGTTCTCGAAAAAAAATATGGCCCGCTGACTCCTCCAGCGTGAACAGCGCACCATGCAGTAACTTTGAGCCGGTGTAATGGCTCCTCGTACATTACTCGTGAATTTTCGGTACCCCAGAGCGATAGTTTTTCTTGGTCACGTAACCGCTGAGGTGGAAATGAGCCTCATCGCTCATTATGATTTTGGTCGAAAAATCGTCCACTTCGTCCTCGATATTGAGAATGGCACAGACGTAGGTTACAAGCGTTTGGTGGTCGACAGGCAGCAGCTGATGCACGGACTGAACTTTGTACGGGAGCATGCGCAAGTCTTTGACCAAAATTCGCCTTAGGGACGACCGGCTGATAGCTAATTGCGAGGCACGGCGTCTGATCGATGTTTACGTCGACAGCTCGACATCCTCTACAACAGCGGCGATATTCTCGGCACAACGGGCGCTCCGGGGCCGGCCACTCTTGGCAACGTCTCATGTGGTCCCATACTCTTCAAGGTTGGTGGCCAAACGGCGCGGAGTTTGCGCAGTCGTTTTCGGACGTCCGGGGAATCGGCGACGCTATTCGCGCTGCGCCAACACTACAGACGAATTGTAAAAACAGATTTGACATTGGCGGCCATTTGCAAAAATAAGAGCATCTTCCAATAGGGTGATCTCTTTTGGCCCATCTTGTAGTAACTAACGTGCTAAAAATCTAAATTAGTCATATGACAGTGCGTCACCTTGCCTAAATCATTCCTTGGTTTTGAATTTGTTGATAAGCTCATTGCCGCCCATGATGAAGGTAAACCAAAACTTGGTATGGTATAGTATGGGGTGCGTATCGATTTGCTGTATATGCTTCTAACAAGTCATCTCCCCGGCCTTCTATAGCTATGTAGAGAGGACGTCATTTTCGAAAGCCTTGTTATGCTTTAGTTTAGATATTGCTATTCTTACTACATTTAGGTCTAGTGAATGGTAATTTTTGATGTCGTCGCCTATATCAAATAGTTCTTTCAGCTGACAATGGAAGATGTTTCGTCGCCAACGCCGTTTATCAGTCGCCAAAAATATTATTTTTCCATAAACTGCCTCAATATATTGTGACAATGTCATTTTCTACGTATGCGGTGTTTAGCTTTCTCATATGTTTTATTACTTAAAATATGACTTACGACTCTTCTGACGTTATTTTAATTATTATTAATTGCCTCGATAATAATCTGTTTTAAGCGCTTCATCAATTTGCTGTCGGAGAACTGAAACACGTTTTAATAGAGCTAATGAATGATTTGACGCGTGACGAGTGTATGTTGATCATTTTCCGAGAGTTGAAATGAAAACCGGTATCTGTCAAATTGTGTGAGCCCACACTAAATTATTCTTTTCAAGACTTCTTCAAATTTGGAAGTAGAATTAGACCGGAAGAAGATTACCATAAAAGAAAAATATTTGATGTCTGTCGTATGGCCGTGGCATCGGTAAGTGGAATATTTAGACGCAATAAAATGATATTCCGAAGGTCTATTTGCGCTATTGTTTTAAATGATGTATTTTTGTGAAGAAATATGTGTGAAACTGTTAATGTAGTCTGATTCAAATTGGGCACATTATTCTCCTGCACGTGTCATTCTGCAAGTTATTGTTGATGCTATACCTGTTGCCGGCATGTGGACCATTTGGCAGAATGCATTTATTCAACTAAGATGAGCTTAACTTAACTCACACTTTTATGGTGCCTTTGGTACTTAAATTAGTTTAAAAAAATACTTTTTTTGATGATTTGAAAACTTTACAATTCATTTCTTTATCTGATTGAAAGAAGTTTTTTTACATTGAAAATCAAGAAGTGATTTATATCTGTAGATGTATATATATATATTAAGAGTATAAAACTGTCTTGAGAAGGCTGTACTTTACTAGTCGGAAGTAATGGAAAGCTAATGTCAAAATTCTACGTTAAGTTTTCTTCAGTACTGTCAATTACTCAAGTTGTCCATAATAGACTTTTGTGAATGCAAGCCGTTGTCAAAGTGGAAGTCGTTTTTCACTTACCTACCTTATTAACAACAAAATCAAAATTTCGTTGATTATGAACTTACAAATTTAAATGTACATAGTTGTTGAAGTGAAATTTTTTATGAAAGAACAATAGAAATAGAAAGAGCGAATGAATTCGCTTTTTCGCAAGTGAGCAAAAGTGAACGAAAACTGAACAAATCGAAGCGAAAAGCTTTTATGGTCGTACAATACAAATTGCATGTGTTGCCACAGTTACGGAAGTTTTCGTCCGCAACCATCTTCTATTATAGTTCAGCCTTAACCTTTAAAAAGGGGGTCCCATTCTTTGTGCCTACTAGGCGCGTCCACGGGCGGTGATGGAGGAAGCCGCAGTAAAACAAAGTTTCTGTCATTCGAAACTAAGCAACCTGCCACTTATGGCGTTTTCCATTAGTAAAAAATCAACCTTTTTATCTAGATCTGTCAAAAGACCGATTTTGACAGTTGTTGTGTTCCATTGGGTACACAAATTTATTTTTTGTTTTGATCCCAGATCGATTTTGCAAATCTGGACACTAATACAAATGATAGCTGTCAGTTTGACTAGAGTGATTTTCGTTTTGGCTTATAATTATTTCGCTTGTGGAAAACTATTATTTACTTCGTGGTTACTCAACTTCGTGGTAATGTATGATATTCTGAAATCTATGGGTGATAGACTTTGGAATACAGTTGTTAGATGGACTTCGGTCCTTAGCATAGAGTTCGTGCCTTACCATGCTCTCTAATTGTACCAGTACAATGTGTCCTGTGCTGGGTTGTTATGTAACTCTTTTCTAAGTTTCTGAAATTGTTGGTAGTCCCACCGTTAAAAAAGAATCATAAAGCCTCGGTGTTCATGTTAAGCATGCTATATGTTATCTACCATATGGAGTGTTCATGTGTACAATACAAATATGCATTACCCTGGTGTAATCTTATAGCAACAAAAGCCCTCTCAATTCGAATCATACCCAGCAATTGTTAGGCTTTTAGCATCTTACAAAGATTTATCTACTGCAGCCATGGGTATGGCTTATGGTAATCACTTCAATATAGTTGACATTCTTGTCATCGGTATATATAAAAACGTTACCAAGATTTATGTGCTATTAAGACATGCAGATTTCGCAAATTGTCTATCAAAATCTCAGGTGATCATATGTAGCAATAACGCAATACTCGGTCAACTTTATTCAACGAATTTTTCATCACTCATTAGCAATTTGCGTCAGAAGACGAACAAGAAGTACATATTATGCCTGCTACGCTTGGCCGTGTGAACACATCAATGTAAGTCCAACCGTATGATCTATATAGACGATTTAAAATCATTTTCTAATTCATAGATCTCATTCTCGAAGACTTAATAGGCTGTGAGATCAGTTCTCTACAACTAAGAAAGTCTATATAAATTGCTTAAGAAATATTGACTGCATGTTTCGCAAACAATTCGAGTGTCGTGTCAAACTACATGAATTCAATAAAACTTCTTATCAATAATAGAGTATTAGAAGCAGGATCACAAGGTATTGCCACAAGCTTATATATTCTTCAGAATTTCTAATAATTCTTCAGAGTGTGGAACTCGAACAATCGGGATGATGTCTTTTTACATATTAGGATTACGCTATTGAATTATTTCCCACTATACGGATTCAAGTATAGTCAAGCAGGGAGAAAGGAGTATAATGGTCGAGGGATGTTTTTTGCGTTTGTCTGCAAGAAGGAAATGTATCTCCCTTTTGACAGCGATGCAAGATACCAGCTACAGATATGCATTCTGAGCAGGCCTTTACTTGTTCAGTGGTTTCAACTTCTGCAACAAAAATGGGGGAAATGATTAAAATCTTTGCTAAAAATCTCGTTCTCAACAGCGCTTTCATAAAATAACGCAGAAAACAACAACAAATAATTTGGCAATTCACACTTTTTCCAACCTTCGTTTTGCCCTCGACGCTCTACAGCAACGTTACGTTAAGTTTTTACGTTTTTCATTTTGCGGTTGAAACTCAACGCAAGGCAAAGCTACATTGTGATATGTAGCATTGATTTCATATGGTTAAACTAGGTGTGTCAGCGAACGCACCAAAGAGTGATGGCTAAAACACAATCACGCTTTGGAGCTTCGCTTTACCAACGTTACGCCCAACTGCTTTGCGCACGCTTTGACATATTTATTTTCTCAGCGGTTTCAACTTCTGCTACAAAAATGGGGGAATGATTAAAATCTTTGCTAAAAATATCGTATTCCACAACCTTCTCAGAAAATAATCCAGAAAACAACAACAAATATTTTGACAATTCACACTTTTTCCAACCTTTGCTTTGCCCATGGCGCTTTACAGCAACGTTACGTTAAGATTTTACGTTTTTCATTTTGAGGTGGAAACTCAACGCCAGGCAAAGCTAAATTGGGATAGGTAACATTGATTTCATATGGTTGAACTAGGTGCGTCAGCCAACGCAACGCACCAAAGCGTGATTGTGTTTCAGCCATAAAAGACCTGTGGTCCTGATTCCAGATGAATTTTGCTGATCTGAATATTTTATCAGATTTACCCTACGTGTACTAACACTAATCTAATTGTGAGCAGTCAGGTTGACTCATATATTTCGTGAATCAAAATTTAACAAAATTACACCAAACAGATACAAACAAAATCTGAAATCGTTAATATTTCGGCATAAAATTTTCTGTAATTATCTACTAATGGAAATTGATAAAACCGACGTTTGAAAAAAAATACGTTACTGAACTCACCCTTTAATTTCCATTGAAATACTTCCAGTCCCCACCATGAAGATGACCATGGTGCCGCTGTGAACTGTCATCGTTATGTCAACAAATAAAAAAAGAAGAAAAAAAACGAATCACGCAAAGGACGAAAGAGATGCGGAAAATCATTCAATTCTTCATTTAATGGAATAAAAACACCGACTGGACAGCCCGTATCTCTATATAAACCCATCTAAACCTCAAAGCAACAACAAAATGGCAATAAGGTTCGACCAACAAAAGACCAAACAGCAACTTTTCCATCTATCCATTAGCCTCGCCACAATCCTTGTCTGCATGACGTATATGCAATTTCGACGAAACTGGTCACATGTCGGCAAATTCTGGGAGTCGCTCATCATACCGATTGTCTTCACCGGGGAGCTTCTCAAAGTCATCTTGGCACGTTACTGTGGCCGTCTGGAGAGTAACAACCTCACTCAGAAACAGCGCCAGAAAAAAGCTGCCTACTTCTCGGCCCGCGAGATCCTTGGCGGTCTATTGATGCAGTTCTTATGCACAATGTTGTATGCCTTTATTTGTATCATTCTGGGAGCACCCGTCCTCCAAAACTACGAACAAACTTTTGTTTTAGCCATGGTGCTCACCCTGATGACAGTATCACCGACAGTGTTCCTGCTCGGCGGTGGCGGATCCCTCCAAGTGTGCTTCTGTGAAAAGGTCGAATTCCTTACAAAAAGCGAAGAAATATCATTGGATCTGTTCAAATACAATGCGGTGGGTGCGATTCTCGGGGCGTGGGCTGGATCTGTGGTGGCTCCACTTGATTGGGACCGCGACTGGCAGGTGTACCCCATACCGAACGTCGTTGGCGCTCTGCTCGGCTGTGGCCTCGGTAATATCTATGCCTGCTCGAAAGTGCTGTACTCCACTGCCAAAGTGTACATGAGCAAGAAGCGGTCATAAACCGGAACCGCCATCACAAAGTAATACCCCGCCCACATTTTTGCCTCAAAGATGATGTTCTAGTCCTAGCCACAACCAATGAAACAAATGAAAACGGAAGAACGTGTTCAAAACAATAAATTAAGCATTTTTTCTAAACTTTATTATGATCTTGTATTTTATTTCCTGATTAATAAAATTGTGTGTGTCAATCGTGAGAGGATGTGCATTTTTTTGTCTATGCCTTGATGGCAGCGACTGCACCGGGTTGGATGAAGGTCTCATCTTGCAGAAGGCATCGCTTGCCGACAAAGTTGTTGTTAAACTCCCACTGGTCTTCGTCGTCGTTGTTGGCGTTGTCACTAGACATTCCCTCGAATTCGTGGATTTTGCGGTAGGCTGATGTGTCGCCTAGGTAGGTCTTGATGCGGTAGTCTGCCGTCTCGGGGCAGGATACTTGCTCGTACAGATTCCTCAGTTGGACAAAGTGCTGGCCGTGTGCTATGCGCTGCGTCGAGTTGCAATCGACTACGACAGCACTCCATGTGATGGACACTGTCATGTGCGGATCGCTGGTCGACAGCACGGCGTTGAACTCTTCCGTGTTGATGCTGGTATTGAAGGCGTTGAGGAATTTAGTTTCATGCTTCATCAAGAAGCTGTAAAGTTTGTCGAACGCTGGAATGTGGTTGTCCTTGGTGGAACTTTGCATTATGGGAACAGTCGAGAGGCGTTTGTTCACGTAGTCGGATGTGGTTGGCGCGGCATCGTCGACTGTGGAGCGTAGCAAACGGCATTGGATACTCGCCGATTTGGAGGACTTTAAACATTTATCTGTGGAAGAGGCAAAGGAAGGAAATGCATGAGCATTCAAATCATGTTGAGAGCTCATGTTTTAGAATTAGTGGACTCATATCGTTTACAATTTGTTCTGTGACTACACTTCATTGTTAAACTTTGATACACACAGGACTAACCCAGATTTGGTTGACATTTTTCCACAGAATCAAGTTATGTTGACCCTGGTAAGATGTTCAGAGCAAACCTCCTGGTTTAGTTTGGTAACTGATGTACTGAAAACTGTGGTAGTATTCATTTACGTGAATAAGCTTAAAAGGAAAGGGGTTGCTTACTTGCACGAATCGCATTGCAAAAATCGGGGAATAACGTCTTCAGTGGGTTAATTGAAAACCAACCAAGACAACACCTAATGTCTTCCGACTAACTAACTTTGCAGAGGCATGTAATCCTGTAATTAGCAGCTCTCGCTTTCCTCGTCTTTGAGTTGACAGAGCAACTTGACGATCATCAACCAAATCGACCATGGCTCATAGATCAAAGGCAAGCATCCATACATCCTGAGGGGCAGACAAGTGCAGGGCTCGACTGGCCAAAGAGAACAATCTACGAATAGTACAGTAAAAGAGGCTTTAAGAGAGATAGCCATCAACCAAGTGTGAGTCGACGAAATCATGCCCAAGAACTGGATTTATATATCTTTCATCTAAAAGAAAGGCAGTCCCAAGTTTTCCTCCAATTATCGAGCCACACCCTACTAAATGTCGCATAAAATTTTGCTATCCAACGTCTAAAACCCTTAGCTCGAATGTCCAACTGCTTGCTCTACCGTCCCTACTTCACGGGAGAACTAGTAGATATATCATCAATAAGACTCTGAGCATCGGAGCTCTATATTACAGCGAATGAAGAAATCCTTGATCGTTTTGAGCGAAAATTAGTATTGATAGCTAGAACGTTTAGAGCCAGAACAGTCCCCAACAGTTTCTAACCTAATGGCAGATGGTAGGCAGTACTTCAGAATAACACTCGATTCTTTGTAACTCACTGCCGATACTCACCTCCCAACTGTCCCGGTGTGATCTCCATCTGGTTCATAACTAGAACGAGATACAAAACAATGAAATTCAACTCATTCAAATCCACATCCCAACTCACAATAAAGGTTCTGCGTGTTTAACTTGTACTGCGTGCAGAACATATCCACCGAGTTTATGTAGAGCTCGGTCATCAGCGGATGATGCACTTGATTCAAGTTCTTAAATTCCACATCTAGTCCTAAATCACTGGTAATCAAATTACTGACGACGCAGTTGACCTCTGCCTGCAGGCACTCGTGTACGTAGAACTTCCATTCGTGCCGCACCAGGCGGTACTTGATTCCCGGATAGTTCGCCGGCATGGTATAGTAAAACATCAACCGCAATATAAACTCGCCCTTTTGGTATGGTGCCTGGATCCACATCGGTATGGTGGTGGCTTCCTGTGCACTCAAAGATGCTCCTTCATTCTTCTTAAGAACACGGAAGACGTGTTGTTTGCGAATCTCCTTGTCTTTGCTGAGTGTTGCGTTGGTTAGGTCTTGGAAGTCTTAAACGAAATCGAATTTAGTAACAAGTAGATGGTAGCTGAAATCTAACAAACCTCTGAGAATGGATAACGGCACATCTGCATCTTTGTCAAGCAGCGTAATCCATCGGGGACATTCGCAGCCGACGTAAACATCGTCAATTGGAATGATGCCGGTGTTTCGCAGCGATATCATTACCGGAATCACCTCACCGACGAGAATATCATTGGGCGTCGTGGAGAAACTGACACTCAGCGACGGAGCTGGCGGTAGAATCTTAATAGCGAGCTTGTTGTCAAAGAGTGTGGCATTAGACTGCTTTCCAATCGACTTGATTTGCTGCGTCTCAAAGTGAAGACATCCAAGCAAGCTGTTTGGCTCGGCAGTGGCCGAGACACGTCCTACAATGCCGATGATATTCAGCTGACCGGTCAGTTTCGGTGTCAGTTTAAAAAAGAGAATCTTCTCTTCCTGCTCCTCGAGGACGATTTGTTGACTGCATGCGGTTATGATTGCGGCGTTTATTGCTGTTTTATCTGGAAAAGAAGAGGGGAGGTTGAGTGGTTGAACGGTTTTTTTTGGTTGGGGACACCTACCATTATCACCTCCCTCGGCGTATAGACTGAGGTTTGAAAGGGTTTCCTCGTTTTCCAGGCGTAATTTCCAAATGATATCGATATCGGCTAGGGTGACGCTGGTTTTGATCGCGTTGGATATGGTCACAGCGATCTCAATTGGCTCTAAATTGTGAGGGAAACGCAAATGAGTAACGAACCTACTAGGGAGAAGAAAAGACGAACCTCCGTGTACAGCGAGCGGATAGTCCACCGATGCGTTTTCATGTGTGAAGAGTGTCTTTGTTGGCTTGAACACCATCGGCTTGTTGAAAGCAGTGGTGGCAATCATCTCTTCGAGTTTTTGCCAAGTAGACTCCTCACTTAGGTTTGACTGGGACACACAGGTGTATGAGTTGGGAAAAGCTGTTAAAGCGCCTCGTTCACTCACCTGAATGTTGATATTCGTCGCAGCAACATGCAAGGGGTTAGCTATAGGAGGATGAGCTGTAACTAAAACCCTTATCGACGACTGAACCACCTTCGGCAGTGCTATTTCCAATAATCCCAACTCAGGGCTGCGTTTTAAAAGTTCCTACAAAGCCCAAGAGTATTATTTTTATTCGTACAACTGCAAATCTACCCACCTTCTGCGTCTGGATATACTCCTTAAGGAAGCTCGCCTGCTGTTGGGTGTTCTGCAGACTGGTGGGTCTAAGTAAATGCGCGAACGACTTGCTGGCCTCCTCTAGTTTTTTCAATGTATACGCTTGCTTACCTATCGTATACTGAATGTGATCTTCGGCCAAACTCCACCCACGCTCTTCAAACACCTGGTACGCTTGTTTATAGCAACGGAATGCGTGCTTGCGCTGTCCAGCTCGGGAGTACCGATTCCCAGAGAGGACAATATGAAAGGCGTACTTACGATGCAAAGCCGGCTGAGATGCCAAGAAGCAGTAAGCCGCTTGCTCGAGTAAAAGAGCCGATCTGAGATCAGATTCCTCACTCGTCATGCGAATCAATTGTTTGGCCGCTTCCCCATATAGGCGTGCTGTCTTAAGGCATTCAATGCTGAGGAGGGTTGCTCGCGTGGCAAACTGTTGGAGTCTTAAAATAGAATAGTCAAACATTTCCTGGATCAAGTCGAGTTCACTTTACTTACTTGCAAACAGTCAGATAGCAGACAATAGCGTCCTCCATGTAGTCGTAGGTCTTACGATTAGCAGTGCCAAGCATGAATGCAGAAACCGCAGCCATTTCAAGGGCGCCTGCGTAATATTGCCAAGCAGAGTCGGCGTTGAAATCACGCTTCGCTTGATGGTAAGACTGTTGGCGAGAAATAGAGGATCAACTTATAAGGTCTCCTTGTTGGTGACATAACTTTACCTGAAAAGCCAAGTTGTAGTGTCCAAACATGAAGTACAGGTCGCCGAGCTTCCTGGTCTGCAACTCCACTGACTCACTTGTATATCTGGGAAGAGAGTTGGCGTTGTCAATCAGTTCATGGAACTGAAGCTGGAGAATAAATACTCACATCACAGCATTTTGGTTGCTGGCGCCAGCTCCAGGCTTACTAGTAACAAACCAACGTTTTGTCGCACTCAAGAGCGATTTGCTGACGCCCTTCTTCGTGGTAACCTAAGCAAGAAGAGATCCTGTCAGCAGTGAGACTATTGAATTGAAACAACGACCTACCGCTTCATTGAGTACCCCGACTAATCTCTCCACGTATGGGATCAACGCACGCACTGTATAGTCCTGCACGAAATGTCGCAGATTCTCCACATCCATGGCGTTAAGACACGAACCATGTGAACCATCTGAATCTGCTTCCCCAGCCCAGACATTTGGATTTATCGTTTGCGAGGCGATACTTTCGCTGCTCACTGAGAATTTCGAGTGCTAAGAGAGAGAAACACAATCCGAGAATATTAAGAAAGGACTACACGTATGAGGCAATTCTCACAATAGCTTCAGTTGCTTGTTCCTGAATTGGACTGAGTGGATGAAGAAAGTTCTCATTGTCAGCTGCCTCCAGGCTGGACATTTGCATCGATGGCATTGATATGACTGACACAGAATCCTGGGGTGTCTTTGGCGCACTTCCTTGGTCCGATTGGATGTCCTAAAAATGTTAAATACATGAGAATGCTTTAAAAAATCAACGCTTTTCCTAAACTTACCCCTTTTGGTGGTCGTCGAATGAACGACATCCAGTAGTCGGGCAAATCACTGTTCACTCCACCACTGAGTGAGTTAACTTGAATAAGAAAGCATCTGTTGTCTCCAAATGTTGACTTCAGCAGTTCATAGCTCTGCTGTGCTCTTAAGAAAAAAAGAAACATAAATTAAAGCACAAAGACTTGGCCATTACTCACTTTGAGAGATCTCCAGAGCAACCTTCGTGCAAGACGATATAACTGTTCAAAACATCATTTGGTTGGAACCACTTGGGCAGTTTCTGCGGAGTGACGTTTTGCATCAATTGAACGCGATGGGTCAACTTTTGGGCGGTTTCCACGATATTTGGATCACCACTAGACAGCACAATGAGACAACTCAAGAAATGTCGCGTGAATTCGTGATCAGCCGGGAATTGTACTGTAAGGAAAGTTTCTCGCCAATTATCGAACCATGGTTCGGCTGTTGGCACCTCCAGATCAATGTTACCACCTACAAGAAATGACCAATAACCTTCAGTATAACTCCACTTGGCTCACATTCTTACCAATTGTTATGAATTTCATTTTGTCACTCACACCATTGGTGACTGCTTCATTCATCATCTTCCGCGCCAATACCGTCTGTGGTGGCCTCCAATCGATGTCGCAAATGTTAAGACACAACCCCTTAATGGACACACTTGTACCAGAGCTATCCCGGAATTGAGCTGGAGAGCAAGAAAGTTTATTCGACGAAATCTTCAGAGGATATCTGGTACTTACCATCATTTGGCAACTTTGCAAATGGTTGCAGCATTTCGACAAATGATAAATTATTTTTGTGGCAAATTTCATCGGCCAATGAACTGGTCACCACCCCGACTAGGGGTGAGAATATATTCTGGATGATTTCACGGGCATTGTAACTTTGCCCAGTTAGATGAATCATTTTTCTGGCAACACAAATTAAAACTTATAATATGTATTCTTAATTGTTTTTAGGGTTTTATTACGGATTTACAGAAATTCAAGATGAAAATTTGATTTCAAAACAAAATTTTCACACGTCAAAAAGAAAAAAACAGCTGAGGGGATAGCTGTCAGTATGTACTAAACATTTTTTTTCTGGGTTGTCAATAGACGAGAGCTTTTGGTGTGTTCAATGGGCCACCGTGAACTAGATGAGTTCAGTCAACCGAGCATGTGCGTAGAACAACTAAACCAAAGCAATTCAAAGACATTCTTCACCATTTAAGGTTTGAAAAAATTGTATGTCATTTCATTCGGTTCTAATACGCGTTTGTGAGCCGAACAGTCAACATCAATTTTATTGCATTTCGCAATATATACTCTCACACAAACCTAAGAGCTTGCGAAATGTCAGACGTACTCAAGGCAAATGTCAATTTAGATAGAAAAACTAACGCATTGAATATAGTCGGTTGAGCTTTTAGTTCATTGGAATGAAAGTCATCTCCAACGAAACAGGCGTAGATTTTATGTGAACCCAAAAGACAATTACATCGAAAATCCACCGAGAATCTATTTCAAACTGAATTTTTTTGTTGGTATGTACGTTTCACTTCTATTTCTGTATTTCTGTAGTTCTGTATATACAGACGGCTAGGCATCAGCGATATCAAAAGTTCAATTGTATTTTAGCAGCTGTGTTTCACGTTTTAATTAAAATGGTAATTGTTCTTTACATACAGACACAACATTGGAAACGATGTTATTGAGTCAACATATAAGTCAAAAAAATGTTGTTGAAGCGTTAAAAATAAAGTTATCGCCATGAATTTCGTAACCATACAAATTAACCCTTGGTAAGTCTCCCCTCAACTAGCAATTATTTTTATAGGACTTATCTAGTACTTGTGCGCGGAGGTTGAGCATTTTGGCAGTCGAATTTTTGTGTAGAAGCTTGTTTATGACATTGTGCAGGAAAATTCACAACATAACCGAAATAATGATGGCTTAACTTCTGTAAAGTTGTTTTTAAGCTTCCGGAGATGTGTTTACATGTACCATACGTTAAGATATTTCCGTAGAACTTTGCACGAAGTTAATCCGAAGCACAGCATGTATAGAGCTTACTAATGAAGGCCTAAAAAAGCTAAGGTTAAAAAACCGTGAATATGATTTAGAGATTGGGACAAGGTGAAGAGATCGGAAAAAGGTGAAACTATAGGGAACCTACCGGAGAATGAGTCGGTTTTTGAGGATTTTAGTGCATTTGGTGCGTTTTCTTTTAACTAATCGATATAGGCTAATCCCCTTATTCATTATATTTCACTAAAACACATCTCAACGGTTGTATAGTTATACAGTGCATAAGTATTTATACAGCCTTTATTTAGGGTTGCACAATTTCTTATTCATAACATATTTCCCCACCCATAATAAATATACAGGGTTTGTATATTTATTAATAAATTACCCAACAGCTCGGCAGAGTTACCAGGAAATAATTTTTATGGTGACAACTTTGTTTTCTACACTTTTATAATATTTTAGTGACTTATGTTGGCTCAATAATATCGTTTACAACGTTTAGTCTGTAGGTAAAGAAGAAATTACCATTTGATGGAATTATACAGTGAAACACAACCGATAATATACAAAAATACTCTGTACGATTTGTCTCAACTTCCAATTGAACCTTTGGTAGCCCTAATGCTCAGTTGTCTTTGTATACAGAAATAAAATAAATAAAAAAAAAACCTATATAGGCTCTATTCAATCATCAGACGCGTTTAGGATATGCACCCTCTATTCTACGTTGTATAAGTTTTATGAATAAGGTTTTGAGTTATGACGCATTTTAGGGAGTGCATAACTTTATACACTCCTTAAAACGAGTTACCCTCTTAATTAATATACGCTGACAGTTTTCCCCATAAGAAATACTCGCGCAAATGTCAGAATTTAGTTTTTGATAGCTGATCAAAAACTATCATCGAAAATGTCATACACTGATTTTTGTATATATATCAATATTAATTTTTTTTTTTAATTGTATGCGTATAACTTTAGCTGCATTTATTTTACATTAAATAGGAAGCTTAGGTTTTTTTGGCTGCCAACTGTCGAAGAGTAAGCACGTTCCTGTAAATAACCCAAAATTAAAAAGACTATTTAGAAAAGAAAGAAAAGTGAAAGTAGTAAAATACAGTGATTATTTTAAAGACTGACATAGTCCCCCTAAAAATAAAAGTGAATAAACAGTGGATGACCAACATTTATTGGGGTTTTCCTCGGATTTGCATCCTCAGAAAATTGTGGTTACGCGTGCATTATACGCAGTGCATCAATTTCAACAATTCGACACGTGCTTTCTTTGTAGTGCCATTTAACCATGTGCAGACATGAGGCACAAAGAAGAAGCCTACAAGTTTAGAAACCCAAATAGGATTAAACCAATCCCCATTTCATCGATTATCCAGAGGAAGTTGGCGGCGGCCAAAATCAAGCAAAAAGCGAATGCCGAGTGTGCAACATTGACGAGCCCGGAGGCTGCACAGTCCTCCAACAACATGGACGAGACACAGCTCAACACTGACCCCACAGCGAATAGCTGCTGGCAGATACCTGGGAAGAAAAACACCGCCTTCCCAGACAGACGACAACACGCGGACATGGATGTAGCACACTCATCTGACGAAAACCAGTTCGCGTTACTTCAAAACGTAAAAATCACGCCATGCAAGGCTGCACCATACAACGTCCTAAAAAACAACGGACCCACCTCGGAGTCACCTAAGATGGATATTAATCCGAGCAACTCGCAACACACATCAGTGATGACAAACAACAAAGGAGCACCCATAGCAGCCGCAAACGACAACTCAGCCACTAACAAATCTGAAAAGCATCAAATTGTAACAAGGGGTAAGTACTGTCCTCCAATTATCATGTCCAATGTGAACGTTCGCAACTTAATTTCGGACTTAAAAGAAAACACGAATGAATTTTCATACAAAATTGTGAATCGCGGTAGTAAAAGTAAAATTTTCGTAGACAACCCAAGGGTACACCGCGAGCTGTTGGGTCTACTGAGGGACTCTGACGAAGTCCAAGCTTACTCCTTCACGATGAAGGAGGATAAAACCGTTAACCTGGTCCTTAGGGGTCTGACTGCAGACTACATCGAGTCGGAAATTTTGGAAGAACTGAAGGAGAAAGCTCTCAAAGTCGACAAAGTTTCTAGGTTCGAAACCTTGCGCTCTAAGCAAGCGCAAATTAGATACAACCTCTTTTTAGTTCGGCTATTGCCGGGCTCTAGCCCTGATGAGATCCTCAAAATTAAATATCTCTTCAACACCAGCGTCTCTTGGGAAAAACCTAGGGGGAACAAGGGGGCTCTGCAATGCAGAAGATGCCAACAATTCGGCCACTTAGCCAAAAATTGCGCGAACAGGTACAAGTGCGTGAAATGTACCAACAATCACGAACCAGGGACCTGTCCCGTTGTTAGAGATGAGGTTAGTTTGGCCAAATGCGTTAACTGCGGCGAAAATCACTCTGCAAACTTTAGAGGCTGCAAAGCCTACAAAGAGTATGACGAAAGACGCAAAAGCATAATCAAAGCAGCTGCAGAAAAGAGAAGCAACGCAAAGGCCTTCACTAAAATCATCTCTAACGGAACAAAAGTGTCCGCAGGAGTATCTTTCGCTAGCCACTTCAGCAATCCAGAGCCCCCCGTAAACATCTCATCCATCCCCAAGAACTCTAATAACAATAAAGAGATCTCCCCTCCACCTTCCACAAGCAATAGCCCCCTGAACCAATTTTTCTTGCTGTCTAAAGATCTCTTTGGGATGGACATGAACAATCTCATCAGCAAAATCGAGTCATTCATGACAAACCTCGGGAACTTTAGTTCATTAACTCAAAAGAGACTAGCTTACCTCGAGCTAGTTAATCAGCTAATACTTAACAATATATAATGTTTCTAAAATTCCTACAGTTCAACGTTTCGTCCCTAATTCACCAAGCCCGGAGACTTGAACTGCTCAAGATCCTCCAACGCAACAACATCTCGATAGCGTTCATCCAAGAAACGCATCTGAACAGCCGTCACAAAGTTGTCCTCGACCAGTACAACATCATCAGAAATGATGCTCTTCAGGGCGTCGCAATAGTCATCAAAAACAACATCCAATATGAAACCGTCGAGGCTACCCTTTCCCCCGAATTTACTAACACATTCATTACCATTAAAACAAAAACACATAATATATTCAAAAAACTGCTCATTGGTTCTGTATACTTCCCCTCAAACAGCTCCGCAGCAGCTCTCACAAATGAGCTAACTCAAATTGAACTCCTCGCCAACACCTTTGATGGAACCATCATCGGAGGAGACTTAAACGCACGTAGCCCAGGCTGGGGTGACTCCTCGCTCAATAGCAACGGGAAAACATTGGAAGCCTGGGTCCAAACACACAACCCATCCCTGTCCAACATCTGCTCCACCTCCCCCACCTTTCCCAGAAGCTCCTCCTTCCTGGACCATTTCTTGATATCTAACCACTTAATAAACTACATAGATAAAAATTTTGAAATACAGACTCTCCCTACCTTCACAGACCACTTCCCCCTCCAACTTACCCTACGCCTCGAAGAGGCAAACATCTGCATCCAAGAACCCCCCCACGGGAGATCGTTCACGTGCACTAATTGGGATAGGTTCAGAGAAGACCTACCCCTCTCTCTAAGCAGTCAACTGCCCCAACCCTCTACCTGCCTCTCTAACCTGGAAATTGATGCGCATATAAATCATTTCAACGGAGCTCTTTTGGGATGCCTTGAAAGACACTCCACTAGGCGGCCTATTGTCTTTAAAAAATACAGCAATCTGCCCAGTGACATTGAGACTCTTTTTAAAACCAAACGTCACTGGCAGAAAAAGCTGAAAAACATTTACCACAGCTCTTATAACAGGATAAACACCCAATACAAAGAGCTTTCCACGAACATCTCTCTCCTCAACAAAATAATTCAGGACAAAATAAGAATATGGCTGAATCATAAAATGGGCGTGAGGCTATCAAAAATAAAACCAGGCCCGGATGCCTTCAAGGAGATCGCGCAACTAGTCGGGAAAAAGAACAAACTCTTTTGCAACAAAGTAGTCGTTGATAACGTATCTTTCTCCAGCGAAGCCGGTATCATCTCAGCTTTCGAAAACCACTTCAAAAACATCTACACTGAGAGAATCCCATCGTTCAACCCCGCAATCTCCGAAGAGGCCCTAGGCAAGGCCCGCCTTATAGGCCAATCCAGACCGGATAGAATCTTCAACTTCGATGACGAGAATACCTCCTTAAGACCGTTAGCGACACATATGTTTACTGACCCTGAAGATATCTCGTGCATCATAAACCAGCTCAGACCAAAGAAATCGGCAGGCCCTGATGGGATTACGAACTTTGCTTTAAAAAAACTTTCCACCCTAGCCATAAACTTCATTACGATACTGATCAACAACTGCATTAACAACGGGTATTTCCCCAATCCCTGGAAAGTTGCCAGAATAATTCCTATCATCAAAAGTCCTAATAACTTTGATATTGGCAACTTCAGGCCAATCTCACTTCTTTCCAACACAGGCAAGATACTGGAAAGAGTTATTTTAAATAATATATGTTCCCCAACTGAGAACCCTATCGAACTCATTCCGGACCAGCAATTTGGTTTCAGAAGAGGCCACTCTTCAGTCCATGCCCTGCTAAAACTGCACAACGACGTCACCCTCAACCTGAGGAACAAACGCTGCACCGTGGCATGTTCCTTGGATGTTGAAAAAGCATTTGACAGTGTATGGAGAGATGGCCTCTTAGCAAAAATAACGTCACTCAATCTTCAACCCCATATAGTAAATATCCTGGATAGTTTCCTGAAAAACAGATACTTCTATTTACAATTTCAAGGGTCAAAATCCAACGACTGCCCATGCGACTGTGGTGTCCCACAGGGCTCAATTCTCGGTCCTCAGCTATATAACATTTTCCTTAACGATTTCCCACATATATTCACAGAAAACAACCTAACATCAAACAGTCTTCTCTATGCTGACGATACCATAGCGTACTCCAGCCATGAATTCCCCCTAATAGCCCTCAGACATCTCGAAAAGCACTTAAAAATCATAAGCGATTACTACAACACCTGGGGTATCAAAATAAACCATCCTAAATCGGAATTAATCTGCTTTCGCAATGCGAGCGGCAAGGGACCAACTGGAGTCGTCAGGGAAAGTAAAAACTTGGCCATCAGAATTAACAACTCTGTTATAATAGCAAAGAACAAGCTGAAATACCTTGGGGTAAATTTTAATAATCTGTTCAAATTCAATTATCACGCTAGGAACACTCTGAGTAAAGCCCGGAAAGTTTCTAACATGTTAATGCCCTTCTTAAGGCACGGACTCCTTAATAAGAGATCTAAGCTTCTATTCTACAAAACCCTCATCAGGCCAATCTTAACTTACGCATTCCCCATATGGTTCACGATCTCCCCCACAGTTGCTTCCGAGCTAGAGAAATTCGAAAGGAAAACACTCAGATACTGCATAGGCTTAAACTACGAGTCAAGAAACAAACGCTTCTCTAACCAGCACATATACATCGAAGCCAACACCATTCCGCTCATCAGATATGCCCTATCCCTCATGGATAAAGCTATCCCAAAACTTACTCTCTCGGACAATGACACCATCAGGGAAATCATCCCATCTCAGTCAGGCTCCTCCTGGGACAACGAAGCGTACCCTTCGCCAGTTAGTGTCCCCTCAATCGACCCTGAAACAGCACCTCACAATCAACCCTTACCGTTTTACCTAAAAGCCACGCCAGGCCATAACCGAGGCTAACTCCCAATACGCAACACCTTAAAAACAGAAAAAAAAAATAGTAATAATTAAAAGCACAAATAACAACATTAAAATAGCACCAAAAACATTTTACTTTTATTACCTCGATTCACTACTACTCGAATAACCCACCGCGAATCCCCCTATAACGCAGGGAATAATTCCGGAAAATCCACAAAAGCAATTTTAATAAATATATTTATACTTTCGAATAAACCAAACGAAATACAGTACAAACACATTGGTCACCAACATTTGGAGGGCAGTACCTACCCCTTCGTCTTATATCTATGTAACTACTAACATTATTTATTTTGCATGTTCATCTTATACTAATCTTTAGATAACTACATCTTAATTGCTAGCTACTTCATATCCATTCCCAAAATGATTACCACCATAATTGTAAACTTTTACCTTCTAACAACGACTCTTAAAAACATATAAATGTACGGGATATGATGGCAGTAATAACGACAAATCAAAACAATAACCCCACGCTCCAAAGTGTGATACTAGATCTAAAAACAAATAGAGTGTATCCGCGCACTTAAATTAATTAAATATACCTTACCTAGTATTAGTGTTTATATACATATAACCACACTCATATATGCGTCACTGACACATCATCGCAAATCGAAAACCTAAAATGAATTAACAAAAAAAAAATAAAAAAAGAACATTCTATATACAACCACTCAGAGCTATATATCAAAAAATGTATATATATATATATATATAGCGCACTACTGTGCACTCGTTCCTTAGAAGTAGATACCCGTCTCGTATACTGCGTATACGTTCGTCTCTCTTCTTCCCCTAGTTTTTAAGTTAGTTTAAGAATCTTGTATATATGTACATCTCTTTTTACATCTACCTGTATGTGTAAATTCATATATCGCTCATGAGCAAGAGCAGATACAAATTTCATTAACTGACAGCCATGGGCAAAACTAATCAAAATCAAATCAAAGTAGCAGGCCATACAGTACAGCCGCTTAGTTAATCTTAAGTCATCGCTATCTCTAAACATATCTTGTAAAACAAACTTAAAGTCTCAATAAATTATATTCTATATTCTAGGAAGCTTAGTTGATACAGATCTAACGTTTTTCAAATGTTTATGTTTCAATAAGATAAATATATGTCTCTGAATGTGCTGAATAAAAAGTGTATTTTATTCACTGAACGCAATCAAGCGGCTATTGGAAAGCTTTTCTTTGGCGGGAAAGTGTGCATTTTTTAGTACAAAATACAAACTGTCAAACATCAAATTGTTAAAAAAGTGTTCGTCTCACGTTGGAGGTTCCTCATAAAAACAAAAATATTTGACATATTTCGCCGAAAATTAGTTAATCAACTAAAATACGTTGATAATTTAAGAAATTCACTTTAAATGTAAGTACATATCTCATTCCACTGCGGTATATAATATCTGGCAATAGTTAAAAAAAACCTTTGTTCTGCAGATTCTACATAGGCATTCTTTTTCTTTCGCTCGTTGCTTTTGTCATAATTGGTGAATTCACAAATTGATATACAACAATGGCGAAGGTTCACATCACCAACGTGGTGGTCCTCGACAATCCTAGCAGCTTCTTCAATCCCTTCCAATTCGAACTAACGTTCGAGTGCATAGAAGAACTAAAGGAGGATCTCGAATGGAAGATGATTTATGTCGGCTGCGCTGAATCGGAGGAACATGATCAAGTGCTGGACACCATATACGTAGGTCCGGTGCCTGAGGGTCGTCATATATTCGTTTTCCAAGCCGACCCACCAGATGTGACGAAAATCCCCGAACAGGATGCTGTCGGTGTAACAATTGTCCTTCTCACGTGTTCATATCGTGGCCAGGAATTTGTTCGTGTCGGATATTTCGTCAACAACGACTATGCCGATCCAGAAATGCGTGAAAATCCACCACCAAAGCCACTGTTTGACCAGCTGACCAGGAATATACTCGCCTCGAAGCCGAGAGTGACGCGTTTTAAAATCAACTGGGACGACACACCACAGAATGGGGGCACAAACGGTACCATGGGTATGGACGGTGAGGATGCGCAATTCTTTCAAAACGCAAACGGCGCTGGCTGTTCCGGAATTATGGAGACCGATGGTCGCAGCTGTATTTCAACGACTGACGACAACAGTATGGCACTGCCAGCGGACAATGGCGTGGCACTAAACGAGAACTCAAATTCACTTGCGATGGAGTGCTAGTGCAGGCGTCTCCGATCACATTTGTACCTATTCTATCGATTAAATTATTTTGTAGACAAGTGGACGATCACATTTAGATTAAGAAGCAGTGTTCGGAGCAGTTGACGAACTCCAAGTCGTCCTCTTTTCGCCCGTTGCTATCTCTTTGTATTTTCTATATCTTGCGTTTACTCGTTGAAACTGTTTATGTTAACAAATTAATATTATCTAGTTTGGAAATGTTTTCTATTAATCTCTTGAAGCTGGATCAAACAACTGGATTATAATTTAGTCAACAGCGCTAACCATGTGCAGTGTACTAGTTCATGCACCATTGAGTGTTTCTATTTTTTAGTCTTAATAAATTGTAAGTAAACCATGTTGGTTTCGAAATTCTTTGTTGATGGGTGATCTAATTTAGTCGATGGAGTGACTCATTCGGTGGTTTTCTAGTTGCATGTTGAAATGGCATTAAATGCGATTAAACGATGATACGTGGTGTTTTCAGCTGATGCACCATACCTCGTTTGGTATCTAATTCTCTTGTAAAGGCAGAACAAAGATTAATAATACATTTAACGAATAAGTATGAAGCCTTGATGAACCCAATAATATTCTCATCACGAAATTTTCAATGTCCAAACGGAATTTTTAAATAGGGGTTTGTTTGATGATATACCACTTATTTTATAATTAAAGAGGTCTACGAAATTATGTCGAAAACTACATACTGTAGTTCCTACCATAAAGTTAGTTTTAACATTAAAAATAAAAAATTTCTCCACATTTGTTTCGTAAATGTGGCTTCCAAAAAGACGTCTTAGTGTTTATAATAAACCTTATCGGTCCAATTCTGGTATTAAATTCTCTAGTTCCGAATTCCTTTCGAATGCGGGAATGCGAATTCTTATTGTTTAAACGTTTGTTTCCTACTTTCCTGGTACCTATTTTTGTGTAAAGAAAAATGTCCAATTCTTGTATATTTTTTGAATAAAACAACGATTTTGTTGGCTTCTGTCAAACTCCGGGGTTGTCCTGTCATCCTTTGACAGTTTTCATTTGTTCACCAGCTAAAATGCTGCATGCAGAAATTTAGTTTAATAATGAACTAAACAACATTTATTCTTCATTACAACTTTCTCAAAACGAGTACCCCAAAGGACCTTATAAGTGTAAAAGGCTGAAGTATAATAGTCGAATCACTTCGTAGGACCAATAAGAACAGAACTTCACCAATGTGTACTTCTCCATTGGAAAATCTAAATATTGAATTAAATTTGTTCTTTTTTTGTTGCCAGTGGAATACTATTTCAGATTGATTTTGATCCTTTTGCCGTTTTTATTTTCTTACCAGTCGAATTCTTCGTGAAGAAAACAGCCCAGGACAGGAATTCGACAGATACCAGCAAAATAATTCTTCCTTTTATTCCAAACTAGCAACCCGGCCCGACTTTGCCCGGGGTACAATACGTTTTTAAATCCAAAAAGCCGTTGTAGAGTTAGGGGGTGTTAAATGAAGGAAAATGTGATTTCTGCCATTTATACCTTGAATGCTCAGCTCCTGTAAGTGATAGAGCAATTCTGAATACCCTATATCCTGCCCAGGAAAATGCAGATCATAACAGTGGAAACCACATCAATATCCGTTCAGCCGTCCTCCAGATTAGCGCATTCATACAGACAGGCACGGTTTGGGGACTTTATTTTATACTACGTATAAATAAACGCGAAACGCGATGGTTGGATGTTGTATAACGAAGGTAGATTGGCTCTGATTGGCTTTAACACTAACACTACACATCAATTGTCCTTACTTTTACCTCCAAGTAGTAACCGTCGGATGCTGGTCTCATCCAACCGCATTTGACTTACTAAACTGTGCGTGCGAGTGTTGAGTGTTCAGACAAGTTATTTAGGAATCTCGAGGGTAAGTCAGGCCCCTTGAACAGAGATGGTCGTGGATGAACCCAAAGGATAATAGCAGTGCTCAATCCCGCAGTGTATACTGATGGCACCGTGTCCTAGGGGTATCTAATAAATTGGAACTTGCCCCTTCAGGTTGAGGGGCAAGTTCCAACCCACCCATGGAAAAAAAACTATTCTTACGAAGCAGCCAAAAGCCTCTGAAAGGCCCACGCTAAACGAAAAAAAAATGTGAACGAGAGAACATTAAACAGGAGAGGTGCAAGCGAACAACTAACAAAAGCGATAAGTTGCCTCAAAGCAGACATTACTGCCATCAAGGAAATACGATGGGATGGACCGGGCATAAAGATGATGAAAAACTGTGACATCTACTACAGACCGTGTTATAGTGTGAGCAGAAACAGCGACTTTTCGGATAAAGACTTGGTATCAGTGCCAGACTTAGGCAAGAAGTCCAAGGAATTAGCGAACGCATTGTAACAATTTGCATCAAGGCCAAATTCGCCAACATAAGCCTTATATAGTTATATATGATCACGCCTACGGATAAAGCGAATGATTGCTTCTGCGAGCTGCAAGAAAAACCTATGAGCGACTACCAAAGTACGATAGTAAAATCGTGTTGGAAGACTTTAACGCAAAGGTAGGAATAGAAGACATATTTAGCAGTATTGTCGGAAAACACAGGCCTACAAGACAACACGTCTGGCAACGGACTTAAGCTAATTGGCTTTTCTATGGAACGAAATGTCTGTAGCTGGCACACGGATATCCATATAAGGACATGTCGGTCTCCAGATCAACGAACGGGCAACCAAATTGATCACATTGCGATAGACAAGATATAGAGACCATTTCTAGTTTTGGTATACCGTCCAAACTCGTCCGTTTGTGTAGGATGACGATGCCAAATTCTCGCTGCTCCATCAGGGCCGGGAACGACTTCATCGACACAATCGATACCAAAAAAGGATTTAAGAAGGCCGATGCGCTGTCATGTGAATTCTTAAAGGCTCAATCTTCCCAAAATCGGTGGGCGTAGTTCTACCGACGATATTAACATCATTGAAGCATGGACCGTGTCAAAAGTGAATGAAGAAATTCTTGGTCGATTTGAGAGGAAGTCCCGATTGCGTTGACGAGCAATGGAGACGAAGATTCAACGAAGAACAATACGAGAACTATACGCATTTTATGTTTAACATGGACCGTGTTAATTAGAGAGGCATGTTGGTTGATACCCAGGTTTATTCCGGACTGTAGCGCCACTTAAGTAAGTAAGTAAACGCGAAAATATTTTTGTTTTGTAAATTTATTGTAATATTTGAGTTTGTTTTTAGAGCCAGTCTTAAAACTTAGAGTAAGCATATAAATTACTTATCTGAGTAGTAGAGTAGAAAATGGGCGTGGTGGAATAAGTAGGCGTGGGTACCTCCCATACAAAGTAAATATTTAATGCCTCATACATATATGTATCACTAAAATAGTGAATGTCTCCAAAGTCCCAAAATATCGAAAACCCAAAAATACCGAAAAACCAAAATCCCGAAAATCAAAAAACCTAAAATCCTGAAAACCCAAAATTCCAAAATCCCTAAAACCAAAAATCCAAAATCCCGAAAACCCAAAAACTTAAATTCCCGAACACCCAAAATCCGGAAAATCAAAAATTAAGAAAACCGAAAAACTTAAAATCCCGATGTACAAGTTAGTAAAATAATACACACTTTAAGCTTTGCAAATTCAGTTTTATATTTCCACTAATCAACTATACACATCCGATCGTAATATTCAACTGACTACATGTACATGCACTTACATAGAGCGGAAATGACGTCTTACAATTAGGTATCTTAAATGACTGCATTTCGTGCGTAGCAATGAATGTGTTCAGTGAATTTACATTACATACTGAAATCATCTCATATTATAACATGCTATTTTTTTTTTTTTTTTTTTTTAATTAGAATTAAAGTTAAAATATAATTTTTTTTTTTTTTTTTTTTTTTTTTTTTTTTTTTTTTTTTTTTTTTTTTTTTTTTTTTTAAACAACTACTTACTGAATAATAATAATATAATTAAGTTAGTAAATAAATAGTAAATAAATAATAAATAAATAATAAATAAATAATATCTTATGCAACCAACTATGTCAGTAGTTTCAATCAAAATCCCAATCACCTAGTCTAACAGGTGGCCTAGAAATGCGCCCACTATGGGTTGTTACACCATTCTTTTCTGTTCCCTGAAGTAAAGGCTCGTTTTCAACATTTACCGTGGGTGCTGCTGTGTCTGGTATTGAACTTGACTGTTCATCATGAGATACTTCTCTATCAACACTATTATCCTCATCGAACATACCATGATCCAAGAAGTCATAATCATCAACCTTTTTTTCATCTGAATTATTTGTTTTAACTATAAATTTTCTGTTTCTCCTGAATATTTTTCCTGAACTACATTTAATATTGTATGACCTCTCATTCAATTGCTGTACAATCTCTCCATAGACCCAGTCAGTTTCATTTTTTTTTAAACATAACTTTATCTCCTATCCGTAATTCGCTCAATAATTTCGTATGCATATCATAATACTGTTTTTGTTTATTCTTTTTTTCTGTTATTTTCCTTTGAATTTGTTCTTCAGCTATAAATGTCCTAACGAGTCTCTTCATATTAACTGGTAGTTTTGTTTTAACCATTCGTCCCAAAAATAATTCTGTAGGGGATAAACCCATACTAGTTATTGGTGTTGTATTGTATTCTAAAATTCTATACCCAATTTCTTTTTCTTTGTCCTCATTAATTGCCTTTTTTATTATCTGTTTAGCAATTCCAACTGCTTTTTCAGCTAACCCATTACTTTGAGGGTAATTGGGGCTTGAAAATTTTAATGTAATATTATTAATACTAGCATATTGTAGAAGTTGTTTCGAATTAAATGGACTGTTATCAGTTCTGATTTCTGTTGGGCTACCAAAATGATTAAATATATTTTCCAAGAAGGTAATAACACTTGTAATCGACTTATCTTTAAGTCTATCAGAACAAATCCAACCAGAATATGCATCAACAAATGCTATATAAAATTTGCCTGCATATTCATAAATATCCATTGAAGTTTTATGCCATGGATATTGCGGATTTTCCTCTTGAATGAGTGGTTCCGAACAATTATTTCTCATATATTTTTCACATACACGACAATCTTTAATCATCGCTTTAATATCACCTGTTATTCCTGGCCAATAAAATAATTTACGAGCCCTAGCGAGAGTTTTTTCAATCCCCAGGTGTGGTTCATGTAGAATTCTAAGTAATGACATTCTCAACAAATGCGGAATGATTAATTTATCATCCAAAAATAATAATCCTTCCTCAAACTTAAGTTGGTCTTTTATCTTATGAAAACGTTTTCCAACCTCGGATAAACGTTTATATTCTGGCCATTCTGTTTGAAGATGATCTACTATTTTAGCTAGTTCAGAATCATTTCTTGTTGCCTCAACATAAATTTCATAATTATTTGCTGATAAGCAAACTTTTCTTTTTACTAAATGAATCACGTATTTCAATTCCTCATTCTCGGAACCCGTTTCCTTTAATGGAGCCCTTGAAAGACAGTCAGCTATGACTACTTTACTCCCAGGTGTGTATCTTATTTGCAGACCAGGGTATCTTAATAGTATTAAGAACATTCTTTGAAGTCTTACAGTAACATCATCTAACTCTTTTTTAATTAATTGTTCGAGAGGCTTATGGTCTGATTGAACCATTACCTCACGACCATAAATGAAATGGTGGAATTTTTCACAAGCAAATACAATGGCCAGTAATTCCTTTTCCATTGTACTCCACTTTGTTCTGTTATAGTAAGACTTCTGGAAGCAAATGCAATTGGTTGGTCATTTTGCATTAAAACACAACCCAAGCCATTCTTAGATGCATCTGTTTGCATTATTAAAGGAAGTTTGGGATCAAAAATTCTTAGAGAAGTGCCTTTGCACAGGATTTCCTTCAAATCCTCCAGTTCGCGTTGATGTACATCTAACCATTTCCACTCTGTTTCTAATCGTGTTAAGTTTCTTAAATTTGCTGATTTCTTTGTCAAATTTGGAATAAACCTTGCAAGATATTTGAACATACCTAGTATTCTTAAAATGTCTTTCTTATTTGTTGGTGTATTAATATTTTTAATAGCTTCCACATATTTGTTATCTGGTTCTACTCTATTTTCTTGTATTATTTGTCCCATAAATTTGACCCTCTTTTGACACAACTGTAACTTTTCTTTATTAAATTTTATCCCATTTTGTTTTGCTTTTGTCATTACTAACTCTAAAGTTTCATCGTGTTCTTTTTTTGTTCTACCAGAAATGAAAATATCATCGAAATAAACTTCTACATTTGTTATATTTCCAAATATTGCAACCATTTTCTTCATGAACATTTCCGGAGCACTACTTATTCCAAAAGGAACCCTATTCCATCGAAAACGACCAAATGGAGTCATGAAGGTTGTTAATTCTGAACTTTTTTTATCAAGTGATAGTTGCCAAAATCCTTGCTTTAGATCTAACACTGTAAAAAATGATTTATTTGCCAGTCTACTTATTATTTCTTCCACTGTTGGAATCAAAAAATGTTCCCTACGAATACATTTATTTAATGGTATTGGATCAAGGCATATCCTTAATGAGCCGTTTGGTTTTTCAACAATTTCTAAATTATTGACCCAATCTGTAGGGTAATCAACAGGTGTAATGATGCCGTGTTCCTGCATATCTTCTAACGTAAGTTTCAATCTCTTATGTAAACTTTCAGGGATACGTTTTTTATACTTAAGTGTTGGGACAGAATTTTCCTTAAGCATAATACTACATTCCCCAGGAATTGTACCAATACCATCAAATACTTCCATATTTTGCTCAATAAACTTTTCGTTTGAATCTATGGATATATTGAATACATTAGTTCTATTTAGCAAATTAAGTTCAACGCATGCATCTCTGCTTAATATAGGCTGAAATTTGTCACCAACGATTTCAAATGAAACAACTTTTTTTAACTGTGTATCACAGTCAACACAAATTAAATCTATTTTTCCAAATGTCTCAATCTTACAATTATTATAAGCAAACAATTGGTTGTTAGACTTTTTAATTTTATCTTGGTTGTTGGTCTGCTCAATGTATTTTATTGGGAGACAACTGATATCAGCTCCAGTATCTAATTTAAATTGTACTTCAGCACCACCCACATTCAATATTTTGAACCAACCCTTAGCATCAGTGTTTATTCTAAATACAAATTTTTTTAAAACTAAATTATTATTCTGACATAATTGGTTACCTTCTTCAGAACTAGATCCATATCTTAGTTCGTTGACACGATTCTGCCTTGGTCCTCTATAGAGCTGCAGCTTGTTTCCTTTTGGCTTTTCCTCCTGTTGACGTGAGCGACAAACTCTTCCGAAATGGCCTGGTTTTCCACACTTGTTACAAGTTACTCCTTCCTTTGCAGCTGGACAATATTTTTGGTGTTGGCCCGTTGAAAATCCACCACAACGATCACATTTTGGTGTGTTCGGGTATCTCAGGAACCTCTTCTTTTGATCTTCCTTTTGCGACGTATCAATTGTGCAAATCTTTTCCACTTGGGACAGCAATTTTTTATTTGCAATAACAGCTTCTGCAATCTTGCACTTATTAATTATATCACTTAATGACAGATTTGCATCCTCCAGCAATTTCAATTGTAGGTTTTTATCAAACAGCCCCAGGATCAGTCGTTCTCTCAGCATACGGTCTGTATAAGATTCCTTACACTTTGTGCAACTGTAATCACAGTACTTCATCTGTGTACGAAGTTCAGTTATGTACTCTGTGAAGGATTGGTTCTCCTTTTGAACAATCATATTAAATTTATGTGACTCCATTAGGACATTTTTCTTTGGAAGACAATATTCTTCGAATTTACTAAGGACCATCTTTAGGGAAATTTTCGGTTTTGCTTGTTCGTCTACTTGTTCAATTTCCACTGCATCCTTGAACTCATCATCACTGTCTGGATCAAACGGTACATCGAAAAGAGTATTGTATATCTCTATCCCCTTCTCTCCAATGAACGTAAGAAATAGAGAAATTTTTGTTTTGTCATTCTCGCTTGATTTTCCAGACGCAACAAGATAAATCTTGAATTTTTGTTTCCAAATTGACCACTCTTTGCCAGCGTCATCAAAATTAAGTTGTTCAGGAGCTTTTATTTCCACTTTAGACATCTTGTTGAATATATTTGTTTTAATATAAAAAAGGTTTCACTTCTGACACCATGTACAAGTTAGTAAAATAATACACACTTTAAGCTTTGCAAATTCAGTTTTATATTTCCACTAATCAACTATACACATCCGATCGTAATATTCAACTGACTACATGTACATGCACTTACATAGAGCGGAAATGACGTCTTACAATTAGGTATCTTAAATGACTGCATTTCGTGCGTAGCAATGAATGTGTTCAGTGAATTTACATTACATACTGAAATCATCTCATATTATAACACCCGAAACCCCAAAATCCTGAAAAAAAATCCCAAAAACCCAAAACTTAAAATCTAGAATATACAAAATCCCAAAAAAAATATGGGAAACCAAAATCCCAAAAATTGACCAATTTTTAAAATGTGTAGCGAAGCGCACGTGGCTAGAGCTAGTCTTTAATACAGATGGAATCAAAATCAGCTATTTCACCCCTATCTGAGTGCATTCACATTCCGAATTAGCATTCCCGCTTTAAAGGGGAACATCAATTTTTCATCAATTTTTGTTGCAAACATAGGGACCAACTATTTATTTCACTCATTTGAGTGTTTTCTGCTCGGAGTTGTGGTGTTTTGTTTTTCTGTTTGACCCTACTAATTTAACAAGCCTTTTCCTGATGAATGCCTTGAGATTAAACACTTGCCCTACTGACAATCATTCTGGGCGAGTTCATAATTGCAACATTGTTGCACATGCCATGTAGAAAATATTGATTCATTTGCAATTATGAACAGAAATTGCGTTTTGCGTTAAAAAGAGTTCATATATGCAGAATGCAGTAATTAACAATTACAGAAATTTTTAGTTTCTCTTTTTCTTTTTTCAGTGACAGAGTTTGCTTGATTCAATCACTTAAATGGATCAAATTTTTAAAGGCACATTTCAGGTTCATTTTCTTTAATGTAATGTTATTAAGACCTCCACAGCTTATTTAAAACGAAAAAATCAAATTTTGGTCGACCCAAAACCTCTCTGAGGCTGGCAATTTTTTTAACTATATGGAAACTTTTCCCCCTTTTTCGTCCTGGTATAAATTCGGACTCCATTCCTAAATAAATCGAAATAACCAATTTGGTGACACATCCGACCACAATTTAAGTTTACTTTCATTCCTATAAAACACAAATAATCATCCTTATTCAATTTCAACAGTCGTTGGAGTCACAAAACGACAATGTTCAATCCGACATTGCAGAAGGAGTTTTATGAGTTGTTTTACGTCATTAAACGCTAGATGTCGTTTTAATTCATGAGGAACTTAATTTCTTGTTCGACTTCGTATTCTATAAGGCGTTTTATAGCGTTTTCGATTGGGATTTTCAGATTTGCTCTCAGACTTCTAAAATAAGTCAGATGTCAAATATTTTTGTCTTGGTGCATGTAGGAGTAAATCTCACTTGGAATCGAGATTCATCAAATGTGCTCTAGAGTAAAACAAGAGTGCTTTTTGTATCCCAATCGAAAACGCTATTAGTCTCACAAAACGACAACTTTAACGTCATTTTTTGTCGTTGAGAAATTTGTGAACGTTAAGTAGTAAAAATGTGTTTTGTTTTAATTTTCAACTATTTAATATAGGTATCAGTTGTTTAGTTATTTATTTTTCATGAAGGGTGATAATAGGGGTGTTCCCGTATAAAATAATATTTACTGCTCCATTCCCGCAAAATAAAACAGAGAGCTCACGAGATAGCAAAAAACTACCCCTCCATAAAAATCTGTAAAAAAATTTACTGCAGTAATATCTGTTGGTAAAAAACAGTAAACTGTCAGTAGGTATCTAAAAGTGGCAACTCTCTTGTTTTGACAGGTGTTTTGTGTCATTTGTTCTTTCAAAGACATACAAAATATATAATTTTACTGTTTTTTTACTTAATCGCGTTCCCGTACTTTTTGGTAATTTTGTCTCTTTTTGAGATGATTTACCCCCACTCCAAGAAATTTGAGAATTTACTAATTGTTACTGCAAAAGTACGGGAACAGACCTAATAACGAATCCACAGCAGATGAAACGCCTGTCAGAGTTAAGGCCTGCTCAGAATGCATATCTGTAGCTGGTATCTTGCATCGCTGTCAAAAGGGAGATACATTTCTTGCATGAAGTTGCCCTCTATTCAACTTCAAACTACAGATACACATTGTGTAAAGGCCTGCTCAGAATGCATATCTGAAGCTGGTATCTGTAGCTGAGTGAAAGTTAAAAACAAGGCAACCCGTAAGCGCTTTCACAATGTGTATCTCCCGTGAATCTGTAGCTTGAAGTTGAATGGGGTTCAACTTCACGCTTCAGATTCACGTTTGACGTTTCACTCAGCTTCAGATACCAGCTACAGATATGCATTCTGAGCAGGCCTTAAGCGCTTACGGGTTGCCTTGTTTTTATCTTTTCAGTCAGCTACAGATACCAGCTACAGATACGCATTCTGAGCAGGCCTTTAATGGAAAAGTATCCTCGTCTGTCAAAACACATTTTTAAAGAGGTGTCCACAATTAGATATATTTAAAATTGGATGGAAAGACGTTTCTGTGGTATTAACTGGTTTTGGTCCACCGATAAGAAAAATGAAAAAAAAAATATACACATCATTTGCTAAACAATTTTTTTTTTAGATTTTGATCTTAAACTTCTGCTTATTCTCATAAAATGTCTTATGGTAAGCAACCACTTCACTAATCCACAATAGAAAAATCACAATGGTGTGCATATTTTCATTTAGTAATTTAGTAATAATCAAAATAAAGTAAAAGCACAGGAAATAAGCTTACAAATGTAGTTAAAATATAAAAATAAAAACAAAATACTAATAAATGAATATACATTTTAAATTTTAAATTGCAAAAGAAATTGCCTATCTGTCCTTCATCAGCTCTCGCTGTGGAACTCATGTGGAATGTAAGAAAAAACATATGAGAAGGCTACAATCCCCTGTGCGGATCGTTTAATACTCTGTCCCTATCCCATCCTTAAAATTAATATCCCCAAAATGTGGTCTTTATGGCCATAAAGTATTGAAAATGACGTTGTCAGAACATATTGTTCAGACGGTTTATCAAAATCTTTTATGCTTCGACACAAAACAACGTTTTTCTATTGCATATGCCTTTGGGGTAGGGCAAACAAATGGTTTTTGTAAGAAAACGCAACCAAAAAGTGGGCGTGGGTTAAAATAGTCTAAGGACGAAATGTTCATATTATTTTTATTAAAGTTTTTGCATCAAACGTTTTTTCGAATATTTGAAAGAAAAAGTTTTTTTTTACTAAAAATACCCCCAAAAAGTAGGCGTGACAAAAAACTTTGTATGGAGAAAATATAGATACATATAAAGTTTCTCTAAATATGTTGTCCAGACACTATTTCAAAATTTTAGAACATGATTATCAACCATATTTTAATTTTTAATTGTAGTCATTGCAGAAAATCACTTTTTTGGGCCCAGTTATAGCTATCATTGAAAATCTTCTTTTACTTCTTGCGGTTTTTTTTTATAAATTCAATCATTGGCGAGTTGGTGTCAAAACAAAGCTTATGAATTTTAGAACATGATTATCCAAACATATTTTAATTTTTAATTGTAGTTATCGCAGAAAATCACTTTTTTATTTTTCACTAATCATGATTTATTTTTGTGAAGTAATGTTTGTACAGTGCTACGGCCCTAAGCAACATCGGAATCTTTTCCAATTGATCTCAGAAAGCAACACTCAAGAAATCGATGATGCAAAAGTTTGCAGCAAAATTCGATAATATGACATACTTCTAAATGAAATAACAATTTTTAATTCTCATTTGAAATTTTTTTGTTTTAGTTACGCAGCATCAGCAATTTCTAAAAGATTAGAAAGGGGTCTAATCGTACGCCTTTCAACTTTTCCTCTGCATACTTTTGTTTTTCAACTTGCAACACCGCAGCAATATAAATAGAACTCAATACTTTATAATTTATTTTTTATTTTATAAAAATGAAGCAGAATTTGTAAACAAAACAATTTATCATAATAAAAATATTTTTGGAATGTCCCATATGACAGATGGTATCTTCTTCTTCTTAAGTGGCGCTACAGTCCGGGATGAACCTGGGCCTCAAGCAACATGCCTCTCCAATTAGCCCGGTCCTTAGCTAACTGCCTCCAGTTGCGCACTCCAAGTTGGTTGAGGTCGGCGTATGCTACAGTAGTTACACCGATTTTTGGAAAATTGTGCCCTGGTATTGCCTCGGATGTTTTGCACAATCCTCTCAAGAATCAAATTGAAAAAGTCACATGACAGCGCATCGCCTTGCCTAAATCCTTTTTTGGTATCGAATGTGTCGGTGAGGTCGTTTCCGACCCTGATGGTGCAGCGAGAATTCTCCATCATCATCCTACACAAACGGACGAGTTTGGACGGTATACCAAAACTAGACATATTGCTATCCTCACTTCACTTAGGTCGGGTGGTTGGCAGTTTTCGCTGTCGTTGCCGATATTGAATAGTTCGTTCTGCCTGACAGCGGAATGTTGTTCGTTATCGCCGTTTAACAGTCTGCAGAAGAGGTTCTTCCATATCCTCAGCATCGACTGTGTCTCAACTACGATATTTCCTTGTTCATCTCGACAGGATTCTGTTCAAGCCTTGTATCCTTGGATTTGACGTTTTACACTTTGGTAAAACTTGCGAACATCGTTCCTGGAGTGGCACCTCTCTATTTCCTCGATCGCGCGCTTTTCTTGCTCTTTTTTTTTCTTTCTGAAAAGCCGATGTTCTTCCCTTCTTCTTTGCCTATAGAGCTCAATGGCAGCTCTCGTCCTCACCTGCAGCTTAGCCTTGTAGGCCTCGTTCTTGGCTGCGAGCATCTGCCGACATTCCTCATCAAATCAGGGGTTTCTTGCTGGTGGCCACGAAAAACCTAGCACATCAGTTGCGGCTGATCTAATGGCTTGTTGGCATCGTTGCCATTGTTTTTCGACATTAGATGCTGGTGGTGTGTTGTGAGTCGAGAGGTTAAGGGATACGCGTTGCGCGAATGTCTTGGCGGTTTCTGGCGATTGCAGTCTTTCGACATTACATTTTTTCACAGTTTTTCTGGTTTGGCTACAACAAGCGGACCACTGAGTCGATGTTAGGCCCTCGGAATGTTCGGACATCCAAAATACTGGATGCGTGCCTCTTGTCTATCGCAATGTGATCAATTTGGTTGACCGTTCGTTGATCTGGAGACCGCCATGTCCCCTTATGGATATCGAGGTGAGGAAACCGTGTGCTGGCTATAGTGGCATTTCGTTCCGTAGCGAAGTCAATTAGCCTAAGTCCGTTAGCAGACGTGTTGTCGTGTAGGCTATATTTTCGACAGTACTGCTAAAGGTGTCTTCTCTTCCTACCTTTGCATTAAAATCTCCCAGCACGATTTTAACATCGTACTTTGGTAGTCGCTCATAGGTTTTGTCGAGGAGCCCGTAGAAGCAATCCTTGTTATATCATCTTTTTCCTCCGTCGGAGCATGAGCGCATATAAGGCTTATGTTGGCGAATTTGGCCTTGATGCGGATTGTTACAATGCGTTCGCTAATGTCTTGAAAATATAAGACTTCTTGCCTAAGTTTGGCACTTATAACAAATCCGCATCCAAATAGTCGCTGTTTCTGCTCACTATAACACGGTCCATAGTAGATGTCACAGTTTTTCATCTTCTTTTTGCCCGGCCCATCCCATCGTATTTCCTGGATGGCAGTAATATATGCTTTGTAGCAGTTTAGGGCTTCCGCTAGTTGTTCGCCTGCACCTCTCCTCACATTCCAGGTGCAGATACGAACAAATGACAGATGGTATCAGCTGTCTTTAATTTCACCGAGTGATTTCGAAAACTTTGCGAAGTTATGAAATCGGTCGGAATGTGAAACACCAAAAACAAATTCATTCGATTTACAAAAGTAATTTCACTTTCATTTCACTCGATTTCTGGAACATACATACATACATATCACATTTTTGGCGCAACAGGCTCGTTAGTACCCAGGGCCTAGCTTTCTCACAACCATTCATGTGTGCGTGTGTACTTCTTGCACGATGGCGGGACCTCCTGTTTTATGCCGACTCCGAACGGCTAAGTTGAGATAAGCTATTCTTGACAATTGATACTACTCGGATGATTTGTCAGATCATCACGAGAGGAGGGCCAGTGAAAAATCATTTAGGTGTTGCTACGGCTGGGAATCGAACCCAGATCTCTTGCGCGGCGGTTCACCGCACTAACCATCGCGCCACTGAGCCCTCTATTTCTGGAACCCGGCATTTTCTTTAATGAATCTTTCTTTAATCCTCTTTTGACTCTCAAGACATCTGGTAACTGGTTAAGATAAAGTTATTCTCTTGAATTTTATTTTGCTTTTTATTGGTTTTAACTTGTTCCTTTGCCTGATCCCTACCAGATTTAATTCTAATTCAAATAAAGAGTGCTTTTTATTTCAATGTTTTTTTATTTATTATTTTAATTTCATAAAATTTATTTAAATATATAAGTTTTTTTTAAATATTTCATATAATTTGTTTTTATTTTTATTTCCATAGATATAAAAATATAATCGTACTCTTCGCTTGATTTGGTACAGTTTTATTTTATTTTAGTTTTTAGTTACTTTAGAGTTTTTTTTTTTGTTACACAAATGTTCTAATCTTTAACTTTCATTTATAGTTTAACAATTTCAAATATAGCTAATAATTAAAAATAGATTATTTAGCAAAAAAAAACTTTCTCTCCCTATATCCTCAACTTTATAAGCAATATGTTAAGGACATAAATATGATAACAAAAAAGAATTGACACAAAAACGAAGGCATTTTTATAGCGAAAATTAACAATCTATAAATGTATATATGTTTATTTTTATATATATAAATATAAATTTATATTGAAAGTAAAATAATAATAAATAACTAAATTTAGTTTAGTGAACTAGCGTTTTCATTTCTTCCTTCATTTTCATTGAAACATACAATTGAAGTATATAATATACATATACATTTGTGAATATATGTATATATATATTTATAATATGGACATAATAATTGTTTTATATTTTCTGTGTAAGAAACCTAATTTCTATTATTTCTCTTCAGATTTATGTACTAATATTTACAGTGTTCATTATGTGAAGGGGTTTTTATTTTTTTGTTTTTAAAACCTTATGAATTAATTTAATTACTTTATCTAGGTTAATTGCAATTGCAGCAGTTATTATAAATAAAAAATATATGTATTTGTATTAAAAAGTGTGTTGCAACTAGAATCACTGAAAAGTCCATGCTTTGTTTTTTTTTTTTAAATTTTGATCGGAGATAGTAGCTTGTGCCGATTATTCTGTTTCTTCGTAGTTTTAAAACTTATCAGTGATTGATTTTTTAAAGGCTACAGAGTTTGATTTGTTGTTGTTTTTTAAATAGAAAAATACACGTTTTTAATAGATAATCTTAACATTGGCTAAGCGAAGTAGACTGACAATAATTTGCAGATAGTAGTCAATTTGGAATGTTTTATATATATTTTTTTTTAGTTTTTAGTGTTAAATTTGTAAAGCACTTGATAGAAGAGTTTTAAAACTTTTTCAATAGGAAGGACTGGTTTTTCTTTAGTGTTTTCTTTTTAAGTTAGAGCAAATGCTTGGTTGTCTTTTGCAAAAAAAAAAAAAGTTATTTATCTTTGTTGGATGAAAAACAATGGTTTTGGTAAAAATAAGTACGAAACTCGGAGTTTTGTTTTTATTTAATTTATTTAGTCCACTCCGGCAAAACCTTGACTCCCTTCGATGGCCTTGATTAGCTTATCCTTAAGTTGGAGATAACCTTCATAGGGCGGTAGATCCAAACGATTGAAACTGCAATGAAATCAACATTTAAATGAGTTCGATCCTAACTTTGTGGTGGCTATATCTTACCATGTATGTGCTCTTGGGTAGTTATTGGGTGTACCCCACTTTTCAATGGTAAACATTTGTGGCCCATTGGAGCCATACAACTCTTTGAATCCGTTCATGGGCACACGAGACGTACCGGTTACAAACTGTAGTAGACGTGACCGCATTTCATTTGAAAATGAGAGCACTGCTCTCCAGAACCATTGAATGATGATGTGATTCATATGATAATCACCCTTATAAAGGGTATTGTCCCGCCAGTCTTTTACGTCAATATTTTGTATACCGCACATAAGAAGTTCGAGTTCGTGTTCGTCAAAGATTTTAAGCAGATTAAGTGGGATAATTGAGCCGAATCCATCCAAGAAGGCTGTCATTTGTTCCTTCACACGCGATACGAAACGCCATTCGATTACTAATCTGAAAGTTGATAGAAACAAATGAAAAGAAATAATTAATTTCAACTGCTTTGTCCGGTACAAGCAAATGGTGTAAATAGTAACAAAAATCTTTTTAAGAAACTGGAGGTAACTTAACCAACTGCTTGTAATAATGTGTGCATGGAACATCGCATATAGCTGCGTTATAATTCAGTCCAGTGTACATTCGTCTTAAACGTCCAATATAGTTTTTAGACAAGGTATATGTGCAGATTTTCCCCCATTATAATATTTAGCTCGTAACGACGAAGGATTTATTCACCCGGTTTCAACGTGGTCCATGCTTCAGCACCGCAATGCAGGAATGGTATGATCAGGGTCTTAAATCATACAAGTACCTGGGTCTAGTCTTAATTTTCAGGAACGCTTAAAAAACCCACCTCAGCCTTAACGAATGTAAAACGACAATCAGGCAGAAATACACCACTTTCTGGCTTTACGTGACCACCATTAGACAGATGTAGCCACAAACCACAACCTTCTGTGGAGGAAATCATCACAGATACATATATCTTCCCAATTTTTGTCATTGTAGCGTTTCCCAGGAGGAAATTATGGCAATTAAGGAAGCCTTGTAATGGCTGAAGTGTAACGTGCTATTCAGGAAGAATATCTGCTTCTCCTGCCGCAGGCAAACTTATTCCTGGCATCTATCTCACGGGAAAAGGAAGAATTGAAGAAGTAGTGGGTGACTATGGTCTAGGCAATAAACATTATAGAGGGCAAAAATTAGTCGAATTTTGCCAATCAAATAAACTAGTCATCGCAAATACGTGGTTTAAATAACCCCCGAGAAGGGTTTATACGTGGACCTCTCGAAGACATACATACAGCGGAATCGATAATACGAAAATCATAAACAGGAGGAACAGAAATGCGATCAAGTCAACTAAAACGTTCCCAGGGGCAGACATAGGGTCAGATCACAATCCTATTATTGCAAAAATTAAGATTCAATTAAAAAAAGTCAGAACAAGTCTAAACAGGGAAAAATTGACCTAAATCTTCTTAAAAATTAAGAAATACAGGATCGAGATGGACAGAGTTCAAACAAATTCTATTAGAAGCTGGGAAAAGACACCTGAACAACAGACATCAACAGCCAAGACAGGTGTGGATGACGAATGAAATACTAGCACCAATGGAAGACAGAAGAAAAAGTGAAATTAGAGATGCAAAGAATAGATACTTGTAAGGAATTAGAGATGCATGATAGAAACCGTTCCTACATGCACACAAGAATGGTTGTGAGAAAGCTAGACCCTGGGTACTAACGAGCCTGTTGCGCCAAAAATTTGTATTTGTATGATAAAAACCGTGACGGCTTTAACTTGCATACGAAACTAAAAGAGATCTTAGGTATTAGAAGAAAAAAGCAATTAGGTGTGCTAAAAGACAAGGAATATAAAATCTTAATGGGCACGAAAGACAAATTGAGACGATGGAAAGAATACATCGAGGAGCTTTTGATGGATGAAAGACAACAAATTGAAAAAATAGAACATCTTCGCGGATCTGAGGGACCGGAAATAATGAAAGATGAAGTCATGAATGTTCTAAAATAAGAAATTAACAGGCCCAGATGAATTACCGAATGAACTTCTGAAGCTTATCGATTAAGAAAATATCCCGATAATAGTCAATTTGTTCAACGCTATTTATAAGTATGGAAAGATCCCAAGAGACTGGTTACAAACAACCTTCATAGCACTACCGAAGAAAAGTAAAGCCGTACAGTGTAGCGACTATAGAACAATTAGCCTAATGAGCCATGCGTTAAAGATCTTCCTAAAAAAATAATACACAAGAGAATATATAATAAACTAGAAAATGACATGGTTGGGTGCTGTAGAACGAGGGTAGACTCTGATTGGCGTTAACTTGGCAATGCCCAGTGTTGCAACTCTGACTACACATCAAATGTGCTTATCTTTACCTCCAAGTGGTAACCATCGGGTACTGGTCTCATCCAACCGGATTTGACTTGCTAAACGATAAGTGCGAGTGTTGATAACACGACGAAAAACAGCAACACTATAAACACCCTGGTGAGAATGGCACGAAAGAATACCCGGCCTGCTGTCCCAGGCGAACCTAGATGAGCTGCTCTGACATATTCGGACAACAGGTTGTCTAGGAATTTCAAGGGTTAGTCAGGCCCCTTGAACAGAGATGGTGGCGGATGAACCGAAAGGCCAACGGCAGCGCTCAATCCCGTAGTGGATACTGATGGCCCCGTGTCCTAGGGGTATCTAATAAATTGGAACTGGCCCTCCAGGTTGGGGGTTGTGCTTTGGGTTAACTACCCACCCACAGAAAAAAAACATGGTTACGAAGCAACCAATAGCCTCGGAAAGGACGGATTTTATTGTTGACGACCCTGCTAAACGAAAAAAGGACAACGACGTTCGTATCTGCATCTGGAATGTGAAAACATTAAACAGGGGAGGTGCAACTAGCGGAAGCCCTTAACTGCTACAAAGCAGACATAACTGCCATCCAGGAAATACGATGTGATGGGCCGGGCAAAAAGATTATGAAAAACTGTGGCATCTTCTATGGACCGTGTTATAGTGAGCAGAAACAGCGACTATTTGGATGCGGATTTATTATAGGTGCCAGACTTAGGCAAGAAGTCTTATGTTTTCAAGACATTAGCGAACGCATTGTAACAATCCGCATCAAGGCGAAATTCGCCAACATAAGCCTTACATGCGCTCATGCTGCGACGGAGGAAAAAGATGATATAACTAAAGATTGCTTCTACGAGCTCCTCGACAAAACCTATGAGCGACTACCAAAGTACGATGTTAAAATCGTGCTGGGAGATTTTAACGCAAGGGAAGGAAGAGAAGACATCTTTAGCAGTACTGTCGGAAAATATAGCCTACACGACAACACGTCTGGTAACGGACTTAGGCTAATTGACTTCGCTACGGAACGAAATGCCACTATAGCCAGCACACGGTTTCCTAACATCGATATCCATAAGGGGACATGGCGGTCTCCAGATCAACGAACAGTCAACCAAATTGATCACATTGCGATAGACAAGAGGCACGCATCCAGTATTTTGGATGTCCGAACATTCCGAGGAGCTAACATCGACTCGGATCACTACCTTGTAGCAGCCAAGGTAAGAATGCGGATATCCACCACGCCACAACAATCCAGAAATACTGTGAAAAAATTGAATGTCGGAAGACTGCAATCGCAAGAGACCGCCAAGACCTTCGCACAACGCGTATCCTTTAACCTCTCGATTAACACCATACCACCAGCATCGAATGTCGAAGAGCAATGGCAACGATGCCAACAGGCCATTAGATCAGCCGCAACTGATGTGCTAGGTTTCTCGCGCCCACCAGCAAGAAACCCCTGGTTTGATGAGGAATGCCGACAGATGCTCGCAGCCAAGAACGAGGCCTACAAGGCTAAGCTGCAGGTGAAGACGAGAGCTGCCATTGAGCTCTATAGGCAAAGACGAAGGGAAGAACATCGGCTTTTCAGCAAGAAGAAAAAAGAGCAAGAAAAGCGCGCGATCGAGGATATAGAGAGGTGCCACTCCAGGAACGATGTTCGCAAGTTTTACCAAAGTGTAAAACGTCAAAGCCAAGGATACAAGGCTCGAACAGAATCCTGTCGAGATGAACAAGGAAATATTGTAGTTGAGACACAGTCGATGCTGAGGATATGGAAGAACCACTTCTGCAGACTGTTAAACGGCGATGACGAACAACATTCCGCTGTCAGGCAGAACGAACCATTCAATGTTGGCAACGACAGCGAAAACTGCCAACCACCCGACCTGAGTGAAGTGAGGATAGCAATATCTAAACTCAAGCTTAATAAGGCTGCCGGAAATGACGGCCTTCCCGCTGAGCTCTATAAGGCCGGCGGAGATGACTTGTAAAGTAACATCCACCAACTCATAAGCCAAATCTGGTCGGATGAAAATATGCCTGAAGAATGGAACCTCAGCATCGTTTGCCCGATCCACAAAAAAGGAGACCCTCTGAACTGCGCCAACTACAGAGGCATAAGTCTCCTCAACATCGCCTACAAGATCCTATCTGCCGTAATATGTGAACGCCTGAAACCGTTTACCAACAACCTGATTGGCCCTTATCAGTGTGGTTTTAGGCCAGGAAAGTCCACAACCGATCAAATTTTCACACTTCGGCAGATCCTGGAAAAAACTCAAGAAGTCCAAATCGATACCCACCACCTATTCATCGATTTCAAAGCCGCATATGACAGCATTTATAGAGACGAACTGTACAGAGCCATGTCTAGTTTTGGTATACCGCCCAAACTCGTCCGTTTGTGTAGGATGACGATGGAGAATTCTCGCTGCTCCATCACGGTCGGAAACGACGTCACCGACACATTCGATACCAAAAAAGGATTTAGGCAAGGCGATGCGCTGTCATGTGACTTCTTTAATCTGATTCTTGAGAGAATTGTGCAAAACTCCAAAGCCAACACCAGAGGCACAATTTTCCAAAAGTCGGTGCAACTACTAGCATACGCTGACGATATTGACATCATTGGTAGGACTCAATGTGATGTCATAGCCACTTTTGCTAGTATAGAGAAGGAAGCGGCGAAAATGGGTTTAGCAGTAAATGAGGGTAAGACTAAGTATATGCTGTCAACACGAAAGGACACACAACATCGACGAATTGGACAGAACGTCACCATTGACAGATATTACTTTGAGGTAGTACGGGACTTTGTCTACTTCGGCTCCGCTATTAACTCTGACAACAACATCTCGTCAGAAATCAAACGAAGAATTACTCTTGCCAACCGCTGTTTCTTCGGGCTAAGAAGGCAATTTAGTAGTAAAGCCCTCACTCGAACTACTAAGGAGACCCTATATAAGACCCTGATCATCCCAGTCCTGCTCTACGGCGCTGAAGCATGGACCGTATCAAAAGCGGATGAAGAAATCCTTGGTCGATTCGAGAGAAAAATTCTTCGGAAAATCTTAGGTCCCGTTTGCGTTGACGGGCTATGGAGACGAAGATTCAACCACGAACTATACGAGCTGTACAGCGACATGCCCCTGGTCAAAAAACTCCGCATTGGACGTTTAAGATGGCTAGGACATGTAGAACGAATGGACACCAATACTCCGGCTCGCAGAGTCTTCGATTCCCAGCCAGACGTCGGACGCAGTAGAGGAAGACCTCGCCTTAAGTGGCGCGCACAAGTGGAAACCGACCTCAACCAACTTGGAGTGCGCAACTGGTGGCAGTTAGCTAAGGACCGGGCTAATTGCAGAGGCATGTTGGTTGAGGCCCAGGTTCATTCCGGACTGTAGCGCCACTTAAGTAAGTAAGAAAATGACATTAGCTCCTCTCAATTTGGATTCAGAAATGGCTTTGGTACCCGAGAGGCATTGTTTGCTTTTAACATACTTAGTTCAACGAAGCTTGTTGATGAACAAAGACGTATGTATGCTTCGTAGACAAGCCTTTGACAGAGTACAACACAACAAAATGATGGAAATCCTTGAATGTAAAGGTATAGACATGAATGAAAGCAGAGTGATCAGAAACCTATATTGGGGACAAAAAGCAAAAATAGCAATGGAAGAAGAAGAATCTGATAACATAGAGATCAGTGGAGGAGTGAGACAAGGATGCATTCTATCACCATTACTTTTCAATATGTACGCCGAAGAAATATTCAAAGAAGCAATAAAAGAAAGGGACGGTGGATTGAAGATAACTGGCACACATATAAACAACATAAGATACGCGGATGATGCCATCATTTTTTGGGTTAACTACACACCCATGGAAAAAAACTATCCCTACGAAGCAACCAATAGCCTTGGAAAGGACTGATATAACTTTTGACGACCCTGCTAAACGAAAAAAAGGACAGCGACGTTCGTATCTGCACCTGGAATGTGAGAAAATTAAACAGGGGAGGTGCAGGCGAACAACTAGCGGAAGCCCTAAACAGCTACAAAGCAGACATTACTGCCATCCAGGAAATACGATGGGATGGGCCGGGCAAAAAGAGGATAAAAAACTGTGAAATCTACTATAGCCCGTGTGAGCAGAAACAGCGACTATTCGGATGCGGATTTGTTATACGTGCTAGACTTAGGCAAGAAGTCTTATGTTTCCAAGACATTAGCGAACGCATTGTAACAATCCGCATGAAGGCCCCATTCGCCAACATAAGCCTAGTATCAAATGTCGAAGAACAATGGCAACGATGCCAACAAGCCATTAGATTAGCTGCAACTGATGTTCTAGGTTTTTCGCGTCCAGCAGCAAGATGAGGAATGCCGACAGTTGCTTGCAACCAAGAACAACGCCTACAAGGCTAAGCTGCAGGTGAAGACGAGAGCTGCCATTGAGCTCTATAGAAGAAGGGAAGAACACCGGCTTTTCAGAAAGAAGAAAAAAGAGCAAGAAAAGCGCGCGATCGAGGATATAGAGAGGTGCCACTACATGAACGATGTTCGCAAATTTTACCAAAGTGTTAAACGTCAAAGCCAAGGATACAAAGCTCGAACAGAATCCTGTCGAGATGACCAAGGGAATATCGTAGTTGAGACACAGTCGATGCTGAGGATATGGAAGAACCACTTCTGCAGACTGTTAAACGGCGATGACGAACAACATTCCGCTGTCAGGCAGAACGAGCCATTTAATGTTGGCAACGGCAGCGAAAACTGCCAACCACCCGACCTAAGTGAAGTGAGGATAGCAATATCTAAACTCAAGCTTAATAAGGCCGCCGGAAATGACGGCCTTCCCGCTGAGCTTTTTAAAGCTGGCGGAGATGACTTGGTAAGTAACATCCATAAGCTAAATCTGGTCGGATAAAAGCATGCCTGAAGAATGGAACCTCAGCATCGTTTGCCCGATCCACAAAAAAGGAGACCCTCTGAACTGCGCCAACTACAGAGGCATAAGTCTGCTCAATATCGCCTACAAGATCCTATCTGCAGTAATATGTGAACGCCTGAAGCCGTTTACCAACAACCTGATCGGCCTTTATCAGAGTGGTTTTAGGCGATGAAAGTCCACAATCGATCAAAAATCAAGAAGTCCAAATCGATACCCATCACCTATTTATCGAGTTCAAAGCCGCATACGACAGCATTTATAGAGACGAACTATACAGAGCCATTTCTAGTTTTGGTATACCGCCCAAACTCATCCGTTTGTGTAGGATGACGATGAAGAATTCTCGCGTCTCCATCAGTAGTATTTATTAGTAAAGCCCTCACTCGAACTACTAAGGAGATCCTATATAAGACCCTGATCACCCCAGTCCTGCTCTACGGCAGGTCGATTCGAGAGAAAAATTCTTCGAAAAATCTTCGGTCCCGTTTGCGTTGACGGGCTATGGAGACGAAGATTCAACCACGAACTATACGAGCTGTACAGCTACATACCCCTGGTCAAAAAAAAAAAAAAACCAATGCGGGACGTTTAAGATTGATGTAGAACGAATGGACACAAATACTTCGAATCGCAGAGTCGTTGATTCCCAGCCAGACGCCGGACGCAGTAGAGGAAGACCTCGCCTAAAGTGACGCGCAGAAGTAGAAACCGACATGAACCAACTTGGAGTGCGCAACTGGAGGCAGTTAGCTAAGGACCGGGCTAATTGGAGAGGCATGTTGGTTGAGGCCCAGGTTCATCCCGGACTGTAGCGCCACTTAAGTAAGTAAGTAAGTAAGTCCCAAATAAACAAACACTAAAAACCATGATTTCCAACCTCCGCAGCGGAAAGGAACTATAAGAAGAAGATCTCATTTTCATCAAAAACAGCCCACAGAATCCTGACAAATTCTTAACGCTGCATAAGTAGCTCAGGAGGGTTGACTTAGGCAAACGAATTGAGAAAATATGAAATATTATATTCGTTTATGTATATATTCATTAAAACTCCTCCATTCAGAAAAAAATGTTGAAGGAATCAAGGAATTTGGTATGCCGATGTTGATGAAAACATCATCGCAATCCCACATTGACTGAGGAGGGCATACCAACACTAAACATGGTTTTTTATAGAGTTCGCCTCTATAAACGCAATTATAAGCGGCTTTTATATCGATGAATAGGTGATAGATTCAATTAAAACATCTTAGGACTTTTTTCAGGATCTGATAAATTGTGATACGGCCCGATTGGTGAACTGTTCCAACGCTGACATATTACGGCAGACAGCAATTTGTAGGCAATATTGCTTTAGTTATTGCCGCAGTTCAGAAATTCTCTTTTTGTGGATTAGTGGAACAATTCTATCCTTATTTCATTTAGGTCGGGCGGATTGTAGTTTTTGCTACCTTCACCCATAGTAAATTTTTTGTTATGGCTGACAGCATGAAAGGAATAGGATTAATCTTTCACTTTTTGCAGGCACGTTTGAAACTTTATTTAACATTTATGTAAGACGGAACTATGTTGACAGACTCATGATACGCTTTCTGCAACATTACTTCTACAAGCATTTTCGTTCTTTTATTTGGGTACTGTAATCGAAATAGTATTGTTAGCTATTTATCCCTAAATACTCACTTAATATATTCATCCTTGTTATCGTTCGTCACGTCGATATTAGCACCGTTTGCTTTCAACTCGCGCTGACTCGTGTGACCGAATGTCTCCTCATCTACACAGAATGTCAACTCGAGTTCACTCGGATCGTTCTCTTTAATCCAAAGCAATGAGTTATAGTATTCTGTGTCAACTGATTCCATGTCCTTTAAGTCGATAGGCTTTTGAAGCATCATTTTGTAGAAAGGTCGAATAAAGAAGGCTACAAAATGGAAACAAACAATTGAATAAAAATAAAATTTAATAAATACTTTGAGAATGGACTCTTACCATCTAAAAGTTTCCCATGATAAACCGCCATGCCGGCAATCCTTCCGATAAATCTGTAGAAAGCCATTAGTTGACATTAGCATTATAATTTAAGATTATCAGACTCACTTGAAATAATTTAAATGTTCCTCATTGCAGAGCCCGCTGAATGGATTTATCTGCAACGTGTAATTATCCATAGCTGAATATTCAAACAAACCATAGTAGGGATTGAACATTTCCTTCGACAACAAATAGAACCATTCTCTGGCGAGGCCTCCATAATCTAAAAACAAATATCTTCAATCAGTACTGTTAAATCACCAATTAAGGGATTAATTGCGTCATGAAACAATCGTACCTAAACCAGTTTCTCCTTCGAACTCTACCCACAATTTAGTCTTTAATAAGTCGGTCTTATTGACCGAGTTGATGATTCGATAGGAATCTTCTAATATCGATGTACGTCTTATGCGAATCTCGAATTTGTTTGGTACATTTGTCTAAAGAAACAAAAAATAGAAATTAAGTGAGTAACTGATTTTACAACCACAAAATATATGTTTGGGATACGCTGATAAGAGATGATGAGACTAGACAAACTTGATTAAACACTGCAAAGCATTTGGAAGAAATTTAAATTGGTATAAGGTCATCAAAAAACCCAGTCATGTATTTATCAAGAAGACAGTTACTAGGAACTCTTTTTCATCTTAAGCGAAGGGTTTCGAATGGGTGACTAGTCGTTCTATCATAATTTCAGTCGCATGTTGCTAGCAGCATTCGTGGTGTGTGGACCTTAAAGGGGGCGTAAATCGACGTGACAGAACTAAGATCTAAGGACGATTGGACAGGGCATGGACTACTTTCTTTTACATTTTACGACTTAGATTGCGGCCGAGCAGTGTGGCTCTTTTTTTCACATCACAGAGCACTACGATCTCAGTATCGCTTTACACAACTGGTTTTTGTTGCGCGACTTAGATGATCATCTACCGATTTTTCAACCTTGTAGACTACTTAAATAAACAATATTTTAATTTAAAACCATTGAATATAAACAATTTTTAAAATCAACCAGGAAAAAACAAAAATCAATTTTTTGCTTATAATAGGCTCATTGCTGCTATAGTTGGTTTTATGAGAGTTCGATATTAACAAATTTCGCTCCTAAAGCGATTCTTTGGGAGCATACAAATTAATAAGAGAAATCAAGTCCAGTGAAACAACATGATAATTCAGAATATCGCAAACAAACATGATAAAGGGTGATCCATTTCGAGGTTCCCTACTTTTTTAAAGAAAAAAACACAGAAAATTCAAATTTAATGGAGAATATTTATTATCATTTGAAAGAACATTCTTTGGCATTTATTTTTTGAAGATTATGTCTATCAAATGTTGGCCGTTGCTACGTCGCAGATGGTCCATCCGTTGAGTCCAATTTTCGATCACTCGTTCGAGCATTTCGACTGGTAACTGGCGAATGACACGCGTGATGTTTTCCTCCAAGGCCTGAATCGAAGCGGGTTTGTCGGCATAAGCTTTTGACTTTACATATCCCCACAGGAAAAAGTCTAACGATGTGATATCACACGATCATGGCGGCCAATCGACCGGCCCAAAACGTGAAATTATGTGCTCACCGAAATGTTCTCTCAATAAGTCCATTGATTGATGCGATGTGTGGGAAGTGGCGCCTTCTTGCTGAAACCAAATGTCGCCGAGATCACGAGCTTCAATTTCAGGCATCAAATAGTCGGTTATCATGGTCCGAGTTGCTGCGAACGGCGTCGAATCGACTCTCCACGGTCTTCGTGTACACTCTCAACTACGGCCGCTATATTTCCTTCACAGCGTGCTGGACGTGGTCTATTCGGTCGAATATTATCCAGTAATGAATGCTGGGTCTCAAAATGGGTGATGGTGTTGCGAATAGTACGCTCTGTAGGCCGATTATGTTGACCATAAGTTGAGCGAAGTGCACGAAACACATTCCTCACAGAACGTGAATTTTCATAATAAAGTTGAACAATTTGTAAACGTTGTTCACGCGTAAGTCTTTCCATTATGAAATGCCAAACAATACTAAACAAAAATAACATGACAGCATGACACGACTCACACGTGATCTGTCAAAAAAGGCTATTGAAAAAAGTATCTCTACTTGGATCACCCGTTACGCCTGAAACTTAAGGTTTGCAAGCCAATTTGTTCACATCTTTTATCAAAACTAGGCAAGTCTTCAAACGTAAATAATTAACGGAATGCATACCTCGTGAAATTTTTCTGAACTCTTTCTAATCTAAGTGCCTGCATTACATATGGCGAATCCGATAAGATGGATGTGTATTACAACTGCGACCTGACTAACGAGCAGGCTAAATACGTCTCGGAAGTCTTTGCAATTTCGCTTTAGAAAACATAACATTGAGTTTGATTTTGTTATAGTGTAATCATAATGAGAAGAAAATTTGAATTTTTTGTCAAATTTGATCTTTAACTTCTTCCGTACGCTGAAGTCTAAGATCGTTCATATAATAATCATGTATTATAGGTGCATTTATACGGAATGCTGTAAACATTTAAAGATCTTAAGCTCCATAGAGTTATGATTACACCATGCCGACAAACTATTTATATCAGTCTGAAACCGGATACAGTCTGTTATATTACTTATACGAGAATATAATTTCAAATCGTCCGCGAAAGTTAAAACGTTGCAAAAATTTAAAAATATCATGAACGTCATTTAAAAACAAAATAAAAAGCAATGGGACTAAATGGCTACCTTGCGGGACACCGGATGTTACATCACCAGAAGTATAACCATCGATCTTAACCATTTTCTTTCTGTTTGTTAAATAATTATGGAACCATTTAAGCATTGAGGAATGAAAACCCAACGATTTTAGGGTTGCTGAAAGTAGGGTGTTGTACCCTCTATCAAAGGCTTTTGTAAAGTCAGTTTAGAGTATATCAACTTGTTAACGTTCCTCAAAGCTGTTAAATACATAATTAGTTACTTACTTACTTACACAGGATCTACCTCGAATAAAACCATGTTGATTATTCGAGATTACCTCTTTTACTACAAAGAAAGGCTTCTCCTTAATAATGCTTTCAAACAATTTATGAATTGCAGAAAGCTTCGATATAAGTCGATAGTTTTCTACTTTTTGTCTTAAACCGTTTTTATAGATTGGAGTAATATAAGAATATTTCAATTATTCTAATAACTTACTTACTTAAGTGGCGCTACGGTCCGGGATGAACCTGGGCCTGAACCAACATGCCTCTCCAATTAGCCCGGTCCTTAGCTAACTGCCTCCAGTTGCGCACTCCAAGTTGGTTGAGGTCGGTTTCTACTTGTGCGCGTCACTTAATGCGAGGTCTTCCTCTACTGCGTCCGACGTCTGGTTGGGAATCGAAGACTCTGCGAGCCGGAGTATTGGTGTTCATTCTTTCTACATGTCCTAGCCATCTTAATCGTCCAATGCGGAGTTTTTTGACTAGGGGTATGTCGCTATACAGCTCGTTTAGTTCGTGGTTGAATCTTCGTCTCCATAGCCCGTCAACGCAAACGGGACCGAAGATTTTCCGAAGAATTTTTCTCTTGAATCGACCAAGGATTTCTTCATCCGCTTTTGATACGGTCCATGCTTCAGCGGATCTCCTTAGTAGTTCGAGTGAGGGCTTTACTACTAAATTGCCTTCTTAGCCCGAAGAAACAGCGATTGGCAAGAGTAATTCTTCGTTTGATTTCTGACGAGATGTTGTTGTCAGAGTTAATAGCGGAGCCGAGGTAAGCAAAGTCCCGCACTACCTCAAAGTCAATGGTGACGTTTTGTCCAATTCGTCAATGTTGTGTGTCCTTTCGTGTTGACAGCATATACTTAGTCTTACCCTCATTTACTGCTAAACCCATTTTTGCCGCTTCCTTCTCTATACTAGCAAACGTGGCTATGACATCACGTTGAGTCCTACCAATGATGTCAATATCGTCGGCGTATGCTAGTAGTTGCACCGATTTTTGGAGAATTGTGCCTCTGGTGTTGGCTCGGGAGTTTTGCACAATCCTCTCAAGAATCAAATTGAAAAAGTCACATGACAGCGCATCGCCTTGCCTAAATCCTAGATGTTTAGTAGACGTATGCCTCTGTAATTGGCGCAGTTCAGAGGGTCTCCTTTTTTATGGATCGGGCAAACGATGCTGAGGTCCATTCTTCAGGAATGCTTTCAACCGACCAGATTTAGCTTATGAGTTTGTGGATGTTGCTTACCAAGTCATCTCCGCCAGCTTTATAAAGCTCAGCGGGAAGGCCGTTATTTCCGGCGGCCTTATTAAGCTTGAGTTTAGATATAGCTATACTTACTTCACTTAGCATCGACTGTGTCTCAACTATGATGTTTCCTTGTTCATCTCGACCGGATTCTGTTCGAGCCTTGTATCCTTGGCTTTGACGTTTTACACTTTGGTAAAACTTGCGAACATCGTTCCTGGAGTGGTACCTCTCTATATCCTCGATCGCGCGCTTTTCTTGCTCTTTTTTCTTCTTTCTGAAAAGCCGATGTTCTTCCCTTCTTCTTTGCCTATAGAGCTCAATGGCAGCTCTCGTCTTCACCTGCAGCTTAGCCTTGTAGCACTCGTTCTTGGCTGCGAGCATCTGTCGGCATTCCTCATCAAATCAGGGGTTTCTTGCTGGTGGCCGCGAGAAACCTAGAGCGTATAACACTCTAGGGACATATTCATATTCCTACTCGTACAAATGACAGAGTGTTTTTCGACATATTTCCCCCTTCTCAGGCAGAATTCAAACGTGCGAAAGTAGCAGCCATATCAAAAATCGAACATAGTATTAATGCCTCCTACTTTGCATGGTTTTATCGCTACTTTGACAACTAATGATCAAATAAAATAGCCAGTTGTACTCAGCTCGAAGAGGCATGTTGGTTGGCCCATGTTCATTCCGGACTCTAGCGACACTTAAGTAAGTAAGTCAGACCAAAGATTATGAATTCTATACAGATGACGCATTGAGAACAAAAAACAGAAACTTTTGCTCAGTAGCTTCATGGTACGGGCGGGCACATGAAAAACAAGAACAAAAACATATGGCGGGCTATGCCAGCACGACCCGCCATAGAACAATTTTTCTTATATGGAGTGCGTCATCTGTATAGAATTCATAATCTTTGGTCAGACGCAATAGTCGTTAAACTGTGAATCAAAATCAATTAAGCCCACTACGTGCAAATATAGAAATTCGTTCTTAGGAGGAAAAGTATGAATGTACCAAAGAATGTTTTCCTTCTGGTAATGTATCACAGTTTTTTTTTTTAAAAAAATGGGTCCTATCAATCTTGTTATCCCCGATTTTCAAATTCGCTCTACATTTAAAAAAAGAGGAGATTCACTACTTGAATGCTCGCAAATTATAAACAAAAATCTACATTAACGTTCTGACTTATTGAATATCTGCTGTCTAAATTCCTGATCCGATTAGACCGCAGGTACAACTTCAAAATTTTACCGATTTCATTTAGTAGATATTGTTTAGGTAAATTTTATTTTGGAATAACGAATTAATCAGCGACACAAAAAGTGTACCATGATATAATTCCAAAGCAGTTTAAGCTCAATGTATAAAGCATTTTATAGCCATGGTAATACCGTAATATTACAAATATTACAAGAAAATTAATTATTATTTTATAAAAAGTTAGAAATAAATAAAGCCACTTACCGGTTTCTTAATGTGACACTTGAAATATTCATATTTTTGCTTATAGTCTCTAGAATATGGCACCGCTTGGCCAGCTATATTTGGATTAGACAGTCTTGGATCCTCCCATTGTGTTGTTCTAGTATCTGAACAAACAAGGCCAATTAATATCGCTTCATCTCATATTAACTTTCAGCATTTATATAACTTACTATGATCGATGTAAAACACTCTACCATCGGTGTGAACACGCTCCTCCCATCCTTCTGGCAAAGGTCCCAAATCATCTTCGACACGACGCGTCTGATTTGGCATTGGGCTAGCGCGACCATTCCGAGGATCGATCCATGTGGTTTTACGCGCTACATGATCGATAAAAAATGTTCTTCCATTGGGCGCCACTTGCATTGACCACCGTGGCGGCAGAGTTTCTTCATCGTTGTTCGTTGTCTACAAAAAAAAATAAAAAAAAATCCAACTCAGTAATTCATAACCATGATTGAAACCTTTTTTTTTTTTTTTTCAAAATTGTAATAAAAATTAATTATTATAAAAAAAGGTAATTTTACTTGATCACCAACTGCTGTGTTGTCTTCGACTGAATTTCGTCTCGTCGACGAGGCTGAATTCTCCGATCGATTGCCACTATCGGGTTGATCTACATCCTCGCTCTTTGTGTATAGTGAATGATAATTGTTTATTTGGGTTTGGGTATAAAAGATGTTTATATAACAACATAAGAGAGAAATAAAAAAAAATGAAATAAATAAACATAATGTACTTTTAGTTAGTTTTTTTTTTTTGAAAAATAAAATGTATTCAATAGCACATTTACGAATATTTTAAGAAATTACACAAATTACCCAAAAATATAAAACCCAAAACTACATCGAAATATTAAAAAAAAATGTATTTTTTACAAGTACTTACAATGAAATGACGAGTAGTAAGCAATTTGTTTTAGCAATGTACAGCGGACATTTGCAAACATTTTTCTTTTCGCAATTTATATTTGTATACACATATTAAGGTTAACAAAAGTGCAATTTATAATGGTACATAAAAAAACTGTGCAGACATTTCAAATTAAAAAAAAAATATAAACATTAAGCACAGTTTTTGCATAAAACTGAATTAAAATGGCGATCCATATTCCTACAGAATAATATTAATGTATAAAATGTCTGAAAGTTATAGCATAAATGGCCGTGTTTCGAATTTCAGATTACAACAGAAAAATAAGGTAAGGTGATGTGTAAAGCAAAATCGAAATGAATGGTAAGGTAAATGTCAAACTACGCCAAACCTTGCCATATTAATAGATTTTTATTAACTTTTATCCATTCAAAATAATTATTCTTTATCGAAAAAGTAAAATAAAACATAAATAAACCTATAATATCGGGTAATTTTCCTGAATTCAAAAACACTTCAATGACAAGTCCAAGCAGTCGTTTCACTCTTGGACTTATTTCGTTTGTAATTTTCCCTCCAATGTCACGTGACTAAAATGGTCAATTGACCAATAAGAACCGAGTTTCATCAAAGTTAATTCACTATAACTGAAAACTTCATTACAAACACTAATGCCCGGTTTCACAGTGGGGGCTTAATCCGTTGCTTAGCTAAGCAAAAAGCAGATCTTAAATTAGGTCTTAAGTTTTTTGGGTTTCACAGTCATCAAAAAAGTGTGGTTTAGCTAAGCCAAGTATAACAAATCATTGTGAATGGTTCGTCGTAGGTAATTTATTAGTTACGTGCCTAAAACTATACACCAAACGGGAATATTCTGCGAATATTAAGCCACCAACATCGGGGGCTTAAGTTTTATCAATATTTAAGTGTGGTTACCTCTTAAGCCGGCACTGTAAAACACAAAGTTATGTTAAACCGCAGGTTAAGCTCCACGTGAGGCTTAAGCTCTCACTGTGAAACTGGGCATTAATGTAACTCAGATTTTAGATGTTATTTAAAGTAGACAATATAGTTTTTCTTAAATATTGCCCAAATAGAAAATTACCGTTATTCGTATTTTCCAGAAAAAAAAACTTGATAGGTATGCAGGTTTTTTTTTTTTTTAAATTTAAGATACAATTTCTGTTACAAAAAAAATGTTAGATCAGTTTTTGGTTAAATTCAGATTAGGAAAAACGTTATATAGGAGGTAACTTCAATAGAAACGCTAAAACTATACAAAACGGAGTAGTCAACTGTGTCGTGGTACGCAATTGCTCCCTGCGCGCTCGACTTTAAATTATGATTATAAAAACTCTTTAAACTAAATTCGAAGGATGTCAGTAAACACGTACATGGGGCAGAAAATTATGATTCATTATTTGCCAAAACTGCAAATTCCACTTTGAGACTTTAGGAACCTGAAAACTGATTATAAGCGTTTGTTACAAATGTCAATAATAACATTTATTTCCAATTTTATTTAACGAGACTTTGTTTAATAAAGATTATCCGCCCTATCGAGCAGAAAATACTCCGATTTTGTACGATTCGAAGGATTTTTGTTCGGGTATTCTTCCGAAAAGCTGTTCGGAATATTTCTCCGACATTTTTGAACACATCCCTGCGAATTGCGTTGAAGTGAGTTCAGGACTAATCAGGAGCATTTTTGGTTAAATTTTTGACCGCTAAGTAAACGCCAAAATTTGGTATTTAAGTCAAATTATTCATACAATTTAAACAAATGTTTGTTTAAGAATTGTTTTGACGTACGTCCTATTGTCCTACAACGTACGCCAGCAAACGTCAAATGCTTCTTCAATATTGTTTTGACTTACGTGTCTATAAAATGCAAGATAACGCTATTTAAGCGTATGCAAGTACGTCGTTAGAAAAAAATATATCTTTTTTGGACAGTAAAAAGTCACATATAAAAAATATATACTACTGATAATTTAGATAAAACGTTAACAGCGATATGTTGCCAAATAGATTAAAAAAATATATTAGAAGCAAACGTTCACTTCCGAATCAAACATTTTCAACAGTGAACTAAACGTTGACAATACGAATACAATTTTTTTGGTGCAACAGGCTCGTTTGTACCCAGAACCTAGCTTCATCACAACCATTTATGCGTGCGTGTGTACTTATTGCACGATGGCGGGGCCTCCTGTTTGATAAGCCTTAGTTAGTTGAGATAAGCCTTTCTTGACAATTGATTTCTCAAAATCATCACGAGAGATGGACCAGTGAAAAGTCATTTAGGTGTGGCTCAGGTTGGGAATCAAACCAAGGCCTTCTGCACGGCAGTTAATCGCTCTAACCATCGCGCAATTGATTTGCAATAAAACACGTGCCAAGAAATTGGTAAAAAAGTAAAATTTTATACAAATTTGCATTTTAATGTTTGTATTCTTAAGAAAGCACAAACAGCTATGCAAATCCAAACGAAGAACATATTCAAGTGAAGAAAATATATTAGTTTCCATCAACCAGGAAAACATAGTCAAACAACTAACAGAAGCCACAGAGAACGGTGACAAGGAAAGGGTAACTACCAAACTCCTGGCATGTCAACGAGGCTCTCGTTGGTCAATAGAAAAGAGTAATTAAAGAAGGACATTTGTGAATCGCAAGGGTAACTTCCTCACCAAGTAAAAAACAGTCGGTTATGGACATAAACAAAAGTCTCACAGAACGGATCCCTCAAATGTCAACAAAACACGGAACGAACATGAACACCGACTTACTTTATTATTACAGCTGTTACGAAAGGCTTCACATATTAAGACGCGGATTCGTTTGAGAGAGCCCAGATTTGTGAACACACTAAACAGTGATTGACTTAAAGCCGATTAGTAATTGCCTGGCTATGGTCCGTAGATAGCTGGACATCTTTTTGGACGGAAACTATAAATCCTGTCCGGAATACGATGTGAAAATAATCGACCCTACCATGGTATCCATTCGGAGAGTAATTTTCTACGAAACGCAAACCCAGTCGGAGACTAAATTAACGTTCATGGTATAGTGCGTACCAAATCAGTTGGCCAACGGTCGATTGCGCAGAGAGAGGATTTAAGGGAAATTTAAGATATTTTACAATTAATTTTAAGAGACCTGCGCAGTAGAATGCCCAACTGGTTTGGTTTGCACTAGTTTGCAAACGGTCGAATGCGCAGAGAGAGGATTTAAGAGCAATTTAAGATATTGTAAAATAAATTTTAAGAGACCTGCGCAGTAGATTGGCCAACTGATTTGGTACGGACTATATCCATTTTCCGAAGGTGAATAAACGCATTCATTTGACATCAGCTAAATCAACAACCTCTTCTGGTGTCCTCTTGGTGAAACGCAGGGTTTCTCTCGCACCAACTCAGCCAAGCCTCATATAGCTTGGTGCTTGTTTTTTCATTTAAATTTTGCATTAAGCACTAGTTTCCAACAAAAAATAAAAAAAAAAAAAACTTAAATAAAATTATTTGATCGTTCACTTATAAATATTTCCGCGACGAATAAATGTCGAAGACCATCGGAGAGAAATTGACGTGTGGCTATCAAAAACAGATGCAAAAAATGTAAGCCATCGCAATGAAACGTAAACTGCCGATGTGCGTTACGCTTTGTCGGAGAAATGTTCCGAACAGCTGATCGGAACGATTACCATGAAGCAAAATTCTCCGATTCGTAGAAAATCGGATAATTGTCTTTCGGAACGGATACCATGATAGGGCCGAATACTTGGGAATTTCAATGCAAGAAATTGGAAATAAAAAAACCTCCGGCGGATAAACAGATAATCCCGTACCCTTACTCTTCACCAATATCAATACCGCAACATTATTAAAGATGAAGCTGAATCGACTAGACTGTCAGACACCCCCCGAAAAGATGTAATCCGGCATAATTTATAGCAGTTACTAAATGGTGAGAGTGATTGGACAAGAAATACACGTACCTCTTGTCAACGAAGAGATAACGCAGCCATCAAACAGTTAACAAACAAAATATAATTCAGACAGTTCTGATAGATTACCAGTGGAACTTTTTAAATACGAATTTGTTGCAAAGAATGGATGCACTGGAAATGCGCGAAAGCATCAACATCAAAGAACTTTGGATGGATGAAAGCATGACCAATGACCGAAATATTAGCTTCAAAGGTCCTAACTACAAGAAGAAAGTCGATCCTAGTTTCTCGAAATGTGAAATAAATATATTTTTGTTCTCAGAATCATAAAAACGTTGATTTTAAGTAAATACGTTTTGTTTACTAATTTATTTTGTAATGACGTATGCGCACAATTTTTGACGTATGTATATGATTATGTACAAGAAAATATTTATTTTATTGGCATATACGGCAAACTCATTATATCCTATCCCATAGGGGTATATTAGTTTTGATACATAGTTTGTAACATAGAGATATAATTTAGTATATGGATCGACTCAGAATCGATAGCTGAGTCGATTTAGCCATGTCTGTCTGGTCCGTCCGTACGTCACAAATTTTTGGGCCTTAAATTTTGAGATAGAATGATGAAACTTGGTACACGCGCTCTTTGTTGCTCCCAGCAGAACAAATGTAAATTTTTTTGAAATCCGCCCACTGCCACGTCCCCTTTTTAGAAAAACATATTTCTTAGCCTAACCGTAAGGAATTTTTAAAAGGTGTCTGAGCAGCATATTTAGAGAATCGTTATATCTATATTTCTTCTCCATCCATTTTTTTTGCCACGCCAACTTTTTGGGGGCGTTTTTAGTAAAAAAAAAAAAAAAAAAAAAAAACCCTTTTCGGTCAAATTTTCATATATTCAAAAAAAAAAACTTTTGATGCAAAAACTTTAATAAAATTAATATGAACATTTCGTCCTACGACCATTTTAAACCCACGCTAACTTTTTGGGGGCGTTTTCTTAAAAAAACCATTTGTATGCCCTGCCCCAAGGCCTATGCAATAGAAAAACGTTGTTTTTAGTCGACCATAAAAGATTTTGATAAACCTGAACAATATGTTGTAACAACGTCATTTTCAATACTTTATGGCCATAAAGATTACATTTTGGGGATATTAACTTTAAGGATGGGATGGGATAGGGTATTAAACGATCCACACAGCGGATTGTAGCCTTCTCATATGTTTTTGCAATAAATTTCAAATATTTTAAAAAGTAATTGTTTTAGAATAACTTTTTACATTTTTTGAAATAGGATTTCGGATTATAGTGTCAAAAAAAAAGAAAAACTATCCAAGTGGTTGGTTTTCATGCAATAGGTTGTCAAAACTTTAAATGCGATTTCCCAAAAACATTAAAATGGCGTTTACGGCAACCCAATTATGGAGCGACGACATTACGTCGCTGTGCGGTAGAAAATTCTCCGATTTCGAACAGATTGTTATATTTTCCCTATGATATGTCAATAGTAAATCATCGAAAGCCCACCCATACGATAATTAGGCCATTGCTCATCAACCAACTCTTATTGCTTGTGAGACTTCACTTGCACCGGGATCCGAATTATCAGCACGTCTTTCACAGGAGGTCCGCTTTTTATAAATTTAAAACTAACTTCTTTGAAATAAATAGACTTTTAATTGGGTTTCATTAAGTTTTTGTTAGCTCACATTGATCTGGAAGGCTGGCATTTTCATTCCTTTATTTGACTGTCGAATTTTAAATTATAAATATTTATATAGCCGATGTTTTTTTTTAATCGATATTTTTATATCAACATTTTTGTATAAATCAATTGCAACTAATCAATTGCATAGCACTACATCTATTATTACACCATTACTGAAGTTTTGCATTATAAATTCTCCATGCATCAGCTAGACTTCGGGGCAATTGGCTCCTGCACTAATTGTGGAAAATCTTTCTAAAAGGTTAACTTATTGATTTAACAAAATATGATTAATTAATACTCGACTTTAAAAGCAAACACCAAAAATGTAATGAAAAATAAACAGTTTCACGTTGACGCAAGAGGTAAAAACCGATTCCGGGACTCTTTGCTGGTGGGTCCGCGATGTCCTAAATAAACAACTCTGACATACAAATTTATAACAGAAATCACACTTTGATTTGAATAGAATGTAGAAGTGCTAAGACTTGTTCACTACGCTTATGGTGTAAATGCAGGCGAATAAATTTGTGGGGCGAGATACATTCATTTATGAAAAAGCATTGGAAGGAACAAACAAAAAAAAATATTTAAAGATACTTCATATGTATCGAAACTAGATGGATCGTTCTAACCGAATGCATAGCGTCCATATTCTTTCTCACTGGGATCTCGTTGCTTCGGCATCGTAAATTCTCTCTGACTCGCATAGCCATCGGTATAATTGGACCATATATGACTGGTGGAAGATCAGTTATAACACTTGTGTATGGCCTTATTAATCAATTTAACAAACAAAAGTTAATACTCGATTTAAAAGAGCAAATATTTTAAACACCTTTCAACTGTATTCGACGTCGGAGCAGGCAATGACGCAAGGGATAAAGAACGATACATGTAGTCTTCTCTGTTAGGTTCTCTGATGTTGTCCTAAATAATAAAAACAAATTCAAAAATTACTCTCATATTGAAGAATCTTAAACTAGCACTTATGCATTAGAGATCAAAAACAAAACCATCAAATGATAATAAGCGTTTCTCATTGTACCCAACGATCTATATAGATCATTAATTTTACATTACAACTTTACTGATCATACCAATGTCCAATGATCAATGATCTACATACCTAGATCATGGGGAACAATACAAAAAAGACTTATATTTCAATTATGGAAAAACAATAAAAACGAGTGATGGGTACACGACTGGGTCGTATGCAACTTTCTCGTTCACATACCAACCATGTGAGAATTTGACGTTTTGCACATTTTGGACAAAATATAGAATAGAATTAATTTTTGTCATTGATGTTAAACATATAAAAATAATGTAGAATGGAGATTATAAGAACTTCGGAATTTGAAGGACTCGGTGTTCATGTGAATTATAATGATTTTCCGTTATTGCGACAAAACTGAAAAAAACATCAAGAACTTTTTGGGCTAAAGCTAATTATGTGGAATTATTACAAACAATATTACACAGATATTAAATTTCATTCAATTTGACCAAATAGTTTGCTATAAATTAACACGTTTCCTTATATGAATTAAATCTAAAAATCCGTTATATGGATTTTGTTAGAAAAACAGTATTTATAGTATTTAAGTTTAATCAAAATCGTTGTAGCCGTTTTCGAAAAAAAAAATACACTATTGGGTGTTATAGAACGAGGGTAGACTCTGATTGGCTTTAACTTAGCAATGCCCAGTGGTTGTAACTCTAACTACACATCAAATGTGTTTATTTTTACCTCCAAGTGGTAATCATCGAGTACTTGCTAGACCATAAGTGCGAGTGTTGATAACAAGACGAAAAGCAGCAACACTATAATCAACATGGGCAGAATGGCACGGAATGAATACCCGGTCTTCTGTCCCAGGCGAACCTAGATGAACTGCTTCGATATATTCGGTCAACAGGTCATCTAGTAATCTCAAAGGTAAGTCAGGCCCCTTGAACAGAGATGGTGGCGCATGAACCGAAAAGTCAACGGCAGCGCTCAATCCCGTAGTGGATACTGATGGCCCCGTGTCCTAGGGGTATCTAATAAATAGGAACTGGCCCTCCAGGTTAGAGGTTGTGCTTTGGGTTAACTACCCAACCATGGAAAAAACCATTTTGTCACGAAGCAACCAATAGCCTCGGAAAGGACTGATATTATTGTCTATGACCTTGCTAAACGAAAAAAAGGACAACGACGTTCGTATCTGCACCTGGAATGTGAGAACATAAATTGCTATAAAGCAGGCATTACTGATATTCTGGAAATACGATGGAATGAGCCGGGAAAAAAGAGGATGAAAAACTGTGACTATGAAATGTGTTATAGTGAGCAGAAACAGCGAATATTCGGATGCGGATATGTTATAAGTGTTAGACTTAGACAAGAAACCCCTGGAGTACCGACAGATGCTCGCAGCCAAGAACGAGGCCTACAAGGCTAAGCTGCAGGTGAAGACGAGAGCAGCCATTGAGCTCTATAGGCAAAGAAGAAGGGAAGAACACCGGCTTTTCAGAAAGATAGTTGAGACACAGTCGATGCTGAGGATATGGAAGAACCACTTCAGCAGACTGTTAAACGGCGATGACAAACAACATTCCGCTGTCAGGCAGAACGAACCACAACAACCACCCGACTTAAGTGAAGTGAGGATAGCAATATGTAAACTGAAGCTTAATAAGGCCGCCGGAAATGACGGCCTTCCCGCTGAGCTTTATAAAACTGGCGGAGATGACTTGGTAAGTAATATCAGCATCGTTTGCCCGATCTACAAAAAAGGATACCCTCTGAACTGCGTCAACTACAAAGGCATAAGAGTCAAGATACAGGATCCTATCTGCCGTAATATGTGAACGCCTGAAAACGTTTACCAACAACCTGATCGGCCCTTATCAGTGTGGTTTTAGGCCAGGAAAGTCCGCAACCGATCAAATAGTCACACTTCGGCAGATCCTGGAAAAAAACCTAAGAAGTCCAGATCGATACCCACCACTGATTTATCGATTTCAAAGCCGCATACGACAGAATTTATAGAAACAAACTATACAGAGCCGTGCCTAGTTTTGGTATTGGTAGTATGACGATGGAGAATTTTCACTGCTCCATCAGGGTCAGAAACGACCTCACCGACACAAAAGGATTTACGCAAGGCGATGCGCTGTCATGTGACTTCTTCAATTTGATTCTTGAGAGGATCCCGAGCCAACACCAGAGGCACAATTTTCCAAAAATTGGTGCAACTACCAGCATCATTGACATCATTGGTAAAACTCAACGTGATGTCATAGCCACGTTTGCTAGTATAGAGAAGGAAACGGCAAAAATGGGTTTAGCAGTAAATGAGGGTAAGACTAAGTATACGCTGTCAACACGAAAGGACACACAACATCGACGAATTGGACAGAACGTCACCATTGACAGATACAACTTTGAGGTAGTACGGGACTTTGTCTACCTCGGCTCCGCTATTAACTCTGACAACAACATCTCGTCAGAAATAAAACGATGAATTACTCTTGCCAACCGCTGTTTCTTCGGGCTAAGAAGGCAATTTAGTAGAAAAGCCCTCACTCGAACTACTATCGTATATAAGACCCTAATCATCAAAAGCGGATAAAGAAATCCTTGGTCGATAGAGTCGCTAATTTGCACATTTGACAGCACGCCTCTTAGCAGATGGACTATAATAAGGTTGGTTAACTCTTTCGCCGAACGTAGGAGGACAAGTTTATCGGACGCCTTCCCACTGAAATCGGACGCAGGGAACATTATTATTATTACTGCTGTAACTGCTGCCGTACATGTCTATCCAGTCACTGGAGACAATTCTGCATAACGCAGAATTGCCGATCCGATTGAAAATATTTAAGAGGATCCTTAGAATGGTGAGCGAAGCCCCAGGCAAAGCTCATTTGGAGTATATAACCAAAAATGGTCGAATATTGAGTGACTCTAACCACGAAATTCTGTATGAGAGGGAACTACATTTAGAGCCACAGTGTTGTCTGCAGTTTCGTATCGGAATAGATTTTTGAGTGTGGTGGTTGATTTTTTTCATTAAAAAAGAGAAGCTCTATTCCGATCCAAGTAAAGTCCGAACTCTGTTCCGCATTAGTAGAGATTATTCATCAAAAAGCAGGTAACAAGTATTTTGTATCATAAAACGGAGTAAAATAAACTAAGATTGATTTTTTTTTGAAGTGAAACTTCTTTTGGGACGGTGTGAATTGTGAAATTTTATGAAACATAAAAACATCACGATGACGGTGTTTTGATCCGGTCCACCATCCCAGGACTTACTACAACCGACACTGCTGGATGACGGTGATCGCGTGTTGTTGGTTTACTAGGTTTGTTTGAGTGAATTTGATTAATTGAAACAAAAAAGTGTAACGAAAAAGAGATCAAATATCGGTTGTCGCCTGATTACCGAAACCAACCAAGCAGCGTCGGTCGAGGTTAGTACTTAGATATGGGTACGCTTGGGAACACCGCGTGTTGTTTTTTTTTTTATAATTTGAGCACTCTCAAGGGGTTATGAATACCCTTTATATGTTTTAGTACAGTGTGGGCGTTAAGGAAATTCAGGATAAGAAGAAAGGAGGTACCGATGCAAATTGGTAAGTTATAATGGAAAGGGAAAACAGAGTTTGGTAGAGCATTCCACATTCCTGGTGCTCGGTTTATGTACGAATCCCTACATTTCAGCGTTTGCAATCATAGCGTAACGACTATTGCGGCTGAATTGTTGTATGTGAGGAATGCAGATGGCTATTTCATTTGAGCGTTGGTTGTTAATATAGGTTGCTAGGGCGTATAAACGCTTTATATATTGTGGATCAGAAATGGCGAAATATGTCTTATATTGATTAAGGAAACCTAGACCTTTCGCTGCGTTTTTAGCGACTTGAAATATGTGGTCGTTCCAACGTAAGTCGTTGCTAACACACTTACCTAGAATGGAAAGTTTTTCGGTTTCTTCGACGTAGGTGACATTCATGGATAATGGCTCTAGATTTTGATTTCGCTTTAACGACAGAAGACAGCATTGTGTTTTGGAAGCATTGAATTCTACTCTGTTGGATTTACCCCATTTGATGATGCTGTCAAGGTCGGAATTCAACGAGCTTAACATATTTTGTCGCTAAGAGTCCACGTTCGAAGATGAGGGAAGTGAACCTGAAAACGAATATGAGAAGCTCAGAGTACTGTCATCAGCGATGGAATGTATTCGATTAGAAGTTGCAGACAGGAGATCATTTATAAAAATGAGAATGAGAGTCGGAGACAAAACTGAATCTTGAGGGACACCAGCATTTATTTGGTGAGTTGCAGGCTTGAAACCGTCCAAAACAACTTGAATTGATCGTTCCGAAAGAGAATGTCTAATCCATAGAAGAAGTTTTTCATCGATTCCAAATGCACGTATTTTCGACGAAAGGGCTTGATGCCAAACCCTGTCAAATGCATTTGAAATATCAAGCACAACAATCTTGCTTTCGCCACCTTGATGGATTGATTGGTTCCATTTTTTTCGGTGAGATACGTCATCAAATCACCAGTACCTAGACCTGTTGCATGGATCACCATACTGAGAAGTTTTCGTGTTTCGAGATATTAAATAAACTGACGATTTATCAACGTTTCCATGATCTTGGAATGAAGGGACGGTAGTTGGAGAGAGAAAAAGATTCTCCTTTTTTTGGTACAGGCTGGACAAATGCTGTTTTCCATCTACTAGATGAGTCTTGATGAGTAGGATAGATATAAAAGCTTACGCAGTAGTTTTGCTAGCGTAGAAGAACACCTCTTCAGAATGATGGGGGATATACCATTTGGACCAGCGGATTTGTGAATGTTAAGATCAAATAAAATTCTTGCAAAATACGAAAGTGAATTTGTCCCATAGAATGATCTACGTTCTCAAGTACAGGGCGAGGCTTGGCACAATCTGGCAATGTATAATTGGCTGCGAAGTGCGCAGCAAGCAGATTGGCGTTGTAAAAAGAGCTGCCAGCTGGAATGTCATTGTGAACGAGCGTCGGAACTGATGATGAGGCCGAATTTTAAATATTTTTAACAAATGACGAAAATTTGTACTACCTCTGGGACATTGTAGAATTGTTTGGCTCAACTTTTGGACATAGAGGAATTTGACACTCATTAAATGGGCATTGCAGTCATTGGGTGCTTGGGAACACCGCGTGTTGTTGGTTTTTGTAGGAAAATGAGATGAGAAACTGAGAAACTGAAACTGAGTTTCGGGGTAAGAAAAAGTTCAAACAATTCAACCGAGTTTGCAAGGTTGAAAACTAGTCAAAACACATTTTTCAGAAATTAAGTCAATTATATGTCAACAGTTCAACTCATATCGAATGAAATGAATACCCTAGGGAGGTGGTAAACAGAGAGAGAGAGATTAGGCAGAGTTTCACTTCTATCGCGTGTGGAGTGTGGACTCACACTCGATTTTTTTTATTCAGTATTTTTTTTTCTATTTTAATACAATTGATAGAGCAAAAAAGTTAACATTTTATTTACCCTTAGAGAAACGTCAAAATTAACCAGTGGATAAAATATAACCCAATTTAAAATAAATTTACAGAGACAGCCTTAATTATACAATTCGACATAGATACACAACACTTGGGACAATTCACATTTGACGTGTATGAACATTAAGAAAACGGATCAGCAACATTAAAGACACAATTTCTTATATCTAGACAAATAGATAATGAACAAAACTCTAACCAATTCAATTGGGGTCTGCCTGATATTGTTATTATTTAGTGCCCAACTTGGGACAGCGTCCGTAGAATTTTCAGTCTCCACGTAATTATGATTACGCAAATTATCCATAGCTCTCCTAGACAAAGAGTTCGGTACACTAGGTGCCTGACGAATCGGTCTAAGAGAACTTCCTGCAGTTGTGTTCGGTCTACTGAATCAAATCACATTTATAAAACTCAATACAATGAACTGAATAAAAACAAAAAATAAAAAACCTTGATGCAGTTTCCGATGTCGAAGAGTTTAATGAAGTCAACGATATGGATCGTGAGATGGTGTCTTCTATGCTTACTTGACTGACGGTATCCTAGACAAACATAAATACTCAATGTAAATGAGGAAATCAATTTAAAATTAATAAACAAAGAACATGATATCCTAAATCGCCTACTACTAAATACAAATACAATACAAATCTAATAGTTGTATTCGGTTTAATTACAATAATCTCGGTTAAGTGTGGAGGCTCGGCAAAACTACTACTATTTTGTTCCTCTCCATCGCTGGGCACTCGGTCACTAGTGCTGATATCGTTATTAGTAAGGTTATCATTATCCTTGTCGACATTTTCGTCCTCGTCAAGAGGGTTATTACTGAGCGAACCTGAGTACGATGAACAACTGCTTGATCGACTTAATGAGCAAGTAGATGGCGCTGCCTCATCATTCACCAGTGGATTTACAAGCTTAGATTTCAATTCATATGTTTGTGTATATTGATTTATTTTTTTTTTAAAACACACATAAATAAAAGCAAACAATTGAAATAGTTTAATTAAAAATTAATATTTTGTTTTTATAATTTTACATTCTAGGTAATAAAATATATTTAGCCATGCAAAACAAAACAAGTTACTATTGCATTATATAGGTAACTTAAACAAAAAAAAAAAAACAGTGGTTACGCATACGCATAACATAACAAAAATTACTCACCGGATTCCTTTGCGCTTCTGAGTCATCCACACTGATGTGGAACCGTCTTTGAAAATCGGATGCGGCAGCATCAACTGAAATTGTGTTCGTCGCTGATCTACAAGGAAACAAATTGTTTACCAATATCAACTACTGGCGGCAAATATAAGATAATATTGAGGTGAAGTCTGAAGAACATTAATTCTGTATCTAGATATAATGAGTTTGAAGTTTGCTATAGTCTACACTCGTTGCGATGTAACTTATTTGTACAACGAAATAGATAGAGCTATGCGATGTCGAATCTTGATTTAGCAGGTGGAAATTAAGTTGTACAGCCTATTTTACTAGGCTACTTAATTTTTTTTTTCGTTGTTGTTTTTATCAAGATTTAAAAATAGTACCGCTTAAGTGGTATCAGCTGTTATTGATAATACTTTGAGCACTTTTTATGATATATCCATGAAAACGGATTACTTCAGAACTTTGGGCGATAAGTTCTCCTACTTGACGGATGTTACGCTATATCTGACAGAGTAAGCGGTTTAGTAAAAACTTGTGACTGTTAACAAATCTTGGGTGCAAGCCGTTGCAAATTCGCAATACGGCATATCAGACTACCGGCAAACATCTGGGTTTGAATTTCTAATCTGCCTCGTACAATATCGGTTGTTCTTCCCTCCTTGGAACACCGTCTTGCTGTCGGAATTATTCAAATTGATGATTAAAACATATGAGAAGGCTACAATCCGCTGTGCGGATCGTTGAATACCCTATCCCATCCTATCCATAAAACTAAAATCCCCAAAAAAGGGGACATGGCTTAAAACACGATGTGGATAAATAGAAAAAATGATATACTGACAACAAATTCTACAGACTGCTTACAAAACACTTTAACGGTTCTACATAAGACAAGGTTTTCTCTTGCATATGTTATGGGGTAGTGTATAAAAATGGTTTTTATATAAAAACGCCCCCAAAAAGTGGGCGTGGGTTAAAATGGTATATAGACGAAATATTCATATTAATAATGTTAATGATTCTGCATCAAAATTTTTTTCGAAAAATTTAAAATTTGACCGAAAACAGTTTTTTATTGAAAACGCCCCCAAAAAGTGGGCGTGGCAAAAAACTTTATATGGACGAAATATAGATATTAATATTGTCTAAATATGTTGTTCAGAAACTTTTTTAAAATTCCTTACGGTTTGGTCAAAAACTGAGTTTTTCTTAAAAGGGGGCGTGGCAGTGGGCGGATTTCAAAAATGTTTACACTTGTTCTGTAGGCAGAGACGAGGATCCTATATACCAAATTTCAGTATCCTAGCTCAAAATTTAAGGCCTAAAAATCGGTGACGTACAGACGGACGGACGGACGGACGGACGGACGGACAGACAGACATGGCTTAATCGACTCAGCTAGCGATTCTGAGTCGATCCATATACTTTGAGGTATATGTAGCAAAATTATTTCTCTATGTTACAAACTAAGTATCAAAACTAATATACCCCTATGGGATAGGGTATAAAAATGATGTGACTCTGTAGAGTGAATGACTTTGCAATTTCTTTGAGTAGATGTATTACTCGCGTCAATCCCCCAGAACAAACATTTGTTAGTTCTACCCACTTAACTACAGAAGTGGAAATGATTCTCTACAGACACCTTGCTTCAAAATCACTTCAAAATGATCGTGTCTCTTATTAATGGAATTTCCCAGCGAACGCCTTATAAGAGCTTAGGCTTGCAAATACATATTGTTGGCGCAACAGGCTCGTTAGTACCCAGGGCCTAGCTTTCTCACAACCATTCATGTATGCGTGTGTACTAGAGGAACGACGGGACAACTGTAACAGAGCATCTCAAATTTAACACATTCTACAGAAGAAAATGAAACAGCATGCTAGCACACGGTTCGCTAGTTATCGGAGGACATAACAGTCTCTTAATTAACAAACTGTCTGTAAAAATTACCCACACTGCGATCGGCAAAGGCACACAATCAATATTTTGGTTTTATGCCAGACCGGACCGGAGAGCATAGGCAAACATCACATTTGCGGATGTTCAATAAATAAGAGCAACAAGGGCAAGCAAGAGCAACCCTTTATTCCTAAACTCCAGCTTAATAAGGCCGTCGGAAATAACGGCCTTCCCGCTGAGCTTTATAAAGCTGACTTGGTAGGTAACACCACCAAAGCCAAATCTGGTCGGTTGAAAGCATGCCTGAAGAATGGAACCTCAGCATCGTTTTCCCGATCCACAAAAAAGGAGACCCTCTGAACTGCGCCAACTACAGAGGCATAAGTCTACTAACAAGATCCTATCTGCCGTTATATGTGAACGCTTGAAACCGTTTACCAACAACCTGATCGGCCCTTATCAGTGTGGTTTTACACTTCGGCAGATCCTGGAAAAAATTCAAGAAGTCCAAATCGATACCCACCACCTATTCATCGATTTCAAAGCCGCATACAACAGCATTTATAGAGACGAACTATACAGAGCCATGTCTAGTTTTGGTATACCGCCCAAACTCGTCCGTTTGTGTAGGATGACGATAAAGAATTCTCGCTGCTCCATCAGGGTCGGAAACGACCTCACCGACACATTCGATACCAAAAAAGGATTTAGGCAAGGCGATGCGCTGTCATGTGACTTCTTCAATTTGATTCTTGAAAGGATTGTGCAAAACTCCCGAGCCAACACCAGAGGCACAATTTTCCAAAATCGGTGAAACTACTAGCATACGCCGACGATATTGACATCATTGGTAGGACTCAACGTGATGTCATAGCCACGTTTGCTAGTATAGAGAAGGAAGCGGCAAAAATGGGTTTAGCAGTAAATGAGGGTAAGACAAAGTAAATGCTGTCAACACGAAAGGACACACAACATCGATGAATTGGACAGAACGTCACCATTGACAGATATTACTTTGAGGTAGTACGGGACTTTGTCTACTTCGGCTCCGCTATTAACTCTGACAACAACATCTCGTCAGAAATCAAACGAAGAATTACTCTTGCCAATCGCTGTTTCTTCGGGCTAAGAAGGCTAAAGCCCTCACTCGAACTACTAAGGAGACCCTGATCATCCCAGTCCTGCTCTACGGCACTGAAGCATGGACCGTATCAAAAGCGGATGAAGAAATCCTTGGTCAATTCGAGCGGAAAATTCTTCGGAAAATCTTCGGTCCCGTTTGCGTTGACGGGCTATGGAGACGAAGATTCAACCACGAACTATACGAGCTGTACAGCGACATACCCCTAGTCAAAAAACTCCGCATTGGACGTTTAAGATGGCTAGGACATGTAGAAAGAATGGACACCAATACTCCGGCTCGCAGACTCTTCGATTCCCAGCCAGACGTCGGACGCAGTAGAGGAAGACCTCGCCTTAAGTGGCGCGCACAAGTGGAAACCGACCTCAACCAACTTGGAGTGCGCAACTGGAGGCAGTTAGCTAAGGACCGGGCTAATTGCAGAGGCATGTTGGTTGAGGCCCAGGTTCATCCCGGACTGTAGCGCCACTTAAGTAAGTAAGTAAGTACTTGAGTTGAGATAAGATTTTCATGACAACTGATGCTACTCGTATAATTTGTAAGAATATTGCAATAATTGGTGCCGTTGTTACGTTTGGCTATCAAACCCAGCAATCCATCGCACAAAACACAGAGCCTCTGGGGTATCAGCTATCGAGACCATAAAGTTCTCATCAAAGTCACACCTAGGTTTGTCATAACCAGAAAATGGCATGCGCCCCTTTTGATTAAAGATTTCAAGTATGCTGGAGTGTCCAAAAGAGACAATCTGTTCTCTGTTAAACTGAGAGCGCCTGTCATGTTCTTTGTAAAAAGCTAAGCTTCATGGTAGATTTCCAGGTAGGCAATTTTTTGTATCCTGTTTAGGTTTCTGGTGATAACAGCATCCCACAAAAAAACGAAACAAATGTTAGAAACGGCGGCCTACAAACAATACAAAACACAATGTTCGGTTGTCTGAGTCTGACTTTGATTAAAAATTGAAGAGGAAACCTTTCTGTTTGGGTGTGTCCGATTTTCGTGATAAATATTTTCTCATGAACAGAACGATTATTTTATTCTTTTGGGGTCCATAAGCGACTATTTTAATACCTTTGGTATTTATGAGCTTTATTTTTATTTATGGTTCTAAATATGGCTAATACAATTTTAATCAAACATTACTTACAATAGTGGCCTGTTCCATTGTGTTGTTCTGGCTGTATGATTAACAAAATATGTTCGCCCATTTGCATCCTGTCGCTCTTCCCATCCCTGTGGCAGAGGTTCAGCCGCAGTATTTGGAAATGGATTCTGAAATCGAAAGAAAATAAGATATATTAAATTTTGCAAGAAGGGAGGACACACACATTTTAATAATTACCCCCGATTGCGTTACGGTAATTGACGCACTCTCTACAGGATCCCAGGGGCCGTCAGGCGAGGAATTCACTTCATCGCGTATATAAGCATGATATATATCTAAAGTTCCCTTTATTCGGGACTTAGCGCTATGAAATTAACGATAAATAAAAAATTCGTAACTGTAGCTTTTGTAACTATTTGTTTATAAAAAAAAGCATAAAAAGTTTTTTTTTTAATAAGAATTTCGAGTAAAATTTAAACTGTTTTCGAGGCAGATTTGAGTTTCGTGCGAGAGTCATGGGCAATTCTTAATTAGCTATCAACAAAGCTTAAAATGAAACTAGCGCAACTGAACTGAAATGAAAAAAAAAAAACAAAGCAACAAAGAGTTATCGAATTAAAATGAATACAGTAGTTAAGCATACAAAATTAATTTGTTATTATATGATTTTATAGATATCGAGAATCTATACAAAATATAATGGGGAAGTAAGGAAGCTTTATAGAAGAGGCCGCAGGCGAACCCACAAATTGAAGATCATGGAAACAACTGACTATAAGACATCCTCAAGGCTTCGTAAGTTGTTATCAAAGGGGACATTTGTTCCTAATTGAACCACACAAAAATATTCTTTATGAATTTTACAGTGGCCCCGAAAACAAGCTTGCTAACGGGATACAGCCATACATTTCTTCGGAACATTTATGGTGGTATAGAAGTGTAAGGGAAACAATGTTCCACCGGTATACAAAGGATACAAATTGATTGGTTGTTACTTAGGTGGGGAACTCGATCAAGTACATACGAGATCCGAGTAATATTCAAATCTGGGTTGAAAGGATGCTTTTAAGTCATTTACGTCATTTGGAAATCGAAGACTCTGCAAGCCGGAGTATTGGTGTCCATTCGTTCTACATGTCCTAGCCATCTTAAACGGCCAATGCGGAGTTTTTTTGACTAGAGGCATGTCGCTGTACAGCTTGGTAAAATCTTCGTCTCCATAGCTAGTCAACGCAAACGGGACCGAAGATTTTTCGAAGATTTTCTTCATCCACTTATGACGATCTATTCTTCAGCGCTGTAGAGCAGGACTGGGATGATCAAGGTCTTATATAGGATCTGCTTAGTAGTTCGAGGGAGGCCTTTACAACTTAATTGCCTTCTCAGCCCGATGAAACCGCGGTTGGCAAGAGTAATTCTTCGTTTTATTCCTGACGAGATGTTGTTGTCAGAGTTAATAGCGGCGCCGAGGTAGACAAAGTCTCGTACTACCTCAAAGTTATATCTGTCAATGGTGACGTTCTGTCCAATTCGTTGTTGTCCTTTTGACAGCATATACATAGTCTTACCCTCATTTACTGCTAAGCCCATTTTTGCCGCTTCCTTCTCTATACTAGCAAACGTGTAGGTTGTCCTTCCGATGATGTCAATATCGTCGGCGATTTTTGGAAAATCGTGCCCTTGTGTTGGGTTGGGGAGTTTTGCATAATCCTCTTAAGAATCAAGTTGAAGAAGTCACATGAGAGTACATCGCCTTGCCTAAATCCTTTTTTGGCATCGAATGTGAGAAATCTCCATCGTCATCCTACACAAACGGACAAGTTTGGACGGTATACCAAAACTAGACATGACTCTGTATAGTTCGTCTCGTCTCGTCTTTGAAATCGATAAATAGGTGGTGGATATCGATTTGGGCTTCTTGTTTTTTTTTTCCAGGATCTGCCGAAGTGTGAAAATTGGATAGGTTGTGGTTCCTGGCAGATAGGATCTTGTAGGCGATGTTGAGGAGACTTATGGCTCTGTAGTTACCGCAGTTCAGAGGGTCTCCTTTTTTGTGGATCGGGCAAACGATGCACATTCCTCAGACATACTTTCTTCCGAACAGATTTGGCTTACGACTGGTTGGATTTTACTTACCAAGTCATCTCCGTCGGCATTGAGAAGGTCAGTGGGAAAGCCGTCATTTCCGGCAGCCTTGTTAAGCTTGAGTTAAGATATTGCTATCCTCACTTCACTTAGGTCGGGTGGTTGGCAATTTTCGCTGCCGTTGCCAATATTAATTGGTTCGTTCTGTCTGACAGTGGAATGTCGTTCGTCATCGCCATTTAACAGTCTGCAGAAGTGGTTCTTCCATATCCTCAGCATCGACTGTGTCTCAACTACGATATTCCCTTGGTCATCTCGACAGGATTCTGTTCGAGCCTTGTATCCTTGGCTTTGACGTTTTACACATTGATAAAACTTGCGAACATCGTTCCTGGAGTGGCACCTTTCTACCTTTTTTTCTGAAAAGCCGGTGTTCTTCACCTCTTCTCTGTCTATAGAGCTCAATGGCAGCTCTCGTCTTCATCTGCATCTTAGCCTTGTAGGCCTTGTTCTTAGCTGCGAGCATCTGTCGGCGTTCCTTATCAAACCAGGGGTTTCTTGCTAATGGCCGTGAGAAACCTAGCACATCAGTTGCGGCTGATCTAATGGCCTGTTGGCATTGTTGCCATTGTTCTTCGACATTAGATGCTGGTGGTTTGGTGTGAATTGAGAGGTTCAGGGATACGCGTTACGCGAAGGCCTTGGCGGTCTCCTGCGATTGCAGTCTTTCGACATTACATTTACATTCACAGTGTGTTTTGGTTTGTTGTGGCGTGGATATCCGCATTATTACCTTGGCTGCAACAAGGTAGATGTCTTGTAGAGGTACTTGTAATAGTAATATACCAATCGTCTGTGTAACGTTGCTAAGAAAAACCATACAGACGGTCACTTAGAAACGGACGTTAGAGCCACCGCTCGGTAGTTTAATGGTGAGGTTTCATCCCCGGTATTTTCCACGGTGGATCACACTTGGACTGTCCCATTAACATTCCAGCAAGTGTAGTCTCTCTAATGAATAAATAACGAATAATGGTTAGGTTAGGTTAACGGTTCAGTAAAGTAGAGTTCAGTTTTCCATTGTGATACTCTGGTTATATCAGGTCCATCCTGCTTCCTTTTTGATAGGGGTTCCAAAACAACTCTTTTCAAGAGAATATGCCCTCTTTTTGAGAGCGACCGATTTTTCTTTTTCTTTTTTCGTTCGGATATTTTCATTTTTTTATGGTAAATCACACTCACAACGGTCGTCACATGTTAGTTTTTTTTTTTTTATTGAAAATACGTGCGTGGGGTCCTGATTAAATAGAATAATGCCAATCTATAAATATCACCCATCCGCCGACAAAGTTCTTTGGGGAAGTCGGAATCGTTTTCAGATCAAACAAAAGCTTGACATCAAATCAATTCCAATCCACCAGCTTCTGGGATTAATGATAAGGTAATCAAAGAGAGGCAGTGTCTTATATAAGACACTACTTCGTTATCTTTATTTTTAATTATTTGTAAAACTCTGAGACCAATGTAAATGCCTCTACTGTATTTATTTTAAAAACTATGTTATTGATATTTCTCTTTGTTGTTGCATCACAGAATTAAAATAAAAATACAACAAAAATAATAAAATGCAAATTATAAACATACCCTACTGACCTTCTAGGCCGCAATGAATAACTCTTTGAACTAATAGCTCGTCCCTCTTGTTCTTTGGGTAGATTGACCAGCGTCAGCTCGACCATTCCCAGAAAGTCATCTCGAGTTAGGCGATTCTCATCGAATACTTGAAATACTAGCTTGTGTTCGTTTGGTTTCACCTATAATCAATAAAAATGACAACGGACCTTATAACAACGAATTTTTTTTTTTTTTTTGTAAGCCAACCACCCACCCGAAAGACAAATTCCTCATTCCACATTGGATTTAAAGTCTGCAGAAAAAAGAAGAAACAAAAACAAACGTTAATCCAGAGTTCCTATGCACTTGTGTATTGGTTTTACCTTCTTTTTAGTCTTAGTTAGTACCGAGTCGATATTTATATCACCGTGAATAGTGTTAAGGTCGATTCTGACATAAGGATCACTGCAATGCAAAAAAAGAAATGCGTTTTAATTTGCTGTCTTAGGGGGTATAATAGGCACACTTACCTGGCACCAAAGATATCTTTCTTTGCTAGGGATTGGCCGCCAAGTACCTTGATGCGTAGCTGACTGGTATCGGTGTCATTCTAAATCATGGAAAAGGAAACAAAATATTATAAATTAGTTTTTATATATAGACATGCGATTAATTTGAATTAATATTGAGTTGGTGTCCTCTTAGTATAATGAAGTTAGGTAATATATTCAAGTGCAGCGATGACGTAAAACAAATGTAAGTTCATTATATGGTTTGCTTATATTTTTGCTATGACAGCGGCTCAGTTCTATGTATATTCAGTTATAATATACATATGTGGTAGCGGCTAATGCCCGGCATGCGTTGGAATATCTCATGCCAGTTTTTTATTGTCTTGAAGTAACGGGTGATTTTTAAGCTGGTTTGGTTTTGGCAACACTGGTTTTGTCAGCTGACGTGTGTTTAGTACCTTGTGTCACTGTCAAACAGCTTCAGTTTGGTTTGCAATTTAACCATGGATCGTCTTACAAATGAACAACGCTTGCAAATTATTGAATTTTACTATCAAAATTCGTGCTCGGTTCGAAATGTTCATCGCGCGCTGCTTCCATTTTATGATCGGCATTCTCGACCTTCTGAGCAGTCTATTCGGAAGATTGTGACCAAATTTTAAGATACAGCTGGTGCAAGAACTAAAGCCAGCCGACCTACCACAACGCCGAATTTTTGGTGAATGGGCTCTTGGAAAGCTGGCCGAGGTTCCGCTTTTTTATCGACAAATTGTGTTCAGCGATGAGGCTCATTTTTGGTTGAATGGGTACGTAAATAAGCAAAATTGCCGCATTTGGAGTGAAGATTAGCCAGAAGCATTGCAACAGCTACCAATGCATCCCGAAAAAGCCACTGTTTGGTGCGGTTTATGGGCCGGCGGCATTATTGGGCCATATTTCTTCAAAGATGATGCGAATCGCAGTGTTACTGTCAATGGTGAACGCTACCGAGCGATGATAACAAACTTTTTTTTGCCCGAAATGGAAGTTCTTGACTTGCATGATATGTGGTTTCAACAAGACGGTGCCACATGCCACACAGCACGCGAAACAATGGCGCAATTGCGAGGCGAGTTTGGTGAACAGTTAATTTCACGTTTCGGGCCGGTCAATTGGCCGCCTAGATCGTGCGATTTGACACCATTAGAGTATTTTTTGTGGGGGTATGTCAAGGCTAATGTCTATAGGGACAAGCCCGCTTCGATTGACGCACTGGAAGCCAACATCCATGCATTCATTCGTGAGATACCGGCCGATATGTGTGAAAGAGTATGCCAAAATTGGACTCAGCGGATGGGCTACCTGAGACGCAGCCGCGGTCAACATTTGCATGAAATTATCTTTAAACATTAAATTGCAAGGTTCAAACTATCGATTCAAATAAATATTTCATTAATTTTTTCGAATTTTTTGTGTTTTTTTTTTAAAAAAGTTCTAAACCTCTTAAAAAATCACCCATATATATACCAAATCACGAAGCAATGACAATGACTTTTCTTATTCATTAAAATTAATTAATTCAAATATTTATTTTAAGGTTTTGCTATATGTTCTTGGTCAAATAAATTATTCTGCAGCTTAACTCTCGAGTAGCATAACATTGGCCAAGTATATGACGCTGCACAAATCGTAAAAGTTGTGGTCTTTGTAGCCCATCAACACAAACGAGACCAAATTATTTATCGCTCGAACCAAACAAGCATTCCTTCATCAGCTAAATAAGGTCGTCCATGCTTCGACGCCGTATATTAAAACTGGGCCTTATACAGTATCTTCCAGACACATCGAGTAAGGGCCTTTTTTTTACAAGATTACCTTCAAACCTTAAAGAATGGCTGGCAAGGGTAATTCTTAATTTCAGTTCTGAAATGGTGTGGTTGTTAAAATTAATGGAAAAGTCAAAGGAGACAAAGTCTTCTTCAATGTTTTGGCAATTGGTATGTTCTGTCTTACTTATTTTCGTCAGTAAGTCAGCAGTTTTTTGGCCTTTCATTTGAGATATACTGATGAAATTTGGTACACGAAATCTTTGTTTATACCTGCAAAGCAAGTATTAACATTTTCACAATCCACCGACTTGTTTTGTTTAGAAAACGCTGTTTTTGGAAAAACAAGAATTTTAAAAAAGTGTCAGAGCAAGGATATTCATAAATTCTTTATCCATATTATTTTAAAAAATGTTTTTAACAATCCCAAATCAGAATTACGGTTATTTTGTATGCAAGCTCAGTCAGCTACATGAATTTTACAAGTTAGGAGTAATTGGAGCAATGGTGTCAGTTTAATTCTGAAGTTGCAATTTTTGATTGGCCAAACGTAACGAGAGTCCCCTCTTAGGAGGAGGTTCAAATAGTGTTGAATTTATTAATTGAACAGTTTTTACTCATTTTGAATTATAAACAACTCAAAAAGTGACAGATTGGAACATCGATATTAATAATTATAATAATTAGTGCTGAAAATCGTTGGGTGGTTACATTTTAAGGGCCGATGTTGATTTTAAATAAAACACAAAATATTTAGGAAATAATTGTCATTTCTTTTTATTATGATAATATTGGTATGTGTGGGAAACGCGAAAAAAAAAATGTTATCTTACTTCAGAAGTTAATGGTATCTTGTTATATGTTTTTATGTCTGTTTTACCCTAAATCTATCCTTTTTACCTTGAACAACTCCTTAAGTGAATATTCCTATGTACCTACACTCCCCTGCAAGAAAAAGGTATCACGACATAAACATATGAACCGAATAAATTGCGTGCAAGAACCTAGCATGGGAGAAATCAGCTAGACGTGCGATTTTTTTCTCGCAGAGAGGAAAAATGGAGGAAAGAGATACATGCTGCCAATAGAAAGAGATAGAAGGAGTTCGGCCGCTCACAATTACCGCGAACAAAGGAAAAAAATACGGTACCGCGTAATGTAATGCGGTCGAACAAAGGAATTGTGGGAGTACCACTCATTGAAGAGCGAGAGGTCTGATAGAAGAAGGGAGAAAAACCGTAGTCGCCGTGATAGAAAATCGGTCAAAAACGGACAAGACGGAGATGATGTGGGCCTAAGGGCAGCGACCAGCCAAGGGGACTTAGACGTCCCGTAGGACATAAGGGGTAGCTACTCGAAAATGAGTGACCGTAGCTACCAAGGTGCCGGTAACACTAGTTACTGACATAGGGGTGGGTACACGAGGAGAGAACGTCACCATCTAGTTCTCTCCAACGGCCAATAGCAATCCTTGTAGATTCTCTTCCCTTTTTTTTTGTTTGAATGCAGATACGTGTTAGGGATGAAATTTCGGGTTTCCTTTTTTTTTCTGAATCTCGATTACCACCTGAGAGAAGGCATGGAA